>OZ008367.1:333241051-333841051 GCA_963931995.1 Phaonia tiefii | reverse complement strand
TGTCGAGAGGACACAGTGGGTGCAAGTGTTAAAGTGGAAGTATAATTTGCATGTATTAAATTTGGAATCTGCATAAGAGTGAACAAAATCGTAGGAGGTAACAACACAACAAGCAACGTAACCCTAAAATGTTACCAAACTATTAAATGTACAAGAAACATAAGATCTTTTAACAGAAACGTAATCCTGTAAACCTTTAAAGAACCACACGAATTCAGTTTTATGCGCGTTTATTTTTAGGTTAATTTTCGTGGTCCGTGACATACTAATATATATATAACGGGTGTTTCAAAAGTGACCACCCAATTGGAAGTTGCTCTAATTTTATATTGCAAATGGCCGCCAATGTCAAATCTGTTTTGACATTTGTGAACTAAACAGATGTAGAATACAAGTAAACAGGCCATAGAGCGATACACTCCCCAAGAACGCGGAATAATCGTGTCTATTTTTTTGCGTAACAATTCGTCTGTGGTGTTGGCGCAGCACGAATACCGTCGCCGATTCCCCGGCCGTCCGACACCGACTGCGCAAACACTGCGCCGTTTGGCCACTAACCTTGAAGAGCATGGGACCACACGAGACGTTGCCAGGAGTGGCCGGTCCCGGAGCGCTCATTCTGCCGAGAATATCGCCGCTGTTGGCGATGATGTCGAGCTGTCGCCGAAAACATCGACCAGAGGCCGTGCCTCGCAATTAGCCATCAGCCGGTCGTCCCTATGGCGAATTTTGGTCAAAGACCTGCGCATATTCCCATACAAAGTCCGTGCATCAGCTGCTGCAAAACTATCGCTTCTGGGGCACCGAAAATCCACGAGTGAGGCACGGGAAGCCATTACACCCGCTCAAAGTGACTGCATGGTGCGCTGTTCACGCTGGAGGAGTCACGGGGCAATTTTTTTTTCGAGAACGCCGCTGGTCAAACGACAACAGTGGACGGTGCGCGCTATAGGGCCATGTTAACCGAGTTTTTTCTGCCGCAAATCGGCGAATTAGGACTGAAGGACATGTGGTTCCAACAGGACGGAGCAACGGCACACACTGCGCGAGCCACAACCGATTTCTGAAAGCGGCGTTCCAGGGTCGCCTCATCTCTCGTTTTGGCGATTTGCACTGGCCCGCAAGATCGTCCGATTTAACCGTTCCAGACTTTTTTGTAGGGTTTTTGTAGTCTCGTGTTTACGTGAACAAGCCCGAGACCCTGCAAGCCCTCAAGGTCAACATTCGACACGACTGCGAGAATCAGTCGTCCGAAGTTCTCGCCGAAGTGATGAAAAATGCCATAAAATGAGACCGATTGTGACGGCGCCCATTTAACCGATATCATATTCTCAACCTCCCCAATAAAATTCTAAAGGTTGAATCGAAGTTTTTCATTTAGAAAAAAAAATGAGAGCCAAACAACATCGGATGACTTCTTTTGAAACACCTTGTACATACATATGTCCTTGATTTATTTTAAACAAACTATAACAATGCAAAACAATTTCGACATCTGTCTCCGGTAAGTGGTTTAATTTGGTAGTCGAATTTGTATGTATGCCTCTTCCTGGCAACGCTTCCATGTATTTGGTGGTCTTCCGGGCCTTTGATATCCCTGCGGGTTCTATTCAAATGCCTCTCTAGCAATACCTGATGTTGGACGCCTACACGCTGAAAAACGGTCTCTGTAACATATTCTCCCAAACATACTCTGCAGAAGCCATGTATATGTTTGGAACACACTTCAAACATTCACATGTTTGGAAGTCCCAAACACAATTGTATTTAAATGCAAACAGTAGCATGTTTACTGGCAAATATGTATGCATTTACATGGACACATATGCTTTCTTCATCCAAAACATCCGTAGAGTTACGTGGTAGCATTCGCGTATTTCTCTCAAACCTCCATATACTTATATAAGTGGAAACATTTGCGTATTTCCTTCCAAACATAGTAATATTTAGAAACAAATTATTCTTTAAATTCAATATATTTCTATTATTTATTACAGTTAATTTTATCACTATAAATTCACTTTAACAGATAATTGATACCAAAAATTACGATTGAAAGCGGCCCTTTTTACATTTACTTGCATTGAATGCATTATTTGTTTTTTTTTATGAAATTAAATCTGCTGCTCTTTTCCTCCTTTCTTTGTTGTCTCCCACGTTTTTGTTCTCAGAAGGTTTCAACTATGCATTTGTTATCACAATGCGTTGGTACACAAACAATATAAAAAATAAATAAATGGTTTCCCGTTACATCCCATGTAGGGACTAGCGAGAGCTTCTCACAACCAGTAAGCTGTGAGCGTTCTAGTTTTACACTCACTGATTGGGACCTACAGTTTTTTACACCGATTCCGAACGGTATTTTGAGAAGCTTTTTCATGGCTAAATACTCGATAATGCCGCCGTCACTATGCGAGGTGACCGCCGTCGAAAGAATTTTAGGTAGTCAGAGCAGGGATCAGACCGACGTTCTCATGCACAAGAGCCGCGCACACTGCCATTGCACCACCGACGGCCACAACAATATACATATATACACAATATACATATATACAAATCTAGTTCATGCAAGCATCGCGTGTATTATTTACTTGTGTTTTTGATGTGTTAACATATATAGGCGCGGGAAGGGACTTAACCACACAGTTGGTCCGACTGAGTTTGTCCGACTGCGGTCACAGATTGTTTGGCGTTAAACTCCTCCGAAACGGCTGGACCGATTAGTATGAAATTTTGTGTGCATATCGGGTAGGTCTCAGAATCGGCCAACATCTATTTTTCATACCCCTAAATGATAAGGGTGACTCACCCCTATATAGAAAACAACAAACACTGATGTAGTGGCAGCAAATAGTTGTCTTGTGTGGGTGCGGAGCACTCTTAGAGCAAAGAGAATAATGACGTGGTTATATATAAAAATGAGATAGCAAGAGAGCAACGAAAATTGTGTGAACTTGAGTAGCGTATGTACGAACATAACAATGTATGTATGTTCATGTGTCTGTTGCTTTGCATTCTCTTTGTTTTTGTGGGTATAAAATACAATGTATTAAGCAAGAAAATAGCCACACATGTGCTTGGACTGGTCTCTAAATAATTTTAAGTATTAACATTATTTAAATGTAACGTCATCATATGATTGACCGCTGTTTTTTATTTTCCAATGCAACATTTACTAACGTGTTCATAGAAATCGAACAGGTACCGTGTTACAAAAAGGTGTTAACACATCGCCCGTGAGTTCGTACACTCATTGGATTTTTTTAAGGAAAATTTTTTTTTTTTTGGAATGATTTTTTTTGTTTAAGTATATTTTTAAGTCCTTTTTGTAAGGATATGTATTATATATACAGAAAAGGTCCTTTTTTAAAGAGAGGTACTTCTTTTATTAAAAGCTAATGATTTTTTAAGAAAAGGTAATATTTTTAAGAAGAAGTGCTTTCTGTAACAAAATGGCATAAAAGTATGAATTTTTTCACAAAGAAGGTACTTTTTAAAGAAGTGGTACTCTTTTTAGGGAAGGTTATTTTTTAAAGAAAATTAACTTATTTTCAGAAAGGCTACTTATCTCAAGAAAAGAAAAGATATTATTTTACTTTTGAGAAAAGGTACTTTTAAGAAACTGAATTTTTTAAGAAAAGTCTTTTTTTAAGAGAAGGTATTCTTTTGACGAAATTTTGTTAAGAAACGAAAAATTTTTTAAAATTTGTCCTTTTTTAATGAATAGGTACATTTTTGAGAGTAGGTACTTATCTCAAGAGAAATTATTCTATTTCACAAAAAAAGGTACTCTTTAAAGGAAAGGTAGTTTTTTAAGAGAAGGTAATTTTTTGTAAGAAAATTTAATTTTTTAAGAAATGGTACTTACTTAAAAAAATAATTTTTTTAAGAAATGGTATTTTTTGTAAGAAAATTTACCTTTTTTACGCAAAGGTACTTCTTTAAGATAAGGTATTTTTTTTAAGCAAAGGTACTTTGATTTGAGAATATGAATAGGGTTTTTTTTTTTAAAAATTTACTTCTTTTAAGAAAAGGCACTTATTTAAGAAATACTTCTTTATTTAAACTCCTTTCACTTTGGCTTTTCTAAATTAACTGTTTATTGGGTTGAAAACTACAATATATACAAAATATTGGTTACAGGCTCCACCTAGAAAACTTCCCATTAAACATATGTTAGTCTAGACACAAACCAAACCAAAGTTACCAATATAGTTGATAACATAGATAAAGTAAACAAATAGATGAAGCACAAGTGTTGGGAATATTTTAGTGTATTGCGTAATTTTCTAGATGTCGTTGAAAGCAATAAATATGATTTTTTTCGTTCCCAAAAAAAAGTCAAAAATATGACAATAAAAATTTTAAATATGACAATAAAAATCTAAAATATCAAAAGAAAGAATAATTTTCAACAAAAATATCAAGAATACAACACGTTACTTAAAGTAGAATATCTGATGGCCATCGAATTGCAAAGCCATGTTACCACCGTCTATGTCCTAATAAATTGGTTCTTCCTCCGGTTCAGCTACTATTAATTGTTGAGAGTCCTCAGACACTCTAACGGGTTTGGCATCTGCGACCACAGAAGTTGCTACAGTTATTGGGCGGGGAAGTTTTTAGGTTAAAAAGGCGTTCCGGGATGTTCATCTTTGGGCGGTCTTACTTACGGGTTTTCTCCTATTGATATCCCAACACCGGCCTCATGGCTTTGAAATGGTTTTTTATATAAGAAAGAAATGCTATTATGTAAAATCACATAAATTTTGTCACATTTTCCATTGTTTAAATTACTTTCACAAAAATTCCCACAATTTTGAATAAACGTCAATGAGAATTATGGGAAACTTCAGTGAAAGTGACATCACCTAGTGAACAAAGTTGACAATGGTCGCGCTATATCTATTGATAATACTGAGTTGTAGCATAATAGAGTTAAAACGAAAGTTGTTTAATTTTTTTTCATTTAGCCGCCATCCCGCAACGTGCGATAAGGAACTTCGTAGTTAGGCATCTGATGATGAACTTGTCAGGGAGTTCGATACTAGTCATGTCAGTGACTGAATTGCCTATTATTCCAACTGAATTGCCTATTATTCCAATAAAAATCAACCTGACCAACACTTGTTGTATGGACTTGTCGTACATTAACTAAAACTAACAAAATCGGCCATTAAATTCAAATTCCAAAAAAATCACTTCGACGATTCTTGGTGCGTTGTATTTATAAAAGTAAATCTGCGGTCTTTTTGAATCACCCTGTATCACCCTATATATGATTTGCCCGGGATATGAGTTTGCATTTTCCCAAAACTTTTTTTTGAGAACCATATCTCTATATGATAGACTTATACGATTTATTACCAACTTCTAATTTTTAAAATGAAACCAAATAGAGTTTGGTATTTTTTCAACCACATTATCTACAACCGCATGTGCCCACTGTGCCTGGTACATACAGTTTGTGTGAAATATCTGTGCCTACACTGTTGCTTTGCAACACCCACACCATTAAAATATAATACATGTACACACAAACAAACACAATCACATATGCACAAGTAAACAAACTAACAACTATAACAAGTGTTGTAAAATTACTGATAGCACCAGTGGCAGTAAACGGGTAAATGGCGAACTGCCACTACACATTTAGTACGAAATTACTGAAGATTTTTTTAACACACATACGCGATTTTCCCTCTGCACTAACACACACACATGAAGGCTGTCCACACATACACACTACCTCCCACGCATACATATATGTATAAGTATTTTAACAACAATTACCTGAACATCTTCTATCCGTTATAGTAAAAACTTGGTGGAATATCCTGGCAAACCTGCTTGTGTATTAGAAATCTTTAATGGTTTACTCCTTCACTAACTGTTATTACTATCTACTGCTAAATGTTTTTCCTCAGTTCTCTTTTGTTTTTGTTTATGCTCTGAAAGATTTTGAACTTTTTTGGTTCAAAGGTGCCCCAAAGAATGGCGGGTCAAATGATAGAGCGCGAGAGATTGTGCAAACAAACAGGTAACACAATAATAAATGTGAAAGTATTTAACCCCGTTACACGAGAGTATTTGTCTACAATTGAGGTTTTCACTTCTTAATAGCTCAATATATGTGAGATAATACATTGAAGGATATCAATTGTTACACGGCCATTTAAGTGTCATGCCATAACTTATATGTATCTTAGTACGTTATTGATAGTGATAAAATAAAACAGAGTCCTTAATTAACATTATAATTGAAGTATTACTACTAATATTAAACATAAATGGACTGACATGGATACGATGCGATTTGTGGGAAATGTGAAATCAATTATATTAATTTATGGGTGTTCCGAAAAGCTAATATTATTGGGAGGTGTAACAAATGTATACAATTATTAACTACAACTGTCAAAACAAGTATGAGAAATATGAATTGAAATGAAGTTTAAAATATTTAGCATATTGCGGTCACACATTGCAATGTTTCCAAATCGTGAATGGACGAATACTGCCTGTCCATTGGCATGAGGGACAAAAAGAATTATTAGATATTCGTTGTGTGTTCGTTGTCGGTGGCCGCAGTACTAGCGTTTGGGTAACTGGAAACCGTAAAGCATTTCAACTTCAAAGCATTGCAATCTGTTAAAATTTTCATCGATGATTTGTCACAGCTAAATTAGTTATTCTCAAACATTAACTAAATTATTCAATATTCAGCCAACTTTACCACGGCGATAAACTCTGAATTGAACACACAACCTTTATTGCTACCCCGAAATCGTTCGATTCAAACAAAATCTACGTCGCACAGTGGCTCAGAATCGATTTCCGTTCGCCAAAACTCTTTAACCTTTGATCCTGTAAACATTTCAAAACTTGATTTGTAGGTAAGGCTGCAAGGATTAAATTAGAGAAACCAAAAATTGTACTAAAAAGTTTTGGAAAATTTTATGTTTTCATTCGACTTCAAACGACAAGATAGTGAACCCAAATCGTCGCTGATCGGGATCGGGTACAGACACAATTTTTGAGGAGATGGGCGACGATAATACAATAAGAGCAGAGGAAATGAGGCGGAGATAGTAGAGTAAAAATAGTGGAAACAAAGGTGCAGTGCTCACAAGGGATAAAGCCTTCGTAATAACAAAGATGCAGTACTCACGAAGAGTAAAGCCTTCGTAATAACCAAGGTGCAGAACCCACGAGGGGTAAAGCCGTGGTACTAACAAAGGCGCAGTGCTCACGAACAGTACGGAGGGAATAGTTCTAAAAAGTACTACTATGATTGGGTATATTATCCTTAGAATGACACTGAGTTTCGTCTAAGCTTAGCTCAAACCAGAGTCGTCTATCGTATTCAAACCGGTATGGCATCATCTGAAGGGTTTTTCAATAAGAGCGCTACAAAAGTTTTTTTAAATAAAACAAAACCGGTTTTAGATACCAATGAAATTCTTTATTCCTCGATTTCTTTTGCATGGCCACCACGGGCACGCTTGCAGAAGTCCAGACGCTGAACCCAATTTTCGACGGTTTTCAAGCATAAATCGGCCGATACTGCTGCAATTTCACGTTCGATATTCGTACGAAGTTCATCAATCGTCGCTGGCTTGTTGGCATAGAACATTGACTTGACGTAGCCCCACAGGAAATAATCTAACGGCGTCAAATCGCACGACCGAGGCGGCCAATCAACTGGGCCATTTCGTGAGATAACACGTTCACCAAACTTGATTTCGAATAAATTGATTGTGGCATTCGGTGTGTGACTTGTGGCGCCGTCCTATTGGAACCACATGTCCTCCAAGTCCATATTATCCAATTGGTGCCAAAAATATTCGGTTATCATTGAACAGTAGCGATTCGCATTCACAGTAATGTGCCGGTCTTGATCATCACGGAAGAAGTACGGCCCAATGACGCCGCCGGCCCATAAACCGCACCAAACCGTAAATTTTTCGGGATGCAATGATGACTCATGGATTACGTGTGGATTGCTGTCTGACCAATAACGAATATTTTGCTTATTGACGAAGCCATTCAGCTCGAAATGAGCCTCATCGCTGGAGGCCATAAATTGGACGTAGCGCTCTTAAAGTTGAGGCCACTGACTCCAAATTTCGGAGTAAATTTTAATAATTTCCACTCGTTGTTGGCTCGTATATCTTTCCACAATGAAATGGCAAACCTTACTGAAGAGAAATGTCAAAAGAGCGAGAAAAAATATGTCGTCGTTTGCTGTCCCTATCGATTTACTTTTGTAGCGTCTCTGTTGAAAAAGCTTTTATCATTCAATAGGATTGGCAAATATCGTACGGGTGTACCAATTGCGGGCAGGGTTGGTAAATATTCGTCTAAACGTAACATATGCTGGTGTCGTATATACCTGTCAATGATATTATCATATTCGTCGTTATAAAATGTATTCAATGTTGGGGCGAAAAGTTTTCGTCACATCACAAGACGCCAACGATGTTATTTATAAATATTAAATGCTTTCCCGTTACATCCCACTAAGGTATCGGGGAGAGTTTCTCACACACCAGTGACGTGTGCGCGTTGCAGTTTCGCACTCACTTATTGGGACCTACAATTTTACACCGGTTCCGAACGGTATTTGGAGAAGCTTTTTCATGGCTAAATACTCGATAGTGTCGCCGTCACTAAGCGAGATGACCGCCGTCAAAAGAAATTTACGGTGGTCAGAGCAAGGATCAAACCCACGTTCTCAAGCAAAAGAGCCGCGCAACACTACCATTGCACCACCGACAGTCACATGTTATTTATAACTGCCCCAGATTTATATCGGTCGGTAAATTGGAATATGGGCCCCGGTAACTTGTGTACCACATTATCGAGTGGGGCGATGGATGGGGTAGGACGAGTGCTAAGAAAATTATCATATCGCAAGCGGATGAAAACCACCTAGCAGTTTTCGAGAGAAAAATTCTCTGTAAAATATATGGTCCTGTTAGAGAAAACGGCGTGTACCGACGTCGCTGGAACGCAGAGCTATATAGCCTATATTCTGATGTGGATATAGCTAGACGAATCAAATTAGGCCAATTGCGTTGGCTAGGCCATGTCATCAGAATGAATGAAGATGAGCCAGAGCGAAAGGTTTTCGATAACGTACCCCATGGAAGCAGGAAAGAGGACGAAAAAGACTCCGCTGGAAAGACCAGGCAGAAGAATCCCTCCGTATCCTTGGTGTTACCAACTGGCGAGAAAAGGCGAAGGATAGAGCCAGTTGGAAGAATATTTCGAAATTTGTTTAATTAATATGTGTAAGACGTCTGACCTCATGAGGTTGAAAAATGGTCAATAAAAGTATAAAAGAAAATCCGAAGGAACGAGGAATCGGTCAATGAAGTCGCGGTGCAATAGACTGTATGATAACAAATATTCAGGAAAATGTCTTGTATGCTTACCAACCCTTGTGAGGTAATTCCTAATGGAACAGTGACGGAGAGTGAGTGGTAGTTGTGTATCGGAGGAGTTTCTAGCGTGCACGCTCATAGCTAGACACTGAAAAAAAACGACCTCTGTAATCATATTCTCTAATCCCAATCATATTCTGCAGGAACTATGGATATGTTTGGAATACACTTCAAACATTTATATGTTTGCAAGTCCCAAACTCAGGTGTATTTAAATGCAAACATTAGCATGTTTACTGAGAAATATGTATGCTTTTAAGTGGAAACATATGTGTGCTTCATCCCAAACATCCATATACTTACGTGGTAGCATTCGAGTATTTCCCCCAAACCTCCATATAAATACTTACGTGGAAACATATGTGTATTTTCTCCCAAACATAAAAATATTTTGAAACGAAATTGATATCCTCTCTCCGATGAACCATTGACGACTGAGTAAATTAAAACGCAATACATCACGCACATTCGGAAATATTTATTAATCTCTCACTGAGAGAATACTGCAAAAATACCGATACTCGTTTCCCCTCTTTTACTCTCTTGCTCTGGAGAGAGTACCCAATAAGCACAAAAATTTCTAAAAATCAAATGCTTGAAAATTGCTTGAATTTAAACTTGATTTCAAATTTCGTTTTAAAGTTATTTGAATTATTGAAAATATTTTTCTGTCGAAGGGATAGAAATAGCCTTCATAAAATATATGTCAGCTATAACTAACAATATTTCAATAAGAGGATATAACAGCACATAAATTTAAAGAATGCCCTTTGATTTCGCCGAATAAAACTGTGAGTATGTGTTCAAAATCTAAATTAGGACCTCTCAAAATATTGATATTCCTTTCTCGCAGAACTGAGCAAAATACATGTCAGATCTATAGATGTAATAAATTATGTACAAAATATTAATATGATTCTCTATGTCTCCTAAGTATGTATTAATGCTGTTCCATTTAAATACATCTGAATAGTTTTATGTAATATCAAGTAATTAATGCATTCGTTCGAATTTGCAATTAGACCAGAAATAAGGCTTGAATTGGAGTGTTTTAATACTGTTTTAAAGCTTGAATTCAAACGCAGTTTCTTACTTGAATTCCAACGCACAGACTTATTTATTTCGCTTTAAATTTAACTGTAATTCAATGCATGAATTACACTGTAATTAAACTTTACTGTTCGAATTGAATTCAAGGGTGAATTTTGCTGGAGATTGGTATTTTTTTAAAGTGTAATTCAAGTTGAATTCAACATTTGAAATTGTAAAACATTCATAGAATTGCTGTTGAATTAAACTTGAATTCCAACAAAAATGTTTATTGTGTGAAAACAGTGAAACAAACACAGATATATTTGGGTCGCAAACACATATGTTATAAAATATTAATCATTGTGTCTCCAACATGTAATATTGAATAGCAAACACAATGCGTTTGTGCACAAGTATATTACATATATTTGCGACAAGCTCCAAACACATGTTATATTTGCATCCAAAAAAAGAGGACCGATTTTTCAGCGTATAGGGCCAGCAGTTTTTATGAAGACAATCCCAATTCACAACCACAAAAAAAATAGGCGAACAGGTAAATATGGCTATACATGACGCATCTTGGGCAGACTGATATGACTATATCGCATTACAATTTCATAAAGATTTATAATAAATATTTCTTGTAGTTATAATATTTTATAGAATTGCCGATAATTTCCTTCAATACAATTCTTTTACTATTTATTACAATCTCTTACAAATAACTGAATTAATATCCAAAATATATCCTTTTAAAATGAATCGCTTATTATGTTACACCGTCATTTCCATATTGAGAGACGTGCGTATTGATAATTTTGCATTTAAGGTGTCATATATAAGAAAATCACAAACACACGCAAACATAGGCACACACACTCGCACACAATCCAACCGACAAAATATTTAACTGACCAACAAGTGATTTCTTGCAATATAAATTGTATTCCCACCACCATCTACGATGAACACATGGTTGTCCACTCAGCCCACAACCAAGCGTTGATGCTACCATATAATTTCATTAAGAATGTCATTCAGCCGACCAAAATCTCTGGGTTGGATGGTTACGTGAGAGTGGCGTAAAGTGAGAGATATTGAATTCCGGAAAAGAAGCGAATTGAATTTTAAGACTCCAAGTCAAAACGTTAAGTGCATACATACATATACACAAGCTAGCACGCAACACATACATGCATCCATACACGTATGTGTACTATGTAGTATGTGTGTAGTTTGTGAAGAATGGAATAAGGTGCACAAGAAGAAAGAGAAATCTACATAAATAATATATTTATGTATGGAGAGTAAATGTGGGTGTGTGTGGGAATGTGTTGTGTGTGTTCTGTGTATGTGTCGATGTTAACAAACACCTTTTGTCATAATAAAAGAGGTCTTTTATGAATGTTAACTGTGTGTTCGTCAAGTGCGTGCGGTGTCCTTTCCTCATGTCCATGTATTGTATTCTTTTGTGATTATTATTTTTCTTGCTTATTCATTCAGGAGTGGGAGTGGGCGAGTGTGGCTGTGAGACTGGGTATCTATATATATAGTACTGAAAGAGTTGTTGGCGTGGTGGTGATTTTGTGTTTCGCTAATGCTGAATACGCTATTTTTCATGCGTATAAACATATATGGCTTCTGTTGTTTTCATTCAGCATTATTTCATCGATGGTGCGGGAAACCATGAAAGTTAGCATCATCTCATAGTTACATGCAACAAACACGGCCACCCTCGATGGTGCATTTGATACAGTGATTGGAGTGTAGGAGGCTGCATTCCTAGTTTATGTTTTCTATGTGCTGCAATTTAAGATACTGTTGCCGATGCTATTTCTGTTGCAGCCTTTTTTGCGCTGATGCAACAAACAATGACACGTGGTTTTGAGTTGTTGTTTTCAACTACATTGACTACTTTGAATATTTTTCGCTGTATCCGCAGCTGCCACCGACAGTGTGGCTGTTACATGGCTGTTATGGCTGCTATAGTAGCTGCTGTCATTGGTGTTCTACTGGTCCGTGTTGTCAGTGTTATTGCAACGGCAATGTGAACATCTACATCACCAATTTTTTTTTTGTTGTTTGCGAACAAACATATGCAATCACACGCTAACATTTATGGGGGAACTTCTTATGCCGTGTATATATGTAAATAATGGCAGCAAACCAGTGTTGCCAAGTGTTGAAGAAATAGTTGGCAAAGAGGATGAACATATTTGAATAACAACTGAGTTCAAAAAATATTGTATATCTTTCGTCTATATTTCCATGATGAAATGGCAAACCTTACCGAAGAGAAATGTCAAAAGAGCGGGAAAAAATATGGCGTCGTTTGCTGCCCCTATCGATTTACTTTTGTAGCGTCTCTGTTGAAAAAGCCTTTATCATTCAATAGGATTGGCAAATATCGTACGGGTGTACCAATTGCGGGCAGGGTTGGTAAATATTCGTCTAAACGTACCATACGCTGGTGTCGTATATACCTGTCAATGATATTATCATATTCGTCGATATAAAATATATTCAATGTTCGGGCGAAAAGTTTTCGTCACATCACAAGACGCCAACGATGTTATTTATAAATATTAAATGCTTTCCCGTTACATCCCACTAAGGAATCGGGCATAGCTTCTCACAAACCAGTGACGAGTGCGCGTTGCAGTTTTACACTCACTTATTGGGAACTACAATTTTAAACCGGTTCCGAACGGTATTTTGAGAAGCTTTTTCATAGCTAAATACTCGATAGTGTCGCCATCACTAAGCGAGATGACCGCCGTCAAAAGAAATTTACGGTGGTCAGAGCAAGGATCAAACCCACGTTCTCAAGCAAAAGAGCCGCGCAACACTACCATTGCACCACCGACAGCCACATGTTATTTATAACTGCCCCAGATTTATATCGGTCGGTAAATTGGAATATGGGCCCCGGTAACTAATTGACCACATTATCGAGTGGGGCGATGGATGGGGTAGGACGAGTCCTAATAAAATTACGGCGGGTCATATCGCAAGCGGATAAAAAACACCTGGGAGTTTTCGAGAGAAAAACTCTCCGTAAAATATATGGTCCTGTTAGAGAAAACGGCGAGTACCAACGTACCGAAAAATATTGAACTGAAATTCAAATCTTCCGTTTAAAATTCATGATTTTTATTTTAAATTCAAGAAAAAAATACAAAAAACAGCAGTAGCAATACAATAGAGACTAAATCAATTGTTTCCTTTAATTTATAAAAACAAAATAAATGCTTTCCCATTACATCCCACGAAGGAATTGGGGAGAGATTCTCAAAGCCAGTGAGCTGTGCGCTCTCTAGTTTTATGCTCACTGATTGGGACCTACAGTTTTACACCGATTCCGAACGGTATTTTGAGAAGCATTTTCATGGCTAAATACACGATATTGTCGCCATCACTATGTGAGGTGACCTCCGCCAAAAGAAAGAAGTTTATGGTGGTCACAGCAGGGATCGAACCCTGGATCTCATGGTAGTTTTGAACTGTTTTTGCAATCAGGAATATAGATTTCAGAGATTTTATAGCAGCCTGACAGTCAGAGTAGATATTTATAACCTAGGCGGTGATAACGTTTCACCCCCGCCAGAGTGCAACTTTTCCGAAAAACATACACTTCTCTGAAAAACACTGCAAGGGTATGGTAACCTTTATGCAAGATCCAGACTCACCTCTTTAAAATAGACTCCAAAACCTACTTTGTATTCTCATCACAAGCACTCTCAGAATCACAAATATCTTATATTAGCTGGTATGTATCCCCTCCAGTCTTGCCTGTCCTTGTCACGTTCTAACGTAGATTCCTTAACATCGTACCGTCGGCCATAGGCTGGTCATAGTGAAAAAAGTTTCAGGCGGATATCTGATGCTGCCGTCATTTGCCTGCCCAGCAAATCTAATGCTAACAGGTGAAAGATGACCCCAAAACTCTAGGTAGCTGTTGTGTGAAGGGTACCTGGTATACATACCATCGCTCTTCTTTGGGCCTTTGTTCCCAAAATTAGGTAAGTGGATTACTCCAGCACCGGACACCAATCGACAATACTGTAAAATAATATTGTTCGGGCAATATCTGGAATAAACTATTTTCGGGGTTAGGCCCCATCGACTTCCGATGGATCTTTTGCAGCAATATGTAACCACTGTGGCTCCACTGATCCATTTCATAGCATTAGTTTTGAGGCCGAGGTTAATCTTCATAGCCATACCTAGGTATCTTGCATTATCCTTCAAACAAATTGCCATGCCACCTAGAGGCAATGGCCCAATATGCTGAACATTCTGCTTCGTGGTAAAAAGAACGACTTCGACTTTCTCCGTATTTGCTCTCCAACCATTGTGCGTTCCCCACATAGACAGGATAAGTGGATAGAATCCTGATAAACCATTGGAGCACATATCTGTATGTTAAGTGATCTTTTCCCCTAACTTCAACTGCTGGGTTCCTTTTAACCTCAAGCTCGAGAAAATTGGATTATTTACAGACAGCAATTATAATAATTAAATGGTTTCCCATTACATCCCATCAAGGGACAGGGGAGAACTTCTGACAATCGCTGAGCTGTGCGCTTTCCAGTTTTCAATCAGTGATTGGGACCTACAGTTTTACACCGATTCCGAACGGTATTTTGAGAAGCTTTTTCATGGCAATATACTCGATAGTGTCGCCGTTACAATGCGAGGTGACCGCCGCCGAAAGAAATTTTAAGGTGGTCAGAGCAGGGTTCGAACCCAGGATCTCATGTAAAAGAGCCGCGCACACTAACCATTACACCACCCACGGCCAGCAATTACAGTTATGTTAAAATTAGAACTGCAACTGTAATATTTTTGGGCGGAAAATCATTAAATATACACAAACAAAAACATTGTTGCAGAGAAACAGTGCAACACGAAAAAAATATTACCATATACAGACACTACTACGTAATAAAAGACCAAAAAAAACAGTGTCTCCCCGTTTTGCCCAAAGTCATGCTCATTTCTTTTATGGGCCCCCAAAAAGTGATCATTTTGTCAGGCTCATATCTTACAAACCGTTCGGAATTTTGATTAACTGTCTGAAGAAAGGTTGTAGCACTTGTCATAAAGAACAAAAATTGTAAACATATAAAATCGAAAAAACTTCATCTTCAGTCATTGCGTTCAATAGCGTTCGTCAGTCACCGTATTGCCGATACCGTGCGAATGCCGCACCACACAGTGGCTATGGGTAGATATACTGGTTCTTCGTACATCACACGTCGATTTTCGGTGGCCCAAAAACGAAAATGTTCCTTATTGACGTTACCGCTTAAGTAAAAAGGCACCTAGTCGCTCATGATAATTTTCGACACAAAATCTACCTCTTCTTTGTTGAGATCGAGGATGGCTTGACAGTAATTCACACGCGCTGTATTGTTTGTCTGTTTGTATACTGCTGCTGTCTAGTTCACAAATGTCAAATATGATTGACGTATTACTCCATTTGCAAAAACGATAACGTCTTCCGATAGGATGATTAACTTTGCGGCACATTGTGCATGATAATTAGTAACGATATTATACAAATCATATTTTTCGTTTTCTATTCGACGTTTTTGAATAGTAAGATCTTAGTTTTTAAATAAATAGGCCTCGAGCCTAGTTATTTAAAAATTAAGATTTAGATATTATAAAATATACATTTTCATACATATGCTGAAAAATAACGGCCCCAGCAACATATTGCAGGGACCATGTAAACGTTTGCAGGCACTGTTTTCGTGAATAGAAGATCTGCTTCTTTTTGTATCCTTGTTGACTGTCACGTTCGTGTTTACAGCAGTTTTCAGCAAACAAATCCACACAAATACATTCGCGCTGAAACATATCGGCCTCAGCAATATATTGCAGGAAACATGTACATATTTTCAAGCAATAATTAATATCTGTTGCCCTTTTGTTTATTTGTTGTCTATCTCGCTTTTCGTTTTAGCGGTTTCAAAGCACAAAGTCACATTTGGGTGTCAAAAACATATATTCTAGCCTATTAATCATTGTGTTTCAAGCATGTTATATTGAACAGCAAACACAATGTGTTTGGGCACAAGTATAATATATTTGCGACAAGCTACAAACACGTTATATTTGCATCCATACAGTAAAAAAGACGGATTTTTCAGCGTGCATATTATAACCTTTTTTTCATTGTGTCCCAAACATATTACATTGCGACAAACTACAAATATGTTAAACAAATTAAACAAATGCCAACATATGCCTCCAACTATTTGTAGCATTCGCCTTTTCTCGCCAGTTGTTAACACCAAGGATACGGACGGATTCTTCGAACTGGTCTTTCTAGCGGAGTCTTGGTCGTCCTCTTTTCCTGCTTCCATCGGGTACGTTATCGAAAACCGCTCGCGCTGGCTCATCTTCATGCATTGTGGTAACATGGCCTTGGCCACGCAATTGGTCTAATTTGATTCGCCGAGCTTAATCCACGTCAGAAAACAGATGATATAGCTCTTGGTTCCAGCGACGTCGGTACTCGCCGTCTCTTTGATATATATTTTCATATATTTTACGGAGAATTTTTCTCCCGAATACTCCCAGGCGTTTTTCATCCGCTTGCGATATGACCCAAGTTTGGGAGCCATATTTCGGAAGAGGTGAAATGAGAGTCTGGTATAGCTGGACATTTGTTTGTCAAGAGAGGGATTCGTTCCTAAACTGCATACTGAGCCCAAAATAGCATATATTTGTAAGCACAATTTATCCTACTTATCTCCAATCTGACGTTGTTGTCCTTGTTCATAGCAGATCCAAGGTAAACAAATTCATCTACCACTTCAAAATTGAATCGATTGTCGACGTTCAAGTGCGGCCCAAGTCGAGAGGTTTGCCTAGTCGTTGACACCATAAATTTTGTCTTGCCTTCATTAACAGCAAGGCTCACCTTCGCTGGTTCTTTTTCGATTCTTGAAAATACTGCAGTAACCCCTCGCCAATTTCGCCCAATGATGTCTATGTCGTCAGCATACGCCAGCAACATATGGCTTTTCGTGTCTATGGTCTTGTTCATGTTTACTGCAGCTGTTCTCATTATTATCTCCCATAAGATGTTGAAGAGATTGCACGAAAGTGTGTCGCCTTATCTCATTCCTTGCTTGGTATGGAAAGGATCAGTCAGGTATTTCCCCACCTTCAGTGCTGATTTGGTGTTGGTCAGCGTCATTCTACAGAGGCTGATCAGTTTTGCCGGAATCTCAAGTTCAGTTCAGAGCTGCGTACAATTTTCCCCATATGAATCTATCGAAATCAGCTTTGTAACCACAAAAAGATAGTATGTATCGATTTACTTTTCGTGGGTCTTTTCCAGGATTTGGCGTATCGTGAACATTTGGTCAGTCGTGAACTTGCCTGGTCTACAACCACACAGATAAGGTCCAATCATGTTTTCAGCAATTGGCTTAAGTCTTTCATTTAATGCGCTCGACAAGACTTTATATGCGGTGGATAAAAGACTGATACCGCGATAGTTGGAACAGATAGAAGGATCACCCTTTTTGATTACACGCCATAATACACTGAGGCTCCAGTCGTCAGGCATAGATTCGCCCAACCTTTACTGCATATAAGTTGATGCATGTGGGCTAGCAGTCCTTCGCCACCTGCCTGAAAAAGTTCAGAGAGTAGCCCATCCACACCAGCGGCTTTATTATTCTTAGGTCGGGGGATTTGTCGTTCTAATCTCGCCTTAGATGGTGTTACAATATGCAATGTCTTCCGCAATCATTACCTCCTGACCTTCAGTGGAAGAATCTGAGTGGAGTAGTGCTGAAAAGTGGTCTCTCCACATTTTAAGCACACACTGCTTATCAGTCACCAGATTCCCATTCTCGTCCTTCTAATCAAATTATAGAAATTAAATCTATAGATCGATGATATCATTTAGAGGAATTTAAAGTCCGTAAAAATTTTTGGGAAACAAAAATTCCATCAACTAGGAAACAATGGCAGTCCTTCATATGTGGGAACTGGCATGTTTATACTCGTAACTCCCTAAAATCTATTTCAAGCTCCACAAACAAAACAACAAACGAACTGTATGCAATGTGACACAACAACGTTCTCTAGAAATCCTACGAAAAGGGTGAATAGTTTTGTAAACGAAAACTAAAGAAACCAAATCCTCCAAAAAAAAACGAAGTAGTGTTTTTTTACATTTTAAACTGAAGTACAGCAATGCAAGGAAGGAAGGGTGCATGTATCTATCTAGCCTTTGCTTTGGTAAGGTGATAAATTTAAATGTGAATGGATTTATTTTCATGTTTACCCCCAATACACCTTTGGCAGTCCGCCCTTCTTGGCCCAGTGCTGCCGTTTCAATTCTAGTGTTTGTCGGTTCAAATGTTCAGTTCAAATGTTACACCAACAAGGTTAAAAGCAATGTACAATATTTTGTTGTTTGTTTCTCTTATTCGCTGATTTTTTTTTGTTCCTCCACCCATTTGGTTATCGTGGACTTGTTTGGAATTTCTTTTCAATGGGTGAAATGTATATTACACAATCCCTTCACAACAGACACTGGTGGAATGTGCAACAGCACGGAAACCAGAACAGTGTTTTTTGAACACATACATGTATATACTTTATATACGTAAATGTCCTTTACACATCGTCATCGTCGTCATCATCGTCATCAACATCATCATCCACATCGTCATTGTCATATTGCACAACGAAATTTAGTTGGTGTTTTGTCACAGCTGTTGTTCCTGTTCCATTGATTAATTTTCGTATCCTTTTGAGTGTATGCAAGAAATGTCATTATTATCCCTTATCCTTCCTCTTGTTCGAATTATTTTATTATTATTCCGGGGTGTCATACAAATGGTTCCCTGAAAAGTTGCATGCATTTATTTTGTATAAAGTTAATGCTGCATTCGTATTTAGATTATCCCCACTTTGTTATCCTTTACATATTCGGTTTCATTTAAACAGGAAATGCAACAGTAGTGATTGTATAAATAAGGCAGTACATTTTCCAGAAATGTTCTTATAATACCCAACTACATATGTTTAGGCCAGAAACTATTTTTATCGGTGCGTTGGTACGCAACTCTTTTATTCGAAATTGTTACCCGAAAAGTTGTTTTCAATGATCTCTCTTCAAAAGCCGTGGCTCTGTATCATTTTCCGATCTTGCCTGACTCTTAACTACTTAAGAGTTGGAGCCAGGTAAAAGTGGTTTTCATTCCCAAGGCGAGAAGACGGAGTCGTGAGAGGGGATAGGAGCGATGAGCTACGGTATAAAACGCCTGCTTATGCGTACATTGGCTGACTATTCTTCCATAACGGCTTCGGCTGACTATTCCAACATAGCGGCCTTGGCTGACTATTCCACGCATTCCTGCCATCAACCGATGTTAACCCAATTCCCGAACCAGGTATGCCCATCCGAATATACTTTAATATCCCCATATTGAAGGATGAAACGAAACGGTTTTGAGCCGTTCGTGGACCAAACCATTCCCAGAACGGTACTCTCAACCGTTCCCAGAACAGTGTTGTCAAATCAATCCCGGAATAGTGCTATCAGACCGAACCCAAAACCAAACCATTGCCAGAAGGGTATTCTCAAACGTTCCCAGAAAAGTGTTTGTAAAACCAATCCCAGCAGAGTTCTCTCAGACCAAACCCAAAGGAGTGTTCTCAAACCATTCCCAGAGGAGTATTCTCAACAGCTCCCACAAGAATGTTGTCTAACCGTTCCTAGAAGAGTGCTCTAAGTGCTATAACCAATCCAAGAAGAGTGCTCTCAGACCGAATCCAAAGGAGTGTTCTCAAACCATTCCCAGAGGGGTATTCTCAACAGTTCTCAGAAGATAACTATCAAACCGCTCCTGGAAGACTGCTCTCAGATCGAACCCAAAAGAGTGTTCTCAAACCATTCCCAGAAAGGTATTCTCAAACGTTCCCAGAAGAGTGCGTTTCAAACCAATCCCAGCAGAGTTCTCTCAAACCGAAACCAAACGAGTGTTGTCAAACCATTCCCACAGGGGTATTCTCACCCGTTCCCTGAATAGTGTTGTCAAACCAACCCCAGAAGAGTGCTCTAAAACCAAACCCAGCGAATCGTTCTCAAACCATTCCCAGAAGGGCATTCTCAACCGTTCCCAGAGGAGTGTTGTTAAACCAATTCGAGAAGAGTGCTCTCAGGTCGAACCCAAAGGAGTATTCTCAAACCATTCCTAGAGGGGTATTCTCAACCGTTCCAAAAAGAGTGTTGTCAAACCAATCACGGAAGAGTGCTATCAGGCCGAAGCTAACGGAGTCTTTTCAATAAATTCCCAGAAAGGTATTCTCAAACGTTACCGGAAGAGTGTTTTTCAAACCAATCCCAGCAGAGTTCACTTAAACCGAACCCAAAGGAGTGTTCTCAAACCATTACCAGAGGGGTATTCTCACCCTTTCCCTGAATAGTGTTGTCAAACCAATCCCAGAAGAGTGCTCTCAGGCCGAACCCAAAGGAGTGTTCTCAAACCATTCCCAGAGGGGTATTCTCAACCGTTCCAAAAAGAGTGTTGTCAAACCAATCCCAGAAGAGTGCTCTCAGACCGAACCCAACGAAGTGTTCTCAAACCATTCCCAGAAGGGTGTTCTCAATCGTGCAGAGAAGAGTGTTGTCAATCTAATCCCAGAAGAGTGGTCCAAGGCCAAACCCAATGTAGAGTTCTCAAATTAGTTGCACAAGGGTATTCTCAACCGTTCCCAAAAGAGTGTTGTCAAACCGTTCCTAGAAGAGTGGTCCCAGATCGAACCCAAAGGAGTGTTCTCAAACCATTCCCAGATGGGTATCCGCAAGCATTCCAAACAATTCCCAGAAGAGTGTTCTTAACGAGTGGATAGATTGATATTGTTTCTTCAAATTTAATTATTTTGTATAATAAGAAAACCAATAAAGAATCTGATACCAAACCCCAGAGAAGGGTAAACAATTCTGTTCTTATTTTGGTAGGTTTAGTAGATCCTAACGAAAGATCCTGGACATGACTGAGCTTACTACAGCGTTTGACAAAACCCTGTTACACTACTTCGACTACAATATATATTGTGGCATATATATTTTCATAAAGGGAAATTAGCGTAACCTTGAATCTAACTGTAGGAAATTGTCAGTGTTCATTAGCTAAAATGCAAAAAGGCGTAACTAACCAAAAATTCAAAATCGGCTTTTTTGATTGATTGTTATGAATGCCATTAAACCACATGTGTTGAAAAAATTTTACACTTCTGCGATCAAAAATCTGTCTGTGTGCTTAAAGTGAAATTAGAAAAATCTTCGTTAAAAATATTTATAGTTTTCATTTTACAAAGTTTTGTGCTTCTCCTGTAAAATTATATTGTTGTTAGTTACGCCTTTTTGCATTTTAGCTAACGATATGTAAATTATGGAAAATTTTTATTCCGCAATTAATTATCCTTCTAGTATATATAATTTCAGAATATATGGCTGGTATGGAAATATTGTATAGCCTTTAAACCAATTTTTCTCTTTATGCCCTTTCAGAATCAAATCCAGCCTAAGAGCTGAAAGAAATTTGATCCAACACCAAACAACAGAGTCAACTAATAACTTTTATAATAATAACTTTTGTATATAAAGGAATTAAAGAAATTATGGATAGGGACGGAAGAACAACTCGTTTATTACTGTGCTAATTTCCTAAACACATATTTTCATTATATTACTCAAACTACATTTTATAAATTTTCAGGAAACTACGATAAAAAAACACACATTAAATTTTAATTTCATAACTATTGTCATAAACTCTTCAAAGTTTTCTCGAATATTTCATAAAATATTTATTATCGCAATCGAATGATATAGAATTCTTTTTGCCAATCGAGATATTATATATGTCTCTCCAATCCTCCCACACAAATCAAATCAAATCGCATCCTAAGTGAGATCATAAACACAAAACACCATCTGCTGGAATGAAGAAATACGAATATTTATTATGACAGAACATCAAACAAACTGATAGATACAATTCCCATTATCATACATTATGAAATCTCACACATACAAATACAGATGGATGTATTTACTCATCCTACACATATATATTATTTGAATGTATGAAGTACATCGTACATCATGTAGAATCTACCTTTCGAAAGCTAACATCACTGACATTACCGATAATGATGACGATGAGTGTGGGTGTTTCTGTGTGTGTGCTTAAATGTGAATGTGTGGATGAGCGGATGAGATGTTAATAATGATTTACAAACTAAAATCCATGTATGCATACATATATAGTTTAGTAGAGGTATAGTGTAAAGCTTACAGTGCACTTAAAAAGTAAGTTCTTTGTTTTAACAACACAAAGGCTAAATATTGCATAAGAAATAGCAAATATATAAATGTATCATATAAGAGGAACTAGGAGAATATAGTATCTAAATAACTGATACCGATATGGAAAAATTGATATAAATCTTTTTTTTTTTGATTTTTGACTACCTCCACCTTAAAGATTTGGAAGAAAGAAAAACTGTAAAACATACCACAGCTGCCAAGAGAAAAATCATGAATTTGGTTGCGGATTTGTAGTGAACACAAGACAACGACATCAAGTCTCTAGGTTAATTAATTTAATATTTCGCAGAATTGTGTACATCACCTGGTGGAAGAAAAATACGTCATGGACTTGTTCCTTTTTCGACTGGATATTTAGCATATGGGCATGGCCCTTTCTGTATGCAAGCTAACTACAGCCGAAACTCTTCAGGCGAGTTTCATACTCGTCATTTAAAAGCTCTATTTAAAAGCTCACATAAAATTTTCATATAAAATGATATTTATATTTAAATGGAGAATTTTCAACTGTGAAACTGGCCATCAGACATGTGAATGATAAACGGTGTCTCAGTAAGATTACACTTTTTAAATTTAGTGTAATTTTTTTTGTGGTGCAAGCGGCAACTCTGAAATTTAGCAACTGTCACGTATATTTATTCCGATTATTAAAAATTAAGCGTATGAAGTATGAAGCAAGGGCACAGAGAGAGCAACAACTTATTGTGCGATCTCTTCTACATTTTAATAGAAATCATTACGAGAAAAGCTGCATTCAACAGGCATAAAACTATCAGCACGCGTGCGCTGGTGATTTAGACATCTTTGGTTAAATCTACGAGAATCTAATGCAGCAAAATGGGTTTGGTAGTAAATCAGGACAAGACAAAATTAATAGTGCCAACAGCAGAATATCCACGCGATTAGAGGAAAGGGTGCATGTTAATAACCATAATAGTTTCGAGGAAATACGGGTTGAATTTTATGTTTCGGGATTTGGCAATGAATGAATCATTAAAAGTGGCTTTGGTAGTAAATCAGCATAAGACAAAATTAATAGTGCCGAGAGCAGAATATCCACGCGATTAGAGGAAAGGGTGCATGTTAATAACTATAATAGTTTCGAGGAAATACGGGCTGAATTTTATGTTTCGGGATTTGGCAACCCTAGTGTTGTAATATGGCAACTGACAGCTCTATCGTAAAGTTTGACATTTTTGAGGTTATGCGTACTCAGAACGTTTTGACATACGAGCGCTATTTGTGTTGTTTACAGGAACTTGAAAGATTCATCGCGGCCCAAAAATGGAATTAAATAGTGAACATTTTCGTGCGATTATTTTTTACAACTTTCGACGTGGATTAACTCTGCAACAGTGCATGGATGAACTTAATTCAATTTTTCGCGATGAAGCTCCATCTAAGTACCAGTGTTTATCGATGGTATGGTGAATTCAATCGTGATCGTAGTTCACTCCAAGATGAATTTCGTGAAGGTCGTCCAAAATCAGCTGTTGTTCCGAAAACCATTGATGCTGTGCGCGAACTGATTTTGCAAGATCGTCATGTGACCTATCGTGAGATTGAGACAACCTTCAGCATTCGTGGGACTAGCATACATTCAATATTGCCTAAACATAAAAATTTGTTAGCATTGGATCCCACACAATTTGTCAATCGGTCAAAAAAAGGCTCGTGTCGATTGGTCGAAAGAAATGCTCCAAAAATACGATCGCGGTGCTCGTAACACGTCTATGACATCGTGACAGGTGATGAATCCTGGATTTACGCGTATGAGCCCCGAAAGTAAACAGCAGTCAACTGTATGGGTGTTTCAAGATGAGCCAAATCCAACAAAAGTTGTTCGCGCCCGAAGCACTTCCAAGAAAATGGTCGCCTGTTTTTTCAGAAAAAACGGACATGTCGCAACCGTACCACTAGAACAACGCAGAAGAGTGAATTCTGAGTGGTACACAACCATTTGTTTGCCAGTTGTCTTCCATGAAATCAGGAAAAACCAACCGCCGAAGACGGATCACTCTTCACCACGACAATGCGATCTCTCACACATCGGCTGAAACAACTGCATTTTTGAGCACTCAAAACATCGATTTGATGGGTCATCCGCCGTATAGTCCTGACTTGGCACCGAATGACTTCTTTTTATTCCCGTACGTAAAAAACAGACTGAGGGGACAACGTTTTTCGACGCCTGAAGAAGTGGTTGCTGCATTCAGAATGCATGTTTTGGAGATACCTCAATCAGAGTGGCAAAAGTGTTTCGACAATTGGTTCAAACTCATGCAAAAGTGTATAAATCTTCATGGGGAATATTTTGAAAAACAATAAAGTGATTTTCGATGATTAATATTTGTTTTTGTTCTCTAATAACGAAACATAAAATTCAACCGTACACGAATTCTCTAACCTTGGTTCTTCTGTACATAAAAGCAATAACGTCAGCCTCGAAATCACACAGAGGATTGTGCTCGCAACCTAGTGTTGTTTCGGACTCAGCAATCACTTCAGAGATAAGACCCTAACCTGACAAAAAGCAAATACCGACTCTAGCAAAACTCTCATACAAATTGTAATTTTTTATGGTGGGTCATAAAGCCCGTTGACGAACTGTCACTGTGAGTTTTCCTGAGAAAAATCCTCCGAAAAATATAAGGTCCTATAATAGAGACCAACATCAATGTAGCTATACAACGCGATACGCGATTTCGCCATGTCAGTAGATTGAGTCGTTTAGAATTAGAATGACCAAGACTTTGCTTAGCATATCAGGGGGAGGAATGACTGCGAGAGCTTGGTGTTACCGTGAACAGGAAAGCTAAAGATCGAGCCTGTTGGAGATATATTAGATATATTTTATCATCGTTTGTAAGGCCCTGAACCCCTCTGGGTTGCAACTAAGTCAGTAATTTCAATTAGAAATTGTTTAGTAGTAACTTTTCGAAATGGCGCTATGTTTTAAATGAAACCCAATAAAAATATGGACTAGCAGAGGTGAAAATCTCTCCATCACTTTCCCTCTTCTGTAATATCTTTATGGATGTTGGCTGATGGCAGGTGGTATTTTCAGTTAGAATTTACTATACCTGTTTAAAGAAGCAAATCACGTGTTTTATGCTTTCGCTGCATACATGAGAATGAGATGTGCAAATATACGAATTAGTCGAGCGTCACATTCACACTGAACCAAATATGTATGTGACAACGGATATATAAATATATGTATGTACACATATATTGTGTACACAAAAAGTATCTAAACCAAATTCACCTGTGCTCCTCGCAAACAAATAGCCAACAGCAACATTGGTGTAAAAAACACACCTCATAACCCTTGTCTCAACACTTATCTACCAACTCCAAACCGTGCAATTCTCATGGCTCGTCAGTCAGTATTATCATCAGCATCGCCGCCTCGTCTCCACCTGCACTTGTACCATCGCCTCCACATCCACATGTACCATCGCCATCGTCCTCGTCCTCGTCGCTATCATCCAGTGGAGCCACTGAGATGACAGCCTGGTTGCTATATTTGTAGTTCTACCTAGTACCTGTATGTACTATACTTATAGTTCCATGTTTGTTTATGTGTTAGTGCTTTTTTTATTTTTCCCGTATTTTGGTTATAACTGTGTCATCATGCATGGCCGGATTGGTTGATATGAACAGGATATTCTAACATGAATCTAGACATATGACTGTAGTCGGGTATTCCAACTACAACCGGCTTATAACACGTTGAAAAAAGAACTAACCCACACAACACACACAATGTCATTATCCTTGCTCAGGATTATCATAATCATGATCCACTTCAAAGTCGTAGTCATGCTGCCATTTGATGTTGGTTGATGATGATGCTGTTTGCTTCATACTTATATGACGACTCGTAAAATCTAACAATCATATCATACTCGTATCCTATTAAAGCTAGAAACATATTTGCTTTTAGTTGAATGAACATAAGCTAAATCATATTAGACTGACAATTAATAATGTAAAGTCTAAGTACACGGACTGGACAATATAATAAGGTAAAGCAGCTGCATTTTCATTACAAAGAAATGGATTCTCTTTAAGGATATGATACGGTGCAGAATCTGAGTAGTTTCAGACATCAAATGGAACATATGTTACAGGCAAATACAAGTGCACGTGAAATTAATAGTTTAGGAGTTAGTAAGCGATATCAAAGAAATTACATGTTTACAATGAAGATGTCACTTCAAAGGATGAACGATGAGACTTCACTTCTGGAGGAAAAAACTCATTCAATTGTATCTCAATTTATATATGATATCTCGAGAAATTGTACCCACATTAGTAATCCTATTTTACGCAACGTAACAGAAATTACAGCTCATTTTTTTTTGTCCTCGATTATCTTTAATCTTGGCAACCTGTTTTTTGGGGGTGGTAATGTCGTTGTTAACACAGATTTATAACAAGTCCGGTATTAGTTGAGGACAAAATAAATAAAAAAATTGTACGAAAATTAGGAATCTCTGCCAAGGGTATACACAGTGCCCCAAGATGTCTTTAAACCTCCTCTCAATACTGTTGGTATCTAAAGAAACTTTTGTGGATGGAATATAGAATGATATTACGATAATGTTGCCCAGCAGTTCTTCGAAAACTATTAGTGATGATCCACTAATGTATCAGAAGTTCATGCTGCAACGTTACAAGATGAGACATATTTTTCTAAGTGCAAAGTTATTGGTTTTGTTGAGATAATAGACAATTCAGGAAGCAAACTCCGTGACATGATTTGTTTCAAACACCGTGACAAATTCAGCATCAGATGATGCCCAAATTCGAGACATATGACTTAACTGAAAACATCAGTAAATCATCAATCGAACGCGCTGTAAAGTCTGTTTTAACGTAGAATACGTTATACGGTAAGGTAGGGGTGTTGATCTGGAGCACAAAATTTTGAGAAAATGTTTGTCAATTTTCACCCACTTTTACTTAAATATTAAAACATATTTTAGCAATTTTTATATATTACTCAGTTTTAGTAATATGTTTTGTTTCGAATTATATTAAAAAAATTATATGTCTATATATAAAAGTTTTATGTAGTTAAGGAAATAAATATTTAAGAGCATGATATTTTAGACTTTTTTTGTACATGCCGCTGTTGTTGTTGGTTTGTAAATGCCGCTGTTGTTTTTGTTGTTGTGAAATCAAATGCTTTTGGCTTTGCTGTGCTTTGTTTATTTATCGAGCAGCGTGTAAATGTGTGTGTGTGTGTACATTTCGTTTTGTTGGATCGGTCGGTTATTAGTTCGTTTGGAGGGGAACATAAAATGAAGGGAGGGGAGCGTTGACTCTTGTGTGTGTTTGAAAGTTTACAGATCTTTGCTGTCGTTTGTTTACTTCTGCGAGCAGCGTGTAAATGTGTGTGTATGTACATTAATACAAAGGATTGGCGATGTATACGCTCACTATATCAATGGCGTTTTTCCTAAACACATTTCTGTGAATACATTGGGAAGTAGTTGGAACGCAGCTAATCTATTGTGCTGCCATATCATAAAATGTATTGCTGTAGCTGTACTTCAAATGAAGATCATTTATCAAAAATTATATTTAATTCATATATTTTAATTGCAAAATGACTAACGTATTCTACGTCTGACCTATGCGCCCGTGTTATCTAACACAGGCTTGTATTTTTTTTGTAGTTTGTATCTCTTATTGCCTAGTCGACTTCAAAATGCTCTTCTAATGGCCTGGATTAGTGCCGCGATCCACATGTTGTTAAAATCATCCTCTATGTGTATGAAAATATCAGAGACCCAGTGTGCCTTATGAATCCGTTAAGAATTCGAAACGGATCCGTTTCTTCGTACATTTCGACTGAAACCGATATCTGTTACGGACTAATAACGAATTCGATTTCGTATGAAATTCCTCTTGAAAACGCGAATCGTTTTTTGTACTTTTTCGAATCCGTCTCGAACTCATAACGCACGTCATATTCGAATACATTTCGGATTCGCTTTTTGTAATTGAAATGGAATTACAAAACGGAATGGAATGTAATTGAAATGAAATGGAATGTAATTGAAATGAAATGGAATTTTTGCGAATTTGAAGCGGATTCGTTGTGAATTCAAATCACAAATTGTTTTTCTAGCTTTTCGGATCCGACTTGAACTCGCAACGGACTTTATATTCGAATCCGTCTCGAGTTCATGTTTTGTAAATAAAATGGATTCGAGAAGGATTCACTTTTATAAATTTTTCGCGCATTCCAAACGGGATTCCATCTGAGTTGCAATTTATATTAATAGGAATTACTGTCTATTAAATTATGTTTATTGCACATTTAAGTTGTTAATGTTTTGCACTTCAATTTTATCGAAATTTTAAATTACAATTGCATTTGATATGAAATATGATCATGAGCGTAGTGGGCAAAACTTCTTAGCGACGTCCTCAACGGCTGATATTGTCTGGTCCTTATAATTCCTTTGGAAATCGCAATGTCACTGATTCGCTTTTTTATGTTTTTAGGGACTCGTAACAGGTTCGAGACGCATCTGCCAAATCGCAATTTCACTCATTCACTTTTTTATGTTTTTACGGACTCGCAACGGGTTCGGCACAGATTCGAGAACTCACATTTTGCTTTTTTACAATTTTACTCACTCGTAACGTAATCGTAATCTTCCACAGAATCTACTATCGAGTTCTCAGCATGCCTATATCACTGAGACGGCTCTCCACTCTATAGTTAGCATAATAGAGAACTCTCTTGAGAATAAGGTCTTCGCTCTAGAGACCTTCCTGGACATCGAGGGAGCCTTCAATAACATTCAGCCTTCGGCGATTATTAGGTCGTTACAGAATCTAGAAGTCGACAGCTTAGTGACACGCCTAATTGTGAAGCATCTGGTGCATAGATCCGTCAAAGCTGAATGGGGTGGTGTTACAATTGCTAGGAACGTTAACAGGGTGACACCGCAGGGGGGAGTTCTGTCTCCACTATTATGGTTAACTCTGTCAATGAACTGCTTCTTGAATTGATCAGGGCCGAATGCCAGGTCTTTGCCTATGCCGATGATATTGCTATCATCTGTACAACCAGCCTACTTAGTCTAATTTCGAACTGGCCCACTAACAACGGACTATCACTTAACCCACTTAAAACCGAGCTTATCCTGTTCTCTCGGAAATATAAAATACCCGCATTTGAACTGCCGTCAGTTAATGGGGTGCAATTACAGTTGACGGAAAAGGTTAAGTACCTGGGAATAATTCTCGACAGAAAACTGTCTTGGAAACCAAATGCGGAGGAGAGGGTGAAAAATGCGTCTGTTGCTCTTTACTGCGGTAAATGGGTGATAGCAAAGCACTGGGGATTGTCTCCTAAGATCACCAAGTGGATTTATACGGCAATAGTCAGACCAATACTTCTCTATGGCACCATAGTTTGGTGGATGTACCTCCAAAAGAAATATATTCTGAATTCCTTGATAAAAATTCAAAGATCAGCACTGATTAGCGTTAGTGGGGCAATGGGCAAGAAGTCAGGTACTGCACTTAGTGCTATCCTGAACATCTGTACTCCTGATATCATGGCCGAATCGGCAGCCGCTACATCCCTGGTGAGAATCAGAGATTGTGGCGTTTTGATATCGGGGCATTCCGGACACGCTGAATTACTACACCGGATCATCTCTATTCCCGTAAAACGGACTACTCTATCCCCTACCTCCTACCAGCGACAAATCTAAGGACTTCTATTCCGAACAGGAATACCTGGGAAAAGTCAGTGGAAGGGGACACCAGTAGTATCAGATTTTTCACGGATGGATCAAAGTTGGACGAGCAAGTAGGCTATGGGGTCCATTCACCGGACCTAAATGTAAATATCTCCCTCAAGTTGCCTGATTACTGTAGTGTATTTCAGGCGGAAATTACTGCCATCCTGGAGGTTGCTGAACTACTGAAAAGTAGTGTCACAACCCTCCGGAGAATATTAATCTACACAGACAGCCAGGCTGCCATAAAATCCCTGGAATCCATGTTTGATACGTCCCTGACGGTGAATGAATGCCACTCATCACTTAGGGTGATGGCAGAGTATTTTCACATCAGGCTCATCTCGGTACCGGGACACAGCGACATCCCAGGTAATTGCGTAGCGGATGCGTTAGCTAGACAGGGCACTACGGCCCAGGTTCTTCCGGCGAAGGAAGGTGTTAGTATGCCAATCTCTACCTGCCGTTTGCAGATCAGGCAGTGGGCTGATAATATGTTCAAGGACAAGTGGAGACTTACTTCAACTTGCAAACAAGCCAGGGTACTCTGGCCTCAGGTGGACAGGAAGAGGACTAGGTAACTACTTAACTTGCCGAGAGGCAGGTTATCCACAATGATAGGAACACTTACGGGACATTGTCTTGTAGGAAAACACTCTACTCTCTGTAGATCCTGCATGGAAGAGGACGAGGAAGGGACGAAACATCTTCTCTTGGATTGCCGTGCTCTGGCAGGACTGAAAAGTAGGATATTCGGTACACATTTAGTTAGCATCATAGCCCTACAGAATATTCCTGTAGGTCTAATAGACAAATTTATTGAAAGGGCAAATTGGCTAGAGGACTAGTCAATAGTTGCTCTGGAGGAAACTGCAGGTATCACAATAGGCTTTTTAAGCCTAAGTGTGCTAGACAGCGTGCTGATTCTCAGCCTTTTCAACCAACCAACCAGGATAATTTTCTCGCATCAAAAACGGATTCACAGTTAGTAATGACCTAGATCACACGCTGTAGCCTGTACCATTATGCAGGAACCATGGATATGATTGGGACATCCACATATATACGTGCTAGCATTGTTTTCATGAATTGAAGATCTGCGGCTTATTTGTTGTCATGTCTGCCACGTTTTTTTTCTGCAGTTTTCACCAAACAAATCCACATTTGGGTCACAAAAATATATATTATAACATACTGATCATAATAAAACATTCAGTAGCAACACAATATGTTTGGACACAAGTATAATGTATTTGCGACACGCTACAAACACGTTATAGTGGTATACAATCAAGACAAATTTTTGGGCGTGTATAAATAATTGAAAATAAAAAAAATGGTTTCATGTTACATCCTAAGAGGGGATTAGGGAGAGCTTCTCACAACCAGTGAGCTGTGCGCGTTCTACTTTTACACTCACTAATTGGGACCTACAGTTTTACACCGGTTCCGAACGGTATGTTAAGAAGCTTTTTGTGAAATTTCAAAATAGCTTAATTCAAATCTAAAGGATTCGATAATGCGAAGATTGCTTTTATTTAGCACAATTTTTTGACTTATACGAAATTTAAATTGTAGCATTTTGTCAATAATGTGAATTTTTTTATTACCACCTGAAAATGTCCTTGTAGATTTTTACATTCATATATTTACAAATACAAACTTTAATGTTACATTTTTAATCTGCATACAATAATGCAAGAACTGTAAGTCAGAACGACTTATAGTCAGAACGATATTATGGGAAATCAAAGCAATCTCAAAGGATCTCACTTCTCTAAACCAAACAGTTATGCGTTTAACTTTGTGCAACATTATCATAGCCCCAATATGACCATAAGTTATTTTGTTTTTCTAGGCACACACACACAAGAGAAGTACACTAATACACAGGCACAGATACTCATATGAACTTATGGGAGTTCAGTATTCTATATGTATTTGCATGTGTATATGGTTTAACTATCAGCAGATAGTATACACATATGTGTATCAGGAGCTAGTATGTGTGAGTATTTATGTATGTGTGGATAATGTGATATAACTACCACATTAGCTGATTGTGAGTGTCTTATTATAAAAGAACATTTCATTGCAAACATACATATGTCTATTGGGCTCAGCGCACATACATATATACGAAAGTCTACAACTCTAGCAGGAACTAATCTGCATTTAGCAAAGAAATATTTCCTTTCAAGGAAAATATTTCTTCTCTACTCCAGAACTTAATACTCCTCCTTAAGTCGAGTTTGGCTTTTGATAAACAGCATGTACTTTACATTAAATTTTTCAACTACACTTGGTTGCCCTTATTCGAGGGTAACATTTCATTAATGCTCACTTTGAGTTCAGTTTTGATTATCCTAATCCGATATCTCATTTCCCTTATCCCACTAATACTTAATAATATTTAATCATATTTTGCTTTATCCTCGAAAAAAAAATATCCTTTGCAGCTAACAGAAAATAACATATACTCTTTAGGGTTGTATGGCTTCGCTTGAAATACATTTGTATGTCTGCTTTTAAGCTGAGTACTTTTTATTTTAAACGCTCTCGTTGTCTTGTCTAGATCCTCATATGCATACAAAGCATATCCACAGCTAAGGCGTAGTCGCAATACACAGCCAGAACAAAATATATGTCCTTCGAGTACTTAGATAAGCGTTGAAATTATGCGATTTCATATAAACTTAAAGTGAGCAACGCAGCACACCAAACAGTCCAGGACAACAGCAGATGTTAAGGCAACCATCATTGCCAACAATGTAGTCCTACTGCTGCTCATTATCGTCTTCTTCTACCGGGTGGTGGTATTATTTCTGTTAAAACTCTGATGATGACGATGGTAGTTATGATGATGACGCTGATTTGTCCTTGTCGTTGCCGTTGTTGTTTCCATCCACCCCATGCAGCATAAAGTTTGCTGATATTTTTCTAAGGTTTTAACTTAAATTCTCAAAAGGCACCAGTGCCACATCATGGCGAGTAGCCTTTTATTTTTGGCAACAACTCGGAAATTTCTGCATATGTCGCATATCTAATGTTTAACTGTTATGTAGTATTTGCCACGTATTGTTTCTGTAGTTTTCAGCTTTAAGCCATACATTTTGTGTGAAAGGTCTTAGATTGTATAATTTATATATATTGTTTATTTTTCCTACATGTACTGCCTTGACTTGAGTCTTGTTTCAGTGGCATTTAACACATGCTGTGAAAATGTCATCTTAGATAATTGTAATTTTATATTGCTCTTTCTTGAATATGACTTAACAGTAGGTGTCTACAAGTGAAATTAAATATGCTGGCTGCACTCCTCATGATAGGCAGCTTAACATGTTTTCCCATAACCGCCTAAAAGTAGACAACAAGTATACATAGTATATGTCAGCCTAAATGTAGGCAATGTTTTCTTTTGCTTTACATTTCTAATATTACGCTATCGTTGTAACATTTCATGGTGTTACAACGAAAACTAACTGGTTTGTGGTTTTGCAATATGGAACATCTTATAATTGACAAATATTGTGTTAGGCCCTATGTTTTCGTGAACCTTTAATTTAAACTTTGTATTGTAATATTGTATTGTATATCCAGCGATATCTCTGACATCTTTAAGTGGGCTATGCGGGCTATACTGTTTGCAGCCTTTCGCAATAGTCGTTTTGCTCAAAATCCAATATCGCCTAAAAAGGTACGAAAATTAGATACAGCTGACTTGTGACTTTTAAGCGAAACCTTCTGAGAAATAATGTATTGGTTTAAATGATAATTGTAATAAAGGCAAAAGCCAAATACAACAATTCAAGGATTCATGTAAAAAACTAAAAACAATTCACTACTTTAACACTTTTAGGCTATTTTAGGTGTTGATGGCAGTCTATGAAGTCTCACTGAGACTTATTAATCCGTTGTGATACCACAGGCTAACGAGATTAAGCGTTATTCCAACCGAACTACCATTTTGTTAGCTCCACGAAACTCATGATCTGGTCTAATCTGGTACTTGATAGTTCTGTTCAGTCCCTTAAGGGGATACCATATTAAACACCCCCGCCGGCTAGCCCAGGCTGCGTGCAGAGTTGATGTTTAGAGAATTCTTCGTCTTCCTTATCGTTACAGCGTCTACAGAAGTCATTTGACCTGACCTTTGTCTTGCCGCATGTCTACCAATCAGACAGTCTGCAATCAAAATTAAAATAATCACCCAGCAAAAAAAGAGTATACCAAGAAGTAGAATTTGCACCACAACTACTTGGTAAGATGTAGTGCTAATTTAGGTGCAGAAGTACTTCTTTTAATATGACGTTGTCCAACGCAGCACTACTTCTTATTTGACTGTTTGGAAGAGCAGTTTATGCTAACATTTTTCTACTACATTTCGTCCGCAAACGAGCGAGCAACCAAAACCATTATTTCAACAATTTTTAAATTTCTTGTCATTTTAATCTTGGCAATAAGTTATGACTTTAAGCTACAACTTTATGTCTTAACTTTTTAACCTTTTATATAACTAATTATTTTATTAATTGACCTTCTTTTAGTACTCCAAATGCTTCTGTCAACAGGTGAAAAGAAAGGAAATGAAAAGCAATTTGATAGAAAGTAAATACAAATTAAAAACAAGTAATATATTTAGGCATCTTTGCACTTCTCCACTATCCCTTTAGCTCTTTAATAAATTTGCATCATAATGGATGTGATGCAAAAGTAGATTTTTCGGAGTTGTTTTTGATCAGAATCAAAATTGCATTAAATATGCGCATAATGCTGCAGAATATGTACAAAAATAATAACTTCTACTAGAACTACTTCATTTTATTTTTGCTGGGCATTGATACCTGTGATTGTCGGTGTTGCAACGGCCTACAGAAGTCATTTGACCTGACCTGACCTTTGTCACACTATCGAGTAATAAGCCATGAAATAGCTTCTCAAAAACCGCTCGGAACCGGTTTAAAACTGTAGGTCCCAATCAGTGAGTATAAAACCAGAAAGCGCACAGCTCACTGGTTGTGAGAAGCGCTCCCCAATCCCTTCATGGGATGTAATGGGAAACGGTTTTATTTATTGATACCTTGTGCTTGGCTGGAGACAGAAGGTTCAGGGATCTCCTGCTTCTCACTATCCGCCAGATTTGTCCTGAGTGCACACAATCCGTGCTCCTCGTCTATCTCTCATACATCGCCACATAGGAACGTTCTTGCTGGATATACCTACAAGTCATTAGGGGCATACCAACACGTTATAATTCATGTGGAACTTGTAAGCTAGTCCCTAGTCTGGCCAGCTCATCTGCTCTGCAGTTCCCCGGAATGTCCCTGTGGCCTGGCAGTCACATGAGGTTCATAGCATACTTCTGTGCCATCTCGGCAAAAGAGCTGCGGCAGTCCTGTGCAGATGTTGATTTCAGCAATACTGACTCCAGGGTGTTGATGTCAGAGAAGACACTATGACACAATTAACTGAAATAGTTTGTCGTTGCATCCCACGAAGGAATTGGGGAAAGCTTCTCCCAACCAGTGAGCTGTCGCTATCTAGTTTGCGATTGCTGATTGCGACCTACAGTTTTACATCGGTTCCGAACGGTATTTTAAGAAGCTTTTTCATGGCTAAATATTCGATAGTGTCGCCGTCACTATGCAAGGTGACCGCCGTCGACAGAAATTTATGGTGGTCAGAGCAGAAATCGAACCTAGGATATCATGTACAACAGGCGCGCACACTAATCATTGCACCACCGACGGCCACTAGCACAAATAACTGCTGCGCCACAATACCTCAGATAATCGGACACTTCTCTAATAGCCAAAATTTCCGCCTGATAGGGTCAGGTAGTCAACAATAAAGGGGCAACCCTAGTTTGTTAAAATAGATCCCATAGCCTACCAGATCTTTAATTTTCGACTCCTCCGCGCAGAAATTTACGCATCCCTCTATACCAGGAATTTCCTTATTCCAGGAATCCCTTTTCGGGTTTGAGGGTGTGATATTTTCGATGAAATAGCGGTTCCGTTTTCGAGTAATTGAGAATTGCAGGAATATTAGCAGCACATTCCAGCACTTGGCCATGACCGACTCCGACCATGCACGATTTTGAGAAATGCCTTAACCTGATGCTAGGCATGGAGGCAATCTACCCGCCCATATTCTCTACCGGTAACAGATATAACATTACATTGAGAGCATCAGCGGGAGTGTTGTGCAGAGCACCCTTTATGTACATCGACGCCGTTCTATGAACCCGAGTCAGTAGTGCACAATAGGTGGGTTTCTCTAGCACTTGCCGCCACACGATAACCCCCAAGACCATTATCGGTCTCTCCACCGCTGTACAGGTCCAGTCAACAATCCTCGAAGAAAGTCCACATTGTCAACTTATAGCCCTCTTGCAGGTGCAAAAGGGCTATCGTCGCCTTTTTCGCCATTTCCACCGTACTGGGTCTGAAACAAAGTTTGATGTCCGAAATAACACCCAGGTATTTGGCACACTATGTCAGCTTAATTTCAGAACCATTCCACGTGGTAGATTCCACCAAAGGTATTTTATACCCTCGCGTAGCAAGAAACAATTTGGTGTTGACCTGAATTACACCTAGTCCATTTTCACCCGCCCTTCTACCCAGTGTACCTAAGCGATATTGGAGAATATCCGTTAAGGTACTGGGATATTTGCCCTAATAACCATTGCCACGTCGTCCGTATATTATATATCATCCCTAGGGGTGAAAGTATAAAAATACTGTGGCAGTTCTGAATGACAGATCCTGTTGCATAGAGTTATTTAAAAGCTAAACTTTTCTTCTTCTATCATTTCCACATTTCAACACTTTAAGAATTATCCATCGCTTCTACCTTCTCAACATTGCGACAATTTAAGAGTTAAACACTTCTTCTATGGTCTTCATTCCACACCTTAAGAGTTTTTTTTTACCTTTCCTTCCATCCGCAGGAAGTGAAGCATTTCATCATTCTTTCATGTAGGCCTTTCTTTCCACAAAATCTAATCATCGTCAATGTTGCGTTCATTTCAAAACTACACCAAACATGCTTCGATGTAAAGTCACGCATATCGAGTTCCAAAGGGGTAAAATATGCTTAAGCCAATAAAATCCTCCGAGAAAAGGAGACCAACATCTCTAACAGACATCGACAATAAGAGTAACATAACAGCAGAGTGGCATCAAAAAAAGGACTCTCTTCCTTTCACGTTGTATCAGCTAACAACAGTTGCTGCCTGCTGCCTGCTTCCTTAGAAAGGGACGTTTCAACGTCGCCCAGTGCACATATCAAACATTCTCTGTTATTTATGAGAGTAAGTGGCAAAAGCAACAGCAACAACAATACGGACAACGAAAACGGCCGTATCAGAAAAAAGTATAAGCAACAGTACAAAAAAAATATTGGTATTCATGTCTAAACAAAGACTGATACACGATGACGACGATAACTCTCGCCCTCTATGTTTTTGTCATCTATGCCGAAGAAATTGATCGGTATATGTGGTTTGTAGTAGCGTTTGAATCACTAGGGGTAATGGTTTTCTAAACTTAATAACAATGGTATTCAACTTTGGACAATGGCAAAGAGCTTGTGCGGCAGGCGCCATATTCGACAGACTGTGAGAGTTAACATCATAATAACTAGGTAACTTAGGTGATGTAGAAGTGGCTGTCACTATGATGACGTTTATGCTATCACGGAACGCCATGTTCCGTCCTCACCGTTGAGCCAGTAAATTTATCTGGTTCAAGACATGTAACATCCCATACCGTTTTCGCAGGTTATGGCTTAAAATAATATTTAAGTTCCTGACAAACATATTCATATTCCGAGCAAAAACATCCTTAGATCATTCAGCTTAAATCCCTGAATATATGTCACAACTAAAAAGCAGTAGGTTTAGGACACTTAGTCGACACGAATTCAGGTAATCGATGTATACACGCTGAAAATATGCCTTTTGTTTTGTTGTTTGGATGCAAATATAACGTGGTTGTAGCTTGTCGCAAATATAGTATACTTGTGTCCAAACATATTGTGTTTGCTATTCAATATTACATGTTGAAGACACAATGATTAGTAGGTTATAATATATGTGGCCATCGGTGTTGCAATGGTTAGTAGGTAAGAACGTGGGTTGGATCCATGCTGAGACCATCATACATTCCTTTCGATGGAGACCGTCATCGCTTGGTGATGGCGACACTATCAAGTATAAATATCGTTTCGCAAAATATCGTTCGGAACCAGTGTCAAAGTGTAGAGCCCAATCAGTGGGGGTTAAAATCTAGAAAGCACACAGCTCACTGGTTGTGGGAAGCTCTCCCCGATCCCTTTATGGGATCTAATGGGACATAATTTTTTTTTGTTTTTTACATGTTTTTATAACCCAACTGTGGACTTGTGTGTTGAACACTGCTAAAAAACGAACGTGACAGAAAACAAAGTAACAAAAAAGCAGCAGATCTTCAATTCATGAAAGTAATTCTTGCAAACATATACATGGTTCCTGCCATATGTTGGTGACGCCGTTTTTTCTCAGCGTGTAAGTATTTAATAATACGCTCAGTCATCGGTTAGCCCATTGTGATTGTTGAAAATAAGTAAGATGTTAAATACTGTTTCCTATTCCACCAACTGGATGGAAAATCACGTAAGAGATGTTCGGAGCTCACATTTTCCTCTTCATCTCATGAAGACCAAGGTTTAACGCATAGCCCCACTGATTACACCAGTTTACAGGCTGCTTCAGAGATAAATAATAAGTATTTTTGCCTCCGCAACACGAAAATGAATTTTAAAAATGTTTCCTCTCATAAGTTTTCAAGACATGAATTTTGAAATTTTTTTTTTCAATTTTTTATGAGATGCCTCAGCTTATTGGAGCATAACTCGTAAACACGGTTACTAATTTGAACAGAAGAGGTCTCAAATTAAAGGTAATATGTTACCCTAAAACTTTTCTATACAATGTTTTAAAATCAGTTGGACAGTTTTGGTGGTAGAGGCATTTAAAATTTAAAAAATTAAATTTTTTGCGCAAAAATCACGGTTTTAAATTGATAAAAAAAATATATAATAAATAATAATACAGAAAATAACTCGTTTCACAAATTGAGCATAAAGTTTGGACTTTTTCGAGCAAAACAAGGCATCGTTTATAAATATTAGCTGACGAATGACGAAGTTATGTATATACTCCTTTTATACTAAATTTTTGGTTCATGGCCCCGAAACACATTTATTTTATTATGTTCTTTTCCGGACGATTTGTATTCAAAACAGTTAGAGCATAATATGAAGGCTAAAGTAAAAATTTTATACAAATTTTTGTTATCAGCGAAAGGAAAACTCGTCAAAATTGTCCAGAAGAGTCCTGGTTTACTATGCTTTACGGTAAACCTTAGGTGAGTAAAGAAACAAGAAAACGTGACTCTACCATTTCTCACCCAATTTTTATGAAACGATTCTTTTTTTGCTCGACAAAGTTCAAACTTTATGCTAAGTTTATGAAACTAGAGTTGTTTTTCCGATTAATATTTTTGTATATACTTGTATTTGTTTGTCAATTTAAAATCGATTTTTGCACAACAAATTTAATTTTTTAAACTTTAAATACCTCTACCATCAAAACTATTCTACTGATTTTGAAACCTTGTATGTAAAAGTATTAGCGTAGCCCATTATATTTAATTTTACCCCTATTCAAATCGGTAACCCTGTTTACGAGTTATGCTCCAATAAGCTGAGGCATCTTATAAAAAATTAGAAAACAAATCCAAAATGAATAGCTTGAAAACTAATCACAGGAAATATTTTTGAAGTCCATTTTTGTGTTTAGGACGCCAAAATATATAGAAGAAAATTATTTAGACCTATGCCACTATTACACAGTGCCAAATGCCAAGTTTTTGCCCATGCCGATGATATTTCTATCTTCTGTACGGGTAGAAACCTCAATTTACATAGCATTCGTACAACCAGCCTACTTTCGAACTCGACCGCTAACAACGGACTATCACTGAACCCACTTAAAACCGAGCTTATCTTGTTCTCTCGGAAATATAAAATACCCGCATTTTAACTTCCGTCAGTTAATGGGGAGCAATTACAGTTGACGGAAAAGGTCAAGTATCTGGGGATAATTCTCGACAGAAAACTGTCTTGGAAACCTAATGTGGAGGAGAGGGCGAAAAATGCGTCTGTTGCTCTTTACTGCGGTAAAGGGGTGATAGGAAAGCGCTGGAGACTGTCTCCTAAGATCACCATGTGGATTTATACGGCAATAGTCAGACCAATACTTCTCTATGGCATCCAAAAGAAATATATTCTGAATTCCTTGATAAAAATTCAAAGATCAACACTGAGTAGCGTTAGTGGGGAAATGGGCAAGAAGTCAGGTTCTGCACTTAGTGCTATCCTGAACATCTGTACTCCTGATATCATGGCCGAATCGGCAGCCGCTACATCCCTGGTGAGAATCAGAGATTGTGGCGTTTCGATATCGGGGCATTCCGGACGCGCTGAAATACTACACCGGTTCAACACTATCCCCTTAAAAACGGACTACTGTATCCCCTACCTTCTACCAGCGACAAATCTAAGGACTTCTATTCTGAACAGGAATACCTGGGAAAAGTCACTGGAAGGGGACACCAGCAGTATAAGATTTTTCACGGATGGATCAAAGTTTGACGAGCTACTGAAAAGTAGTGTCACAACCCTCCGGAGAATATGTAGATAGCCAGGCTGCCATAAAATCTGTGGAAGCCATGTTTGCTACGTCCCTGACGGTGAAAGAATGCCACTTAGGGTGATGGCAGAGTATTTTGACATCAGGCTCATCTGGGTACCGGGACACAGCGACATTCCAGGCAATTGCGTTGCGGATGCGTTAGCTAGACAGGGTACTACCGCACAGGTTCTTCCGGCAAAATAAGGTGTTGGTATGCCAATCTCTACCTGCAGTTTGCCGATCAGGCCCTAAGATTGAGACATAGAAACTCCACTCTCTGTAGATGTAGACCGCGTGCTGTCTTGCAGCCTTTTCAACCAACCAACCAACCATGCAGCAAAATGACTGTAAACTGGTGTTTTAAGCTTTATTTAAAGCTCCTAACTAATTTTTATATTATTTCACTTTTCAGAACTGGTAAACTTTGGATCCTATTTACTTATCGAAGGATTTATATCATTTCGTATGAAAACGTGTAGGGTGCTTTTACATGAAACTCACTCCAATAAAAATCGTTAATCGTTGTTTCGTATCCTAGCCTTTCCCTACCGCTCAGGCCAAACTATAGCGGATGTATGCATTCAACTGCGTGAATGTGTAGCTGTGCGTACATCCATCCACCCCATGCATGTATGTGTTTATATCTGTGTGTGTGTGTGTATCTCTGAATGTATCATAATGTGTATAAAGATTGATTGACTGCATTTTTTCCCAGTAAAGTTCGCCTTCAGATTGGTGATATAAAGATTGAACATTTGACGATTTTTTTTCTTTTGCTGCTGCTGTTGTTTAGTGCTTCTGTTATGTTTGTTCTTCTCCGCCGCATTGAAACAAAAACAAGGACGAATGGCCAGCGCTAGGACAATAGGAACAAGTCCATGTTTAACAATGATGAAATGAGTTTATAACAGTGATGTGCTAGTGTTGCCGTTGTTAAAAGAGTTTTCCAATTTTTTCTAATTTTTTTGTTTCACTGCTCACTTTTTTTGCTGCCATGCTAATGGCAGAGAGTTAAATCCTTTTCGATGTGGAACAAATGTGTTGATAGCAAAGGATTCAGAGGCACAAAAATGAAAAAATCCAAAACTAGCAAACGCCATCCGTGTTGGAAGAGATATATATGCAGTGCAGGAATATCTCTATTAAATCGATACGCAGAAAGTAGATCAGGCAGGACAAACAACAGTTAACCAATCTTTAATGGTTAAAATAAAATTTAAAAATACAAATTGGGAGTAATTTAAAAACGCTATCAGTGAGAAAATGCTGACAAATTGTTATAAGTTTTAGTTATGATTTTAGGATAATCAATTTTAGGACAGTCAGGACTAGCAGCGAACCCTCGAAAGCAACAAATTAGTATCTGGGTCAGGCCACGAGAAGTGAGACATAGTGGGTCAGGGATTTTAACCTTTGGTTCATATATCGAAAGGTTGTGTCAATATATAAATCTTCACAAGAATTAAAAGTAAAATTTCTGAAGTTGTTGTTGTTGCAATTTCAAAATTGAAAATTTCAGAAATTTTGAACTTTTCTTAAATAATCAAAATTTTATAGCTCGAAAACGACTTGAGATATTTAAAAATTTTTTACTTTTTTAATGAAAAGTAAGGAAAACAATAAAAAATCAGAAAATAGCCTACACTGAAAAAAAATTTTCGGAAATGTAGTTTAAAGAAACCAATCGCATTTTAAATATAGAGTCGGAGCAAGAAAAAAAATCACATGAGGTGTCATGGGACACCCGGTTGGAACGAAGTTGGTTTCGCTATATATTATGTACTAGTTAGTTCAAAAACGCCTAAGGCGCCTGTTGAAAAATACTATAATTTAAATGGGTCTTTAAGAAAATGTACTTTTTGTAAAATAAAAACTTTTTTAAAGAAATTTTTTTTCTGCAATGTATTTTGTAAAAAAAAATGTATATTTTTAGGTCCTTTTTGTAAGAATATATATTATGTTTTCCGGAATATGTATTATATAAGTAATTTTTTAAAGAGGGGTACTTCTTTTATTAGAAGATAATGTTTTTTTTTTAAGAAAAGGTACTATTTTTAAGAAGAAGTACTTTCTGTAAGAAAACCCCATAAGAGTATGACTTTTTTTTACAAAGAAGTACTTTTGTAAGAACAGGAACAGGAACTGGTACTCTTTGTGGGAAAGGATATTTTTTAACAAAATATACTTATTTTCAGAAAGTCTACTTATCTCAAGAAAAAAAGATAATATTTTATTTTTAAGAAAAGGTACTTTAAGAAAAGGAATTTTTGTAAGAAAAGGTATTTTTTATAACAAGATATTTTTATGAAGAAAAGGTTCTTTTAAGAAATGGTAATTTTTTTAGAATTGGTCCTTTTTTGTAGAATAGGATAGAATAGAGTAGGTAGATAGTAGGTATTATCCTATTAAATGAGACAAAATTAAACCATGCACATAATGTAATATTTAAAAATTATAAAATCATATGCAAATATCAAATTGATGCAACAAGGGGTGGGGGAACTGCTATATTAATCAAGACTAACATACAATACAACATTCACGATAACAAAAGTAGATATTCGCTAGATGCTTTAAAGACAATCGCCATAAAGATACCCGTTGACTGCGACAACTTTTTAGTTATTACATGTGCGTACTATCCGGCCGGCAATATAAATTCAATACGAGCAGACTTCCAAAAACTATTTGATAATAAATAAATACTATGTACTAGCGGGAATCTTTTAACTGCACGCACACAGAATGGGGTAATACTGTTAATAACACAAAAGGCAATAACCTAAAAAAAGTCAACATCGAAGTCCTTACACTTCCAACATGTTCATCGAAGCCCGCTCTCCTTAGGCGTAATTATAATGCCTTCCATTGAAGCCAGCACACTTCACATGGGCATGACTATCACAAAGCCAACATGAAAGAACACAACCCTCATATCAAATGTACAAATCTAGTAATAATTACCAAATCCTAAAAGTATGCAGAATAATACTGGGTTATATACTGGGTTATAGCATAAGTTGTTTAACATTTTTTCATTTAGCCCCCATCCCATCAATCATGCATGAGAATTTAGGAAATTTAATTATCTTTCAGAAACAATGAGCGAAACGTCAAAAACTTAAAGAAAAGACAAAAAATAATAACCTTTCGATATATGGACGAAAGGTAAAACTCCCTAACCCACTATGTCACACTTCTCGTGGCCTGACCCATCTATAGATAAAGAGGGTAAAATCAAAAAAAAACAACAGACAATGAATCACCCTATTAGAGAAAATGATAGCTCCTGGGCACAACTTAACTCAGAAAAACCTGCTAGCTTTTCAGAACACTTGGAGACATATTTAATCCAAATGAATTTTGGTCCGAAAATGCTGATATTAACAAACCAGTTAAGCCAAAAATGAGCCTCAGCGCTGAAAACAATTTTGCGATAAAACATCGGGTCAGTTTCCAACTGCACTTCAACCCAATCGGCGAAAGAACGACGCATATGATGGTCTCATGGCATTAATTTCTATACCAGCTGGATCTTGTTCGGGTGTATGACAAGATCTTTGCGCAAAAGTTTTCACGTAGTTGACCGAGAGAGCCCCAATTCCTGTGACCGACGACGAATCGATAAATTTTGATCTTCTTCCACAATTTCGTTTACAGCGGCGATATTCAGTATGGACATTCCTTCGACGTGTTGGTGTTATTGCATCAGAGTATGTGGTATTAAATCTATCCACAGTTCGACGGATGCCATGCTCAGATGGATGATTATGTGTGCCATAAAAATCATGAAGTCGTTATAAGATGTGCGAATCGATGACTGATTTCCAAAGTAAACTTTGAAAATTTGGTAACGTTGCCAGAGTATACTGATCAAAAATGTCAAAAACAAAGCGCGTAGTAACAGTACGTTTGCTAACGAATCCTTTCGTAAGTTCTATCGAAGTTAAAAACACCCTCTATTAATAACACCTCGCTTTCTCGTTGCTTTGCTCCGCATCATTGGAAAGTTTCGGAAATCACAATGATTCTCAAACCGGGAAAATCTCCGGAACATATATCCTCATACCGTCCAATCAGTTTACTATCAATTATCGATAAAGTCCTGGAGTCGCTCTTCTTGAACCGACTTATGCACGTTATATATATGAAAAATCTGCTTCCTTACCATCAATTCGGATTTAGGGAAAAACATGGTACCATAAACCAAGTTCCCTGTCTCGTGGAAACGATAAATCGGTCTTTTGAAAAAGGACAGTACTGCACTGCAGCATTTCTCGATATGAAGCAGTAGATAAAGTTTAACATGATGGCTTAGTATTCAGAATAGAGAAAATGCTTCCTTCCATCATTTATTATCTCTTTCTCAACTAATATATTCGACATCGATATTACTATGTCGAAGAAAATGAGGAATTTAGCTCAATTTATCTATCAACCTAAAGCAGATGAACCACAAGGCATCGTTTTGCGTTCAACACTTTATATGATTTTCACCTCAGATAACCCTCTTACAGAAGAAGTTGATATTGGAAATTTTGCTGGCGATATATCTGCTTCCGCAGTCAATGAAGACCCCATAGATGCAAATATCTTGTGATCCACCATTCTTGAACGAAATAGAAAAACAACAAAAACGAATAATTACAATTACAGACACTGAAAACTAAAACGAAAACAACAACGACGAATATAAACACACTGAGATCGAAATATTTGCCTGACAACAGGAAGGATGATCCAACTTCTTCCAAGGCGGTTGAACTATCTGGTTCTTCGGGTCCTGATGGTAAGCACTCCCGTTCGTAAAAGAAGAAGTACAATGATACAACGAAACCTGTGCCTGACAAGACGCAGGGTGATCCAACATCTTTTGAGACGGTTGTACTACCTGGTACTTCGGTTCCTGATGGTAAGCACTCCCGTCCTTCAAAGAAGAAGTACAACGATACAAATAAACCTGTGCCTGTTAACAAGCCGGGTGTTCCAACTTCTTCCAAGGCGGTTTTAGTACCTGGTACTTCTGTTCTTTGTGGCAAGCACTTCCGTTCATCAAAGAAGAAGTACAACGATACAACGAAACCTGTGCCTGACAACAGGCAGGGTGATCCAACTTCTTCCAAGATGGTTGTACTACCTTGTACTTGAGTTTCTGGTGGTAAACACTTCCGTTCATCAAAGAAGAAGTTCAACGACACCTGTGCGTGACAACAGGTAGGGTGATCCATCTTCTTCCAAGGCGGTTGACTACCTGGTACTTCGGTTCCTGATGGTAAGCACCGCCGTCATTTAAAGAAGAAGTACAACGAAACAACAAAAACTTGTGCCTGACAACAATCAGAGTGATTCAACTTCTTCCAAGGCGGTTGTACTAACTGTTACTTCAGTACCACTCCAGTCCTTTAAAGAAAAACTACAGCGATACAATGAAACCCGTGCCTGACAACAGGTCGGATGATCCAGCTTCTTCCAAGGAAGTTGTACTACCTGGTACTTCGGTTCCTGATGGTAAGCACTTCTTTAAAGAAGAAGTAGAACGATCGCCACCTTTCTCTCAGGATCTTTAAGAGTTTTGGCAAGGCTGGCAATTTGACTGGGAACTGTAAGCAGTTTCAATCCTTAAATTGGAAACAGGGTATGACCGAACAACAGTATACTCCGTCTGCTTCCATTTCTAAGATAATTTCCAGAAATGCCAAAGTAATCACTGGAATTGCTGGTCCAAGGTCTTTTCTGACGTCGCTAAGGACAGCTTTGTACTGGCGCAACATTCCTAAGGACAAATAGAGTACCCCGGTAAATTCTGTTGTTCTCAAAGACTTGCCGGGCCCATCTCCCAGCTGTGACGACACCGGCTGGTATCAGGACCGCATAAAATGAGTGCGCTTCAGCGATCAGCGCTCTGTTGAATGCTACCGCGGCGCTCTGGGGAAAGTAGGTGCTCTTTGGCCGGTTGTGGCACTAGATGTTATATGTTACAAAGCGGCTACAAGACTGCAATCCCGGTCTTTTAACCAAAAACTGGAAAGTTCGATTGGTTGACGTATATAGTGATCACAGGTATGAAGTTTGGATTCGGCAGGATAGAACTTCGGGTGCACCTTATGGGAACTAGCGGCAGATGGTCACTAGTAGCGAACCGTGGACAGTCCAAGGTAATGTAGCCCCGCCTAAATTAGAAACGCACTAATGTCCTGCTGTTGTTATCGCGACCGGACGTCTCCATTATCGCGTCTGTCATGATGGATCACTGTCTCTTTAAACAGCACGCAGAGAGACTAATGGCCCTAGTCATTAAAAGTTATGAGAGGTTTGAGAGACGTTATATCATATAAAAAAACGACTTTCAAATCTCTCACATCTTTTTATGAGTAAGGACCTGAAAGTCTTGAATAATTACTTTTGGAGCACCTGTAGTGATGAAGATGAGGTGGAGTCAATAGAATACCGTCTGTGTCTGTGCCAGCTCATTCGAGAAGGCGGAAGGCTACTCTGGTCTCACATTTCATTGGGGAGTTAGCAAATTTGGCTAATGATCCGTATTTTTTCTTTTCCCATATTTTTCCATTTCAAACTGTGATATCACAATGAACTATAACGTCTTAGTGAGGCTGCCATGCAGGCTGTCACTCCAATCTAACCAAACCTATATTTACGTATTTCTTCATAATTGGTACCATTAATCACACAACAACATATAACTTTCTTTAGTTGTCGGAGGTGGAGGTGGAGTCGGGGTTGTAACAGGAATCGGAGTTGGAGCAAGTGCCGGAGTTCAGAGTTTTAAAATTGCGGAGTTGGAGTGGGATATTTCAACATTAAAAACACCTCCACACCCCTGGTTTCGGAATCATTTTATATAATTGTATTATGTACATTTTATGTACTTCGGATACATATTTCCCTGGTAAATCTATCTGGAACTACTTACTTCAATTGGAGATTCCGTTGAAGTACAGTCATCGGATGTTGCCAGTGAAATTGTAACCGAATGTAGAATTCTTTAAGCTATAAAAGCTACCAACCTTTCAAGTTGTCGGGGCCGGATAATGTCTCGACGGCGGAAATACAGGCGGAAATTGGTGACGTGGCACAAAGACCTCTACACCGGATGAATTTAGCAGACCAACATACCTTTGTAATGGAGAGAAAGTACTTTTCGATAGTAGTGAATTGTGGTGAATAAATGAGAACAACGATCCACGTTTATCATATGAAACTATTTTCTCTTACATCTCTAGTTCATTCGAGCTGCTCCTGTTACTCGTTTAAGACAAAAAAGAGCGCTCGGGAACGCATATAACGCACGCAGCTCGCTCGCTGGAGGTTGATTCTTTTGATTTATATTTGTCTTGTACTCTCGAATTGTATATTTCGGTTTTCTTTTTACATCCCTCGACTAATGAGTAGCAGCATCTTTCAGCGAGCTGTGATAGTGCTACTACTTATGCCCGCCTCAAACAAATTTGCTATTTCACGGTGAATTTCAGTACATTAAAATCTTAGTACAATAGAACTTAATTAAAAATATTTATTGAAATTTTGCACCAATACACCATTTCCATTCAAAATCTTTTTTAAACTTAAGTTGTCACTTCAATGTTGCAATGCTGCAGTTCGGCCTTTTCAATTTGGGCAATATTTAAACATCCCACAATCGTGAATGCCATCAGCGACCTGAAGATACTACAAAACCTGTTCACCGCAATTTCCATTTCGAGGCAATTTTCTAGTTTTTGGTTATATTTTGGTAAAAACCCTGTTGTGAATCAAAGAAAAAACATCAACTGGAAACGTGAGTGTCACATTTTCATTATTAAAATACCATCACATTCGCCAACCCCGCAACGCGCCGGGCGACATGTCAGCTTTTTTTTCCAAATGATATCCATTTTTCATTTAAAATGACGCGTTTTGCAATTTAGCAACACACATACAACCTCATTCACTCAAATACATACGTTTAGACATGTTTATGTGTATACGTATGTATGTGTATGTAAATTCATATTAAAGTGAGAGTTTGTGTCAGAGTACGAGTAGGTAAATAGTAGCATGAATATAATAAACGCAAACAAACATACGATCCAACCAAACATCCATCCATCCATCCATCCGAACCCGCATAGCGGAAGTTCAAGCTATACATTTAGTACGCCCGAAAATTGTGCCAACATCTAAAACATTTCTAACATGCACACAAATACACTGACATGGAAGGGTAGGTAGTGTTTGTGTGTGTGTGTGTCTGGGGTAATCCACCAAATAGGACAACTTTTATCGTTTAAATAAATCCGCTCGCACGTATAGTAGTTTATAGTTCAATTTGAGTGTTTGTTGGAGTATTTATGTAAATACCTTGAAAACAACACCAATTAATCTTGTATTTTGTATGAAATTGTAAATAAATAAGAGCGCGATTTTTCCCGGGGAATAAAATTGTTTCTAACAATTCCATTGTGTGTGTATAGTTTTTCCATTAACACCCCATAAAATTGTAATCATCAGGATGTAGTTAAGGCAGGGCGACAAACGAAAGCATGATCCTAACCAAAGAGGTTCTCAATACGAATGGTCTCGGATTTATACAATACTCGTAGTATCGAATGGGGAATTGTGAGTAACTCCAGATGGTTGACACACTCTGGAATTAATATCGAAGTGGGCAATATATGTTGGCTATTTTATTCAATATTCCTGTTAGACGTAAAGAATCCAAGAGAAAAGTAAATATTTCGATATCTGGAAAACCATTTATAACGTGGTTTTGGCGAGGGTTGAGCTACGCCCAGTCATGGCCAGCGTCTTTCGTTAGGATTTTCCAAACCCTTCGAAGTAAGAGCAGAATAGTTTGACCATTTCGGGGGTTCGAATTTAGGTTCTTTATTGGTCTTTAATTTACAAAGTAATTTGATTTACAGGAATAACATCAAATGGGTCACTCGGTACGAACGCTTCTCTTAGCTTGAGAACAGTCGCCTTGGCTTGACAACACTCTTCTGGGGGCACTTGTCTTGGCTTGACAACACTCTTCTGGGAATACTAGTCGTGGCTAAACAATGCTCTTCTGGAGGCAGGTTGCGGACTGGTCGATTTTAAGATGTTCGGGAACTCAGTGTCTTGCGCACGGGATTATTCGGATTCGCTGCGTAGATCGGTATCGGATATGCGGGATACTGGAACAGTATGTGCTTTACATGTCCTGTGAGAACGGTTCGGGATCGACTATCATGTGATGGGCTGCATGGGAACTGTAATTGTAGGAACAGTAGGCCGGAGCCCCTGTGTAGGAACAGTGAGCCGGTGTCCTTGTGTAGGAACAATGAGCTGAAACCCCTGTGTAGGAACAGTGAGCCGTTGCCCTTTTAAAGCAACAGTGAGCCGAAACCCCTGTTAGGAACAACGAGCCGAAACCCCTGTGTAGGAACAGTGAGCCAAAGCCCCTGTGTAGAAACAGTGAGCCGAAACCCGAATGAACAGTGGGCCGAAGCCCCTGTGTAGGAATAGTGAGCCGAAACCCCTATGTAGGAACCGAAGCCCCTGTGTAGGAATAGTGAGCCGAAACCCCTATGTAGGAACAGTGGGCCGACATCCCTGTGTAGAAACAGTGAGCCGAAACCCCTGTGTAGGAACAGTGAGCCGAAGCCCCGGTGTAGGAACATTGAACCGAAGTCACTGTGTAGGTACAGTGAGCGGAAGCCCCTGTGTTGGAACAGCGAACCGAAGCCCCTGGTAGGAACAGTGAGGCGAAGCTCCTGTATTGGAATAGAGAGCCGAAACCCCCTGTATAGGAACAGTTGGCAGAAGCCCCTGTGTAGAAATGTATTTACACCGTCTTTACAATAGAACGGATCCCTAAATTGCTCCTGGTCGTTGCAGAACTAGAGCCCCAGATAATATGCTATAATCTTATCGGGTTGTGCGCTCGGAAGCGAGCCTGAGTCTAGACGATCTCAACATTAAGTACCATAGCTATAGTGAAGCAAATGGGAATTGCATCAAAGCACTCATTCTTGTGTGGCCATTGAACTAGTTCGCTGCTACTATTTACAAAACGTCGACAGAGCTTGTGTGTTTTCCAGTGAGTGTGATTATTCGAGGTGTTTGAGGTAAGCCATGGATCTTGTGTGCGCTTAGGTGCCGGGTAAATCAGGGAAGTATGGGGGTGTGCATGTCGGTGAGTGTATAAACGATTATGTACGGACGGATTATGACGTCACGTTACACATTTTATATTAGCAGTGTTGGAATTTTTTAATTTGCATTGGATTCTCATATACATTACTTTATCTAATGCAAGTGCAAAAGAATTTCCATTGTTTGCAATGATAGTTAACAATTTTGTAATGCAGGTTGGGGAATCGGATGGTAACTGTAACGAAATATGGGACAGCTTTTAATATTTGCAATTTGTTTGACTGCTGGCAATTCTGCTATTAAATACTTTAATATATAAATATCGGTCGGTGTTGCCCACAGATAATAGAAACTCTAGTTAGTGAAATATAAGTAGAGAATTTGAAAGTCAGGCGAAATTTTGCGCAGAAGTGGCGGTAATCGACAAATTTCCCTGAATACAAAAACTATTAGAAACTCTATTTAATCATGCTGTTTTGCCTTTTTTATTATTAAAAGTACCAAGTACCTATATCTTTCTTCAAATTCCAGCAACAGAATCGAAACAAAAAGAATTGTTGAGTACTTTTTCAGTATCCGAGTGAAAAATGGGCGACGGAAACAGCCTTTGCCATCTGGTGTAAATAGTGTAAAGCACCATTTTGGGTATTTCTGTTACCTTTCGAACTCATAAACGTTTGTATTCGGTTATTCACCATTTTCGCCAGATGGCAAACGCTGTTTCCGTGCGACCATTTTTCACACAGATGCGACGACATTAAGATTATTGTTAGTGATTTTAATGCCAAATTGGGAAAGGAAAGTGTCTTTCGACCAACCATCGGTAATAACAATCTACATGATGCCACCTCCGATAATGGAATAAGACGGACATACTTCGCCGCTGTAAATGGTAGTAGTAAGTAGCACACGATTCCAGCATAAGGACATGCATAAGGTGACCTGGATATCTTCTGATAAGAGAACGAAGAACGAAGAACCCTTGACAATAAATGGCAGGCACTCTTCTAGTGTAATGGATGTACGTGTGATCCGAGGTGCCAATATCGACTCGGATCATTACCTAGTCATTTCACATTTCATTCATTTCACACAAGACTGAACAGGGTGAAACACGTATGCAGCCGAACACGGAATAAGCTAGTTATCGTCAAGCTGCACATACCGGAGATATCAATGCACTATCGACCGAAGCTCTCTCTCCTGCTAGGGCAGAATACCTCTCTCCCGAGGACCCAGATGAGCAGTAGAAGCACATCTCCCATTCTTGGGGAACCGCTGCATGAACTGAACTTGGCTATCAAAAACTGCAGAAGGATAAGCCATGGTACGACGAAGAATGTCGCATTACAACTGATGAAAAATACGCTGCACGTATGGCAACGAAAAAGTCAGTTACAACGCGTGCTGCGAGTGAGCAGTACAAGAGGCTGAGAAGGGAGGAAACCCAACTATCTAGGCTAAAATGGCAGTGTCTACTCCCACTGGGAGAGTGAGAAACCTAAATTATGCAGGATGAATGGTGAATCCCGAAAATTTTTCCAGAGGGTAAGAAGATTGAATAACGGGCATAGGCCTGCAAGGATGAGAATGGAAATCTGGTCACTGATAAGCAGTGTGTCCTCAGAATGTGGAGAGACCACTTTTCAGCACTACTCCACTCACAATCTTCCACTGAATATCAGGAAGTAATGATACTGGAAGATAGTGTAAATGTTCCCCCCAACCAAGACGAGATTAGAACGACAATCTCCCTGCTTAATAATAATATAGCCGCTGATGCGGATGGGCTACCCGCTGAACTTTTTAAGGCAGGTGGCGAGAGACTGCTAGCCCACACGGATTGACTTATATGCGGTATAAAGCTGGGGAGAATCTAAGCCTGACGATTGAGGCTTGAGTCTCAGCGTATTCAAAACGGGGTGATCCGTGTGTCTGTTCCAACTATCGCGGTATCACACTTTTATCCACCGCGTATAAGGTCTTGTCGTGCGTAATATGTGAAAGACTAAAGCCAATTATTGAAAACCTGATTGGACCTTATCAATGTAGTTTCACACCAGGCAAGTTCACGACTGACCAAATAACGCTACGTCAAATCCTGGAAAAGACCCACGAAAAGAAAATCGATACCAACCACCTTTTTTCTCCGTAAAATATATGGTCCTGTTAAAGAATACGGCGATTTCCGACGTCGTTGGAACCAAGGGCTATACCATTTATATTCTAACGTGGACATCTCTAGGCGAATCAAATTAGGCCAGTTGCAGTGGCTATGCCATGTTACCAGAATGGATGAAGATGCACCAGCGCGTAAAGATTTCGATACCATACCCGATGGAAGCAGGAAAAGAGGACGACCAAGACTCCGCTAGAAAGACCAGGCAGAAGAATCGCTACGTAACCTTGGTGTTACCAAGTGGCGATAAAAGGCGAAAGATTAATTTGTTTGTTTAATTAATATGTGTAAGACGTCTGACCTCATGAGGTTGTAAAATAATCAATAAAAGTGAATAGAGAACCGCGAGTATCGACGGCTGGTGAACCACGAGCTGTACAATCTGTATCTCGACGTCGATGTAACAGCACTACCTACTGCCAAAGGCATTCGAAGACGTCTTCGTAGAACATTTAAATATAGCGCTACCAAGACTTCGGTGGCAATATTGCTTCTAGAAAAAAGAAAGTGGTGTCCCATAAAATCCCATGAGGAGATTGAGGAGAGCTTCTTACAATCAGCGAGATGTGCGCTTTCTAGGTTTTACACTCACTGATTGGGAGCTACAGTTTTACACCGGTTCCGAACGGTATTTTGAGCGCTTTTTCATGGCTAAGTACTCGATATTGTCGCCATCACTAAGCGAGGTGACCGTCGGCGAAAGAAAATGTAAGGTGGTCTGAACGGGGATCGAACCCATGTTCTCATGTACAAGAGCCGCGCACACTACCCATTGCACCTCCGACGGCCACAGGTATTGCTTCTGCCAACAGGAAACTGGAAATCCATCCAGTTGGAGAAATATATTACTTTCTTTATACATGTTAACTTTCTTATGATAACAACTTTAACCGCTAACACTCCTGGGTTGTCCATGGCCCTCTATATAAGTGTAGTAATACAATGTCTTACCTGTGGATATCAAAGGTCTCCTTGGCAATACCAAAACTTTATTGCTATCGTAAATGATTTGTTGAACTCCTCAATGTGCAACCGGTATACTCACTCACTCATGATAGACTTCCTTACAAAATCTCTACATTCAACTCAATTTTTTGTACATAATTCGTCCTTATCCAGTACCGTTGCTCCATCCCTTTTGCATGTTGAGTTCATGACAAAATACTCCTTTTTAAGTTTCATTTTAGCAGCTTAATTCATTTCACATTTTATCCTCCTTAGTTCGGTTTACTTTTCAATAAGAAATGTTGCTAAGATTTCTGTGTTCAACTTCATGCGCTAGTATTTACTTGTCGTACGTTATCGCAAGGATTCAAGGATATGGTAGTGATTTAAAGGGCGAATGGAAGGGGGTTGGTTGGGCGGTGGGGTACTTCGTGTAGATTGATTGGTTTTTTACGTGTTGTTAACAATTTCATGATGTTGATTTGTTTGCGTATCCATTTACTTAAGTCATTTTTGTTTTAAGTCTTAAAAAAAAAACGCAACAACACAAATACAAAACGGGAAAGAGTAAAGCGCCAAAAAACACTCTACAACAGTAAAGTCATATAAAATTGTAATCGCTTTTATTTCCTTAATTTTATAGCGAATACCGAAAAGTGTAGTTGTTAACAAAACAACAACAACAACAACAGCGACAACACCGAAATCAACAACAAAAACAACAATGTGGAGCAGATTTACGAGCGTGTAAGTAAGTAAATCAATACCAAAGTGATTGGTGGTATGAGTGTAGTACGTGAGCGAACGATATACGTCATTTGATATTGTTAAAAATTTAATAAGACATTGAAACTTTCGCCCCTTCTCAAATATCCTTTAGCAGCAAGGACACGCTAACAACGGAGTTTGTCGTAGCTAAGGCAACGAATTTATACCAATCAGATGTGGGTGGCTCAGGCCACTTCGTCACTCGCAAAAACGCACTTGTTTTACTCGTTAAGTGCGTGCTTAGATGCTTAAGTATTCTCCACATTACGGTGACTGTTATTGGGAACCAACTCTCTATTTCCCTCTTCCATTGCCCCAGCATACATGGCAGAGATATTATTACACCCAGTAATAAAACATAATACATACGTCTGTATGTGTGGAGTAGGATGGCTGTGTTTTCCTGTTTGATTCACTCTCAACACCTAATATGTATTGCAGCTTTACAACATAATTTTTCTAGTAAAGATTTGAATCCATCTCATTTTTGAAATTTCAAAATAAGGACTAAATTTATCATTGAAATTTCAAAATAAATTTCTCAGTATATTCAATAATTGATGTGTCGTCGTCCTTTATTAAATAGAAAAATATGCCATCCTATTGTGTGTGTGTGTGTGTGTTAGTGTGTTAGTGAGATAAGTCTCATATTCTACCCTTCAGTTATACGTGATTGGAATTTGAAACCAATTTGTCATTTGTGGCAACAAAATATCGCATAGGCAACAACTAAACAACTACCAGGGCAATACGTACGAGTAGAAGAAGAAAATACAAATTTGGTTCAAGTAGTCTTTTCCATATGAGTAGAAGTGTTTTCAGGCCAAAAAGTCAAATTCAGGTTAAAGGCATATGTTTCGCCTTTCGTCTAGGGTATTGATTACACATTCACGTTTTCCTTTTGCTCCGCCTTCTCACTAATGATGGCAATATTTAAAACAATACAGCCAGGTATGCTTAAAGGTATAATTATAAAAAAAATCAATAAATTTAAATAAACTCCATCTCACCTTTTCTCTCCCACATCATCACTTTCAATACAATAATATTAATTTGAAACATTAAATATTGTGGGGATGATATGAAGGTGTTTTGTGTTGTGTGTGGCTGTTATCCTTGTAATACACATTAATAAATATTTTGTTGAAATACAAAACGGAAATGAAATTTTGTTGGTTTTACGGTTGGTTTTCCTTTTCTTCTGTCACTGTCAAATTAAATGTTGGAAATGTTGTCATAGGTTTGGCTGTGTATCTGTGTACGAGAGTGTTTCCTTGTTAATGCAAAAAAGGAAACCGGAAATTAGTAATTTGTTCATATAATTTTCTGTACTAAAAGTTTATGACAATTTAATTATTTCCTGTTTCATTAAAAAGGTAAAACAAAATCCGCATTTTTCCGAAGCAGTTTAAGTGGAATTTAACTTTGTGCACATTTAGCTCCTAATGATCCTCGAGTAACAATAAAACAATAAAGATATACACATATATAAAATGTGCTTTTTTTAAAGCCGATAGAAATTGAAATTGTAAAAAAAACCAATAAACACAATTAAATTTTAATCAAAGAAATTTTGTATACGAAAGATCAATACATGGTATAAAAATCTGAAAGTGATTTCGGGTATATAGCCACCGCGGATGTTCATAACACAGGGCATTCTGGATGCCCAAGTTTGGGTCACGATTTGGAGCATTCTTGATCGTATGTCACGAGTAACACGAACAATTGTGGCCTGCAGGTCCTCATTTGTTGCTGGTTTATCAGCATAAATCAGTGACTTTACGTAGCCCCAGAGGAAATAATCGAGAGGTGTCAAATTGCAAGACCTTGGAGGCCAATTGACAGATAAATGTCTCGAAATCAATTTATCCCCAAATTTTGATTTCAATAAATCGATGGTTGGGGTCGCCATATGGCACGTAGCGTTATCCTGTTGAATACGTATCTCGCCCGGATTAATGTCATTAATAAAGGGTTATCCATGTTGGGGTTTCAAAAGTAAACGTAAATAAAGACGTATAAAATATTTTTTTTCATGATATTTCTTTTTTATTATAAAGTTTGAACGTTGACATTATGTGTGAAACACTACATCATTTAAATGACCACCACGCGAAGTTTTGCATGCATTGATTTTTTCGAGGTAATTTTCGACCACTTTTTGACACATATTGGGCGGTATCTCAGTCATGGTTCTTAAGTGCTCAAGAGTTAAAGGTTTATCTGCATAAACACGGTCTTTCGCGTAGTCCCACAAAAAAAGTATAATGGTGTCAAATCGCATGATCTTGGTGGCCAGTTGATATCGCCACGACGAGAAATTACGCGGCCAGGAAATGTCTCTTGCAATAAGGCCATATTCGCTCGAGTTGTGTGGCATGTGGCACCGCCTTGTTGAAACCACATATTCTCCAAGTTTTATTCTTCAATAGCAGGCAAAAATACGTCATAATGTGCCGTAAGATAGTCCTAATTCCTGAGAACGACGAGGAATCGACACATTCGGGTCATCGGCAACACTTTCACTTACGGCAGCGATATTTTCAGCGGAACGATGATGGACAGGCCTTACAATATCTGTAACCGCTCCAGTCTCTCCAAATTTCTTCACAATTTTGCCAATTGCTTGCGTAGCTGGACGATTATGTAAACCATAATCTCCTCTTAAAGCACGATATGTGGCTGTGCCAGAATCACCATTTTTGTAGTAGGTTTTAATAATTTGTATGCGTTGTGTGATAGTTAAGCGATCCATTTTCGTCAATGTCAGACTTTCAACTGAAAAGAAAAAAATTGGTTTAACAACTTAGTTTGACAGATGTCACATTCCAGCCCTATACTTTTGAAACCACGAAATGGATAACCCTTTATTTTCAAACAAAAAATCCTTGATCATGATGCGGTTACGATCTCCATTGACCGTAACACAAGCAGCAGCTTAACTTTTGAAGACATAGGATCCGATAATGCCACCCCCATGTCAACCGTACAAAACAGTGCATTTTTTCTGGATGTAATGGAGTCTGTAGGGTCTGTTGTGGATTGAACTCACTCCTTTTACTTTTATTGACTATTTTACAACCCCATGAGGTCAGACGTCTTACACATATAAATTAAACAAACAAATTAAAAAAATTTCAACATATTCTTCCAACTGGCTCTAACCTTCGCTTTTTCTCGTCGGTTGGTAACACCAAGGATACGAAGGGATTCTTCTGCCTAGTCTTTCCAGCGGAGTCTTGGTCTTCCTCTTTTCTGCTTCCATTTATCGAAAACCTTTCACCCTGGTTCGTCTTCATCCATTCTGATAACATGGCCTATCCAACGCAATTGGCTTAATTTTATTCACCTAATTATGTCCACGTCAGAATATCAATTACTCAGCTCTTGGCTACAGCGACGTCGGTACTCAACATTTTTTCTAACAGGACCAAATTTTATCTATATTTTACGGAGAATTTTTCTCTCGATTATTCGCAGGTGTTTTTCATTCGCTTGCGATATGAGCCACGATTCGGAGCCATATGTCAAGACAGGTAAAATGAGAATCCGATATAGCTGGACTTTTGTCCGTCAAGAGAGGGATTTCTTCCAAAACTGCTTGCAGAGCCCAAAATAGCATATATTTGCAAGCACAATTCTCCTATTTATCTCCAGGCTGACGTTGTTGTCCTTGTTTACGTCGGATCCCAGGTAGACAAATTCATCTACCACTTCAAAATTAAATCGCTTGTAAACGTTCAAGTACGGACCAAGTCGAGAAGTTCCTCTAGTCGTTGACACTATAAATTTTGTCTTGCCCTCATTAACAGTAAGACACACCTTCGCTTATTCTTTTTCGAGTCTTGAAAACACTGCAGTAACCTCTCGCAAATTTCGCCCAATGATGTCTATGTCGTCAGCATACGTCAGCAATATAATGGTCTTGTTCGTATTTACTGCAGCTTTTCTTATCATTATCTCCATTAAGATGTTGAAGAGATTGCACGAAAGTGTATCGCCGTGTCTCAGTACTCATTTGGTACAGAATAATTCAGTGAGGTCTTCCGCAACTTCACTGCTGAGTTGGTGTTGGTCAGCGTGATTGTACAGAGGCGGATCAGTTTAGCCAAGTTCAGACATAGCTTCGTAGAGTTTTCTCCCTATGGAGCTGTCGAAATCAGCTTTGTAATCGACAAAAAGGTGGTATGTATCGATTTTCTTTTCGTGGGACTTTTCCAGGATTTGGCGTAGCGTGAAAATTTGGTCAGTCGTGGACTTGCCTGGTCTAAGACCACACTGATAAGCTCCAATCAGGTTTTCAATAATTGGCTTTAGTCTTTGACATAATACGCTCGACAAGACCTTATATGCGATGGATAAAAGACTCATAGACCGAGTGACTGATAAAGAAGAAGACCGCGATAGTTGGAACAGACGCACGGATCACCCTTTGTGAATACAGGACAAAATACACTGAGACTCCAATCAACAGGCATAGATTCCCCCAACCATATACCGCACCTGCCTTAAAAAGTTGAGCGGGTAGCCCATTATTCTTAAGCCGGGAGATCTATTTCTAGTCACGCCTTGGTTGGTTGGGGGGGGGGGGGTACAATCTACACTATCTTCCACTATAATTACCTCCTGATCTTCAGTGGAAGATTCTCAGTGGAGAAGTGCTGAAAGGTGTCTCTCCAGATTTTAAGCACACACTGCTTATCAGTCCCCAGATTCCCTTTCTCGTCCTTGCAGAAGGGTAGCCCATTATTAGGCCCGTTATTCGATCTACTAACCCTCTGGAAAAATATTCGGGATTCACCAAACCCGTTAAGCCAAAAATAAGATTCATCGCTGAACATATTTTTATATATTAAATTTAAACTGATGCAGAGCCCAATCGGCGATAGAACGACAAACATGATGGTCTCATGGTAAGCTGGATCTCATATGTGTGTAGGCCAAGATCTTTGTGTACTATTGTACACGTAGTATACAGACAGAGCCCCAATTCCTGCGAGACACAGGGAAAGCTCTACGCAGCTGTGTTCGAGCTTGGTATTATTCTATTATAATATGCCTTTCCGGAATGACACTGATAGACACAAAACCCTCAGTGAAGATATAGTAAAGCCACTTGCTGCTCGCCTGTACTGATGATATGGGTGGATCTAAACTTGTGAGAGGTAACTGCAGTATCTTCGAGAATTGAGAGGGAATCGGTACAATTAGGTTCAGCAGTAAATCAGGATAAGGTAAAATTAATAGTTTCAACAAGCAGAGCATCCAGCCGCTTGGAAGAAAGGGTGAACGTTGATAATCGGTATAATTTCAAGGTCGTGAACAAATTTATTTACCTCGAATCTGCCGTAAACAAAAACAATAACGTCAGTCCGGAAAACAAACGAATAATTGTGCTTGCAAACAGGTGCTATAGCGGGCTAAGTAATTACCTCTGAGATAGGATCTTATCACAAGAACAAAGACCCAAGTCTACCAGACTCTCATACAACCCATTCTGCTTAATATCGCAGAATCCTGGGTCATATCGCACGGGGACAAAATAGCCCTGGGAGTGTTCGAGAGAAAAATGTTCATAAAAATACATGAACAACGAGAGGTATGAACTGTATCCCGACATCGACGTAGTTGAACGAATCAAAATAACGCGATTACGCTGACTAGGCTATGTCAGTAGAACAGATTAGAACGACCCAACGCGATATATATTCGAAGTCGTACTCACCGAATTTTTGTTTTACGAACTGACAGGAAAAGGCAAAATATCGAGCAGGTTGAAGAAATATGTCAACTTTTTTGTCTAATTCCCCCAACCCTCCTGGCTCAGCCATGCTACTAAATGATTAGGTAAGTGTCCAATATCATCCCATTAAAGTAAAGGGCGTCTAAGTATGATTGCACGTTTGTATTAAGTGTTTAGTATCAAGTGGCAACTCACATATGTTGACTCCGATTTCTAAAAATGGAGCACTTTACGAAAAAACAACGTACTATAATTGTGAAAATTTACTACAAAACAAGATTTTTGAGTCGAGAAACAGCATCTAATTTGTCAGCCATTCGAAGAGAGATCAAAAAATTTTATGAAACATGTTCGGTTGAAATGGTTCGGTTGAAATTCGGTTGAAATGGCCTAGAAAATCCTCTTGCGCTCCATAATCAACAAATGCACGAAGAACGAGCTACTGTCTTACTTTTTTAAAGATGATGCCGAAATTGCAGTGACTGTGAACGGCAGTCGTTACAGGAACATGATATCGGAGTTCTTGTGGCCTGAACTGGACGTCATGAATGTAGACGACATGTGGTTTCAGCCAGACGCCACACCGTGCATGAAACAGCCTATATATTGTAGCAACGATTTCTAGTACAAATTATCTCAAAAAATTCTGACGTCAACTGGAATCAAGGGACTTAAAGCCGTGCGATTTCATTCTTTGGGGTTTTGTGAAATATCGGGTTTATGCGAATATATCAGAAACAATTCCTGAGCTTAAATCCGAGATCCAGCGCGTCGTCGGTGAGGTACAGTGTGTTGTTATATATCTTTAACGAACTGTATCGTTATCCGTTTAATCACAGACTAGCTCCTATATGCTGGACATATGTCATTAATTTCAGTTCTGTTACCCGAAACAAGGTTGTCTTGATCATTCTAGTAGTATCTGCACTATTCAATATCATTCGTTATGTGGAGACTATGTGGAGTTTCCAGAACTATGTGGAGTTTCTTTATCAAGATTAGTGGTGGAGTTTCTTTATCAAGATTAGTGGAGATCTCAACCGAATTTAATCGGTGATGCAGTGTCTTCATTAAAATGGTTTAGCGAGTTGGTATGTTGTTGCAACCGCATACTTTAAGGCGTAACATAAATCGCCCTGTTGATGTAAGGCAAATAAGTTAAGCATAGACAAGAACATTACTTTGGCATCCATTAAAGCTTTTAATCATAACAATATATTGACGTAAGTATAATAAAAAACAAAATACCTTTCGTATTTCAGATATTGGCTTTTGTTGAATTTTGAAAATCAAAAAATATTAATTTTTTTTCAAATTTCTTGTACTGCATCTCAGCATTCGTTAAATTGTACCACTGCAGGTAAAACATGAATCGGACTTCCCCGAAATTAGGCTAGATGGACGTATTTTATGATTCTAAATCATGGTTTAATTTTATGATGTAAGGTAAAATAGGAAGTGTTTGCCAATGCCATAGTGTAGTTGTCATCCTGAAAGATGCAACCGGCAGGGTACAAAAATGTCAAATTCAGGTCAAAGTTTTTGAATTTCGAGTGATACCTATTTGTGGTAAAACGATATTTAGACATGTTATACACCGTTTGCAAGGTAAACTCGTCTTCTATAAAATTGTGTTCAGAAATATCCAAATTTCTTTAACACTTTTGGAAAAACTTAAAATAAATAATTTTGGAAAAATTTCAAAATTTGATTTAAAGTGTTTGTATATGTTATATGTATATTATGTGTTTGTAATGTATATGTTATAGACCAATGCAAGGCCAATTAAATCCAGTTACGGTTTTTTTTTTAATTGTAAAAAAGCTTAGCGATTTAATCCCAACCAAATCTCTTATGAAAATTCGACTTCTTTTACATATTAAGCTCTCCTGAGCTTACTCCTGCATAGAATTAATTTTTTTTGGCTTGGATTTAAGAACACTTCAGGCTACAATAAAAACTAAACAAAATGTTTAAAAAGCCGCGAGCGAAATTTTTGGCAAACATCGAAAAAGAAAAATTTGTTAAAAAATTTCACACATTCAGAGAATGCTGACTGTAGGGTGCATTTTCAAGTGATCATAATTTTACCTTAAATGTATTTGCCAAAGACTTTTACTTTCAGGAAAATGTTAAACTTTGTATAGATTTCTTGGAAAAAACTAAAAAAACTACTGAATGAATCATGATTCATTTTCTTGAAAATATTGTGTTTTCTATCGGTTGAAGAAATTCCAACTTGGAGAGTCGGCATTTCACAACGCCTTGATATAGGTTTAAAATTTGTCCACTGTGTTGAAGTGTTCCCAATAAAGTGGTATATTCGGAAATACTCGTTTCCCTAAAATGACCGAGTTATTAACAAAAAACTGAAGAAAGTCAATGAAAAAATTTGCACTTTTCAATTTTGATTGAGACTAGCTTAATAACGGTAACAGATATTCCGCAATACTGGGCTTGTTTTTTATTTGTCTTTCATAGTAGATTCTCAAAAGCAAAAATATTTACAAATATAATATTTATGAAAATATTTATTTGAAATATTCAACAGCACCAAAAGGATAAACTTTGACACCTTGGAGCACCAAGTACTTTCATACTTACAATATTCTGAAAGCATGACCCCTCCTCTATAAATGTTCTGTACATTCCAAAATGATCACAACAATACTTTAAAAGGTATGATATTATTACCGTGATTTTTCCAATCAGCCCCACTGTGCGACAGCACTTTGAAATCGTTATCAACCCTACCTTTTCTTCGCGATTTTTCAGTCAAATTTTTAATATATTTTTTTGAATATTCTATCAAATATATGCCACAAAGAGTTATAATTAAAAACTAATACGCGAACTACAATGTGAAATACCCGAAAAATCGGGAAAAGCATGCACCATAATGGCCTCATTCATAAAAAGTTATTAGAAGTTTGAGAGACGATTTATTAAACAAAAAACGTCCGTCAAATCTCTCACAACTTTTTATGAATAAGGCCATAAGTCTTTAGTATAAGTCTTTAACAAACTGTATCGTTAAACGTTTAATATAACTCCTATATCCTCCTAACTCCTATATGCTGGGCATCGGCCATTAATATCAGTTATATTACTTGACACCAGGTTCTCTTGATATTTCTGGGAGCATCTGCACTATTCGTTATCTTTGGTTATTAATATATGTACTCGTTGTCTGTAGATTACCACCCGTCTCCAGAACCAGTGGTTCCACGGTCTTTTTCGTGATTAGTGGAGATTTTAACCGAATTTAATCGTAAAGCGTATTCATCAAACTCGTTTCGCAAGCTGGTATGTTGTTTCAATGCATACTTTTAGGCATAACATTACTCGACCTGTTGCAATAAGCCAAATAAAGCAAGCATAGACATTAACACTAGTTTGACATCCATTAAGCATAAGTAAAACTTTTAATCGTAACAATATATTGGCGTAATAGTAATTGAAAAAATAAATATTTTTTGTATTTCAGAAATTCGCTTTTGTTAAATTTTGAAAAAAAAATTCTCCTTCAAAATTTTAAAACCATATTTTTATCATTATGCTCATCATAACACGTCGTTGAGCGCCATACTGACCAACAAAATAAAAAAGTAATTACCCAAATAAACTAGGAAACGAAACTTCAGCCTCGTATAAAAAAGTTTGACCTTCCCTTAAACAGCTCTTCAAAACGCATCGTTTAAGAGCCTCCCATAATTGAAATTCCAAAAAAGCGGTTATCAGTACACCCTAATATACGTATGCGTACCTTGCAATATACAATTTAAGAAACTTTCATAATGTTTTTGATTCTTAATTTTCCTGTATTCAATACGAAATTCAATAAACACTATCAGCGTTATAACATTCTCTTGAGGATATAAAAATACAAACAGAAAAACCCAAAAAAAAACTCATCCAATTCATTAAACCCAAGTTGGTCCAGTTTGTGTTGCTCTCAAGCAACGCTCCAGCATTTAACAAATTATAAAATTGAAACTAACAATCGTCACAAACAATCACAATGAATGAAACTTAATCTCCAAAGCGGATTTCCATTTGTATTAGAGCGAATCTCCCTGCAGATCCGGAAAATCGATTTCTCTAACTATTTCCCATGTGTAAAACACAAATTGTATTGCATTTATTTTTATTTCCTGCAGAAAATTCACTAAACTCCCTCACGCCGAATGCTGAATGCTGAATCCCGTGTAAAAAAAAAAAAAAACAAAACCGATTTGTAAGGCTGGCTCTCGTTCTGGCAGTTCAACAAAGATTAAGTGTAAATATTCGGAAGATTTTTTTGGTTCTTTGTCGTTGACAATTCCCCAATGGTACGAAACTACAAAATGTTGTCACTTTATTATGTTTAATACTCGCAGAGTGTTACTTTAATCTTTTTTCGCAGCAGAAAACCCCAAAAAACTAAGTGGCAAATGGACATCATGTGAGAAAAACACACCATGTCTATGTCCTTTTTCTGTGCGGATCTGTGGGGCTGTGGGTTTGTGTGAGTTTAAGCTCATAAATAACTCATGAAATGAAGTCCTTGTAATGCTAGGACATTTTTCCTTCTTTTTTTTTTTTTTTTTTTTTTTTTTTGTTGCTAACATGATGTGGGAATGTGTGTGTGCCACAAATACATTCATATATTTCATTTTAACATCTAACAAAGCTCAATATCAATGACCACTATTAAAAATAGTAACGACATACGCTCGCCATTCAGCGTCAGTCCCATAGAAAATGAGTAACAAAAAAAAAACAGACTTAGGCGGCAGAGAGGTCGAGTTTTCTTTAATATTTTCTTTTTTCTATCTTCAGTTGTTGTTTTGTTTCGAGGCTTTAGAAAATGTCTAAACATGCGAAGCAGAGCAGAGCTGAGAGGATGAATGATTGTGCTTTCACAAGCAGAATAATGTTTGGATATTTATGGTGGTATTATGTAAACTAACAAGGACTTAAGGTACAAGGACTTGTGGAAAGGCATCAATAAATGTGCAAAAATTAAAATAATGTTGACAGCTTCTTTTTTTATTTTCTGTATTTAATCTCTTCTTATGCCCTTTATTATGCAGATAACACTAATAATTTGTTAAATAGGCAGCCCAAGGAACAACAATTTATATATATTTTTTTTTCTGTCTTCAACCTCTATGATTGGGTTCAACAATTTAACGACGATTACGGTTTGAATATGCTGTGAGCAGCATATTGATTACCAGTTAGTTTTACCGGAACTAAAGTCAGAGGTGTATACCTCTTTAACTACCAACCCTTTTCATTTATTAGCATATATAACCACCCAATCTTTTAAAAACAGAAACTTTAAAACGAGATTAATTGTTGGCCCATTTTTCATTATATTGTTGGGATTACATACATGTTTTTTATGCCATCATTCCTCTTTTCTACAGCACAAAGTGACAATTTGACATTTAAAATAAATATTTAAAACTGTATCCAATATACAAATACACCACCTTACCCAAAAGGGGCGTCTATGGGATTGTGGTAGGGTTATGAGGAGGGTACATAAACTCAAGCCCCTTGGATATGGTCAACCCTTGTCACATTCATAAATATGTATGAATGTATATAAAAAGGAATAAATACACACAATAAGAGCATTTAATATCATTTTATATCCTCAAGGTGAAATAGATTTAGACAATAACTTTTCACATTTCATTTTATCTCATTCCTCCCCCTCGCGCGTTGCCTTATAATTTAAACTCCTATTTCCACTAAAGAGAAATAACAATAAAAGTTACTACTACATTTGTCGAATTTCAAGAATCATATAATTTGAAATTACTTTTTTATTAAAAATGTCTAGCACAAAAACTATGTGCTCAAGGAAAAGGAGGAGTGTTAATAATATAAGACGCGTTGTTCGGCACTATAAATAAATACACTCAGAAAAATATGTATGCGGGAATAAAAAGAAGTCATTCGGTGCCAAGTCAGGACTATACGGCGGATGATCCATCAAATCAATGTTTTGGGTGCTCAAAAATGCAGTTGTTTCAGCCGATGTATGAGAGCTCGCATTGTCGTGGTGAAGAGTGATCCGTCTTCGGCGGTTGGTTTTTCCTGATTTCATGGAAGACAACTGGCAAACAAATGGTTGTGTACCACTCAGAATTCACTCTTCTGCGTTGTTCTAGTGGTACGGTTGCGACATGTCCGTTTTTTCCGAAAAAACAGGCGACCATTTTCTTGGAAGTGCTTCGGGCGCGAACAACTTTTGTTGGATGTGGCTCATCTTGTAACACCCACACAGTTGACTGCTGTTTACTTTCGGGCTCATACGCATAAATCCAGGATTCATCACCTGTTACGATGTCGCAGACGTGTTTCGAAGCACCGCGATCGTATTTTTCGAGCATTTCTTTCGAACAATCGACACGAGCCTTTTTTTGAACGATTGACAAATTGTGTGGGATCCAACGCAAACAAATTTTTTTTGCCAGTCAAATGTTTAGGCAATATTGAATGTATGCTGGTCCCACGAATGCTGAAGGTTGTCTCAATCTCACGATAGGTCACATGACGATCTTGCACAATCAGTTCACGCACAGCATCAGTGGTTTTCGGAACAACAGCTGACTTTGGAAGACCTTCACGAAATTCGTTTTGGAGTGAACTACGACCACGATTCAATTCACCATACCATCGATAAACACTGGTCCTTGATGGAGCTTCGTCGGCAAAAATTGAATTAAGTTCATCCATGCATTGTTGCTGAGTTAATCCACGTCGAACGTTGTAAAAAATAATCGCACGAAAATGTTCACGATTTAATTCCATTTTTGGGCCGAGATGAATCTTTTAAGTTCCTGTAAACAACACAAATAGAGCTCGTGTGTCAAAACGTTCAGAGTACTCATAACCTCAAAAATGTCCAACTTTACGATAGAGCTGTCTGTTGCCAGATTGCAACACTAGGGTTGCCAAATCCCGAAACATAAAATTCAACCCTCGTACATTTGTCGAATTTCAAGAATCATATAATTTGAAATTACTTTCTTATTAAAAATGTCTAGTACAAAAACTATGTGCTCAAGGAAAAGGAGAAGTGTTAATACTAATATAAGACGCGCTGTTCGGCACTATAAATAAATACACTCAGAAAAATATGTATGCAATTAACAGTAAACATGATATGCTGGGTATATTTTGGCATAAAAAAATGCATTATACCATCCGCCATGGGATGCGGGTTGTTCCCTTTGTCATCCAGTTTGTAAAAAACCGAAATAATCATAGAGTTCTACATATAGTATGTAAATATCGCATCCTAATCAGTTGGAAATTTCCTAAAGACATCATCAGTGACTAAGAGCAACATGTCAGAGACCCTGGTGACTTGCCGATCCGCTCACATATAAAAAACTTCATGACACCCCCTGACATTTTCATACATTTGGTATAAAGTCAGCAGGAATTTTCCGCAGTTTGTCAGTAGTGGCGATTACCTTATGACATGTACACAAGTCGTCCTTAAGTCACAATTCATCAGAGAGTTAGTTGGCCACGACGTCTCCAAACGTTTTATCCTTGTGTCATTTCGTACAAATATATTAGAGTCTTTATAATGGTTTCAACGAACAGGGCCTCCACGCGATTAGACCAAAGCGTGAACGTGTTGATAACCGTTACAACTTCGAGTTAGTGGACGAATTTATATATCTCGGATCTGCCGTGAACAAAAACAACAACGTCAGTATTGAGATCAAGCGCAGACTGGTGCTTGCGAATAGATATTAGTTATTTTAAGCTAAGCAAGCACTTTAGAGATAAAGCCCTCTCTCGAGTAACAAAAGTCCAGCTGTACCAGATTCTCATGCAATCTGTCTTGCTTTATGGCGCAGAATTCTGGGTCCTATCTCAAGCAGACGAAATATCTGTAGGAGTCATCGAGAGAAAAAGAAAAATTTATGGCCCTATAGTGGACAACGGCGAGTATTGGCGGCGCGTGAATCATGAGCTGCATGAGCTTTATCCTGACATTGACATAGTTATGCGGATCAAGATAACACGACTGCGCTGGCTAGGCCATGTCAGTAGAAAGGATGAAGACGAAACAGCATGAAGCGTTTTCGAAATCGAACTCAACGGAAGACGAAACATAGGAAGACCAAGACTCCGCTGGAGGAATCATGTAGACGAATCCCTGCGTACACTTGGTATTGCCAACTGGAGAAATAAAGCAAAAGATCGAACTGGTTGGCAAAATATGTTATCTTCGTTTTATAAGGTCCCTGACCCCAGGGGTTGTCCGAGACCGGATAAGTAAGTAAGTATATTAGAGTCTTTGAGATGGATGACCTCTAATTTAAAAAAAAAAAGCTGAAATATATATTATATTGAAAAATATTGATAATAAGAAAGAAGACTTACATATAATTCCCTGAATATATAAAAGGGTTTTTCAACAGAGACGCTACAAAAGTAAATCGATAGGGACAGCAAACGACACCATATTTTTCCCCGCTCTTTTGACATTTCTCTTCAGTGAGGTTTGCCATTTCATCATGGAAAGATATACGAGCCAACAACGAGTCGAAATTATTCAAATTTACTACCGAAGTTTGGAGTCAGTGGCTTCAACTTTAAAAGGCCAACTTTAAGAGGCCTCAACAATCAGCGATGAGGCTCATTTCTGGCTGAATGGCTTCGTCAATAAACAAAATATGCGTTATTGGTAAGACAGCAATCCACACGTAATCCATTAGTCATCATTGCATCCCGAAAAAATTACACTTTGGTGCGGTTTATGGGCCGTCGGCGTCATTGGGCCGTACTTCTTCCGTGATGATCAAGACCGGCACATTACTGTGAATGCGAATCGCTACAGTTCAATGTTAACCGAATATTTTTGGTCCCAATTGGATAATATGGAAACCAAGTTTGGTGAACGTGTTATCTCACGAAATGGCCCAGTCGATTGGCCGCCTCGGTCGTGCTATTTGACGCCGTTAGATTATTTCCTGTGGGGCTACGTCAAGTCTATGGTCTATGCCAACAAGCCAGCGACGATTTATGAACTTCGTACGAATATCGAAAGTGAAATTGCAGCAGTATCGGCCGATTTATGCTTGAAACCCGTCGAAAATTGGGTTCAGCGTCTGGACTTCTGCAAGCGTGCCCATGGTGGCCATGCAAAAGAAATCGAGTACCATACATAATGGCATCGAACGTACTTTCACAGGAATAAAGAAAAACCCGGTATATAACAAGTCGCGGAAGCCATTTGAAAGTTTCCGTCTATCACTCATAAATATTAATATCGGTCTTACCAATAAAATCATAGTTTTGAGAAAATGTCTATTAGTCTTTTTTACGCGAAATTAAATTCCAAATTATACATATTTTAAAGGGTTTCTCTGTAAGATTGCACTTTTTAAATTTAATTTAATTTTTTTTTTATGCAAGTGGCAACTCTGAAATTTGGCAGCTGTCACATATGTTTATTCCGATTATCACAAATGGAGAGCCTTACAAGAGAACAACGCGTTATAATTGTGAAAACTTATTACAAAGATTTGGAAAGTTATGCTAAGACCGCTCGCAAACTTTTAAGAATTTTCAGTCGAGAAAGTGCACTTAATGTGTCAACCATTCGAAGAAATTTGCCAAAATTACTGACGTGTCAAGATGATTGTAAATTGTCATAACCTACCGACATGATGCTATGGAAATGCTACTGAAAATGATTTCAACACAAATCTTCCACAAGAGCTGTTTTGGTTGAGAGGATTCTTTGTATTTTTGTCCTGTTCTCATTCAATATCCGACCCACATCGGTCCTTACATTCTAAGATTTCAAAATACTGCAGTAATTTCCCGTAATATCTTCTGAAGTATCGTGTGTGGCTTTTACTGCTGAGGGTATTTTGTCTGTTATTGCACTGTTTGTTTTCATTTACGTTCAAATGTTGGTACTATCACATGGTTCGACATGATCATTACCAATCTTCATTGCGGACTTGCTGTTAGTCACTATTATTCTACAAAGGTGTATCCAGTTCGTATCTGTTATTCCTTTTAAAATGAATAAAACGTAAAAAGGCTTCCTTCAACAGTACGATCGAAGCCTTGGCTACCTCAATGGTCTATTAATTTGACGGAGAAGAATTTCTAAAAGGACAGCGTCACCGGCTTCCAAATAATACTATTAAGGCGATGTTCAATTTAATTACTGTAATTTTAATATATTCATTTCAATCTTGTCATGTTAAGTTTCCACTTCAAATAAATAGATAAACAAAATTCTGCGACGCCTTCTGTGGACCAAGTTATGGGCAGAAGATCATTCTCGCTTTCTCTTACGCTACAGTAACATTTGTCGGAAAACATTTTTATTAGACGTTCTCAAATTAATCTTTAAGGCTTTAAAAAACTTTCAATCCAGTAAAGTCAAGTCTCCTTGCCTCCCCAACTTATTGTTTTCAATTCCATATCACTTATACGCTACGTACTGTGTTTTTGTTGAATAAAATTTAATATTACTCATACGCTTCTATATCTTGATCAACCAATAACACTTGATAACAACTTTAATGCAATCGTGTGTATGTTATACATACATATATATATCCGTTATAGGAATATGAATGTGTGTGTGTGTGTGCGAGTTTGTGGACTCGTGTGAATAGAATCTGTAGAAATAGAGCACATTAACGTTACCAACGACTATATCTCCGTGCAATACTGTTGTGTTTGTGTGCCAGCATATGAAGGAAACTCTGAGGTAAACAATATTTTTCAGTTCATTGAACGGAATAAGCTTATTCCGATAAGGAAAATATCCAACTACCGTTTTAAAAAGGAATAAAAACCATAGAAAACATTCCAAAAATGAAATCATCAGTAGCAACAGCAGGAGCAACCACAAGCCAATACCAGAAACAGTGGTTTGGGAGGGCACAATAATATGACGAATGATTGAAATGTTAATTGCGGTGGTGTCAGCCAGATGTTTAAGGTGTGTACGATGAAGCCAGGAGTTAACCATGAACGTCGAAATAATTTTAGGGCTTTCAAAATGGCATGAATCTTTCAATTCAGGTGTCGCATTATACTTCCGCAGAGTACAGGGATGGCCACTAGGGGATGCCCTCTTTAAATGCAGTGCATTGTATTTGATTTATGATGTAGTACAGTAGCAGGAGGAACAAGGGGACAGTGTTTGTTGATAGTTGACTTAAGCTTGTTGATATCAGAAGTATAGGATGTTTTTACAGGTTCACAACTTTGAGTCGGTAACAGTCCTTTATTTGGCAACCGATTTAACAGATGATAACTGAATTTCATTTAGTTTGGTTTGACTGGACTTAAATGACAGCAACGCTTGCAAATTATGGAAATTTTCTAACAAAATAATGGGTCTATTCGTAAAATTTATTGCGAACTTAGTCCATTTTATATTAGCCATAATCATCCATCAGAGCGGCTAATTCGAATAACTATGGATTTTTTCGCACCACGTTTACTCTTAATGATAATGTGCATCCTGAAAAACGCCAAACACTGCACACCGATTAGCTAGAGCCGCTGTATAGAAGAAGCATTGGAGAAGACCCCCATCAATCAATTCGGTGCCATTCTCACCAAATGGTTATGTGTCCATTTAAAAAAAAATGGTGTCCCATAACATCCCATGAAGGGATTGGAGAGAGCTTCTCACAATCAGTAAGATGTGCCCTTTCTAGTTTTGCACTCACTAATTGGGACCTACAGTTTTACACCGGTTCCGAACGGTATTTTGAGAAGCATTTTAATGGCTAAGTACTCGAAAGTGTCGCCATCACTAAGCGAGGTGACCGTCGTCGAAAGAAATGTAAGGTGGTCTGAGCAGGGATCGAACCCACGTACGCATGTACAAGAGCCGCGCACACTAGCCATTGAACCATCTACTTTATAGAAGATTTTACGAAAGGCTCGTGGTTTACGAGCTTTTAAGTTTCAAATTGTGCAAGAAATATAGCCAAACGACCATCGAATGCGCCGCCAATTCGGTCAATGAACTGAAGCATCAATTGATATTGATTTTTAATTTCCATTCAAAATTTTGTTCAGCGATGAAGCCTATTTTGGGTTGAATGGGAACTGAAATAAGTTAAACTGCTGCATATGGAGTGCAGATAATCCCCAGACTTTTGTCCAAACACCACTACGACCACAGAAAATTGCTGTTTGCAGCGATTTCTGGGCCGGCGAAGTCATTGGTCCATATGTCTTCAAATACGATGATGGGCAGAATGTATTATCGGTGAATGGTGTAGAAAAGTGACTACAAGTTTTTCCGTACCTTAATTAGCTGGCATTAATCTTGTTGACCTGTAGTTCCAACAGAAAAGAGACATATGCCACACAGCGCAGGCTCCAATTCAATTGCTCAAAACATCTTTTGAAGAACGAATAATTTCACGCAATGGTTCCATTAATTGGCCAGCAAGATCGTGAGATTTAGCACAATTGGATAATTTTTTGCAGTGTTATGTAATGGCACAAGTCTACGCCGATAAACAATGTAACACCTGGAAATAAACACTCGACGAGTTATTGGCGAAATACAGCTGCAAATGCTGCGAAAAGTGCCCGAACATTGGAGTTCCAGACTGCACCATGTACGTACAAGCCTTGGCGACCACTTCAAAAAACACCTTGAATTCGCTGAAATCAAGACATTTCGCCTCTCCAACATATTGTTTTGAATTCCATATCACTTATACGCTACCTACTGTGTTTCTTCTCAAAACCTTTAATATTACTCATACGCTTCTATATCTTTATTAACCAAGAACACTTGATACTATCTCATATTTAATAACACTGCGTGTAATTCTTTAAGTCATGGAAATATAACCATATACGGCCACCACTACGTGATAAAAGACAAAAAAAGACCCGTGTCTCCCAGTTTTGCCCAAGGTCATGCACTTTTTTATAGGCCCCCAAAGATTTGGGGCCTCGGTGTCAACTTTCCCTCAGAGAGTAAATCAAAATTCCTAACGGTTTGCAAAATATGAGCCTGACAAAATTATCACTTTTTTGCAAAAATTATACCAAGGCCCCAAATCTTTGGAGGCCCATAAAAAAATTCCTGACTTTGTGCAAAATTGGGAGACACGTGTCTTTTTTTTGGTCTTTTATCACGTAGTGGTTGGTGTCCGTATACGGTTATATTTTTTTCGTGTCGCACTGTGTAATTTATGCCATAAAATAATTGATCCAGTAAAGACAGTTTAATTGATAGTAAAAACAATAAAAACAATTTTCTCTGCTTTATTTTAATTTAAACTTCAGTATCTCTAAAAAAACACCCTTTAATTTAGAAATGATTGTTCCACATACATATTGTTCTGACAAAGAAGGCAGGAATATCTCTAATGTGTAAATCGATCTCTGAGAAACCGTGTTGTATGATCAAATACTCTTGCCTCTGACTCAAAAGTAAACTCCCCACCGAAATATCGATAGAATTATGATTCACAGCACATATTTTGACGCCGTTTCAAGGATATAACAGAGTGGACTGCAGTGAAATCACTTCTCGACGCTAAAGACTAATTTTGGAAAATATATTTTCTCTGAAAAAAAACGTAATTGTCATTATCTACATGTCCCGGAAATTGATCTCCTAACTAAAAATGGGTCATTAAATTGTTTTCAGTCTGGACTTGGTTTTTTCAAATTACAATTATCTTCCTGACGATGCTACCCAAAGGGCCTCGAAATATTGAAGAATAAAATTATTTAAAAAAAAACAACCAAACTCTCGAACATTTTAGTTTTTGAACTTCACTCAATTTTAGTGATACCATGAAAACACATTTTTGTATGAAATACATTATTATAAATAAGGTATACATCCTGTTTCTCTATCTCGAACGAAAACTTAAGCGAACGAAAATCAGTCACACGCTGTAAAAAAACGCCCTCTGTAACATATTCTCCCAAACATATTCTGCTGGAACCATGTATATTATAGTTGCAACACACTTCAAACATTCATACGTTTGCAAATCCCAAATTCACTTTTGTTTAAATCCAAACAGTAGCATGTTTACTGGCAAACATGTATGATTTTAGGTGGACACATATGCGTTCTTTACCCCAAAGATCCATAGACTTACGTTGAAGCATTCGCGCGTTTCCCCACACCTTCATATACTTACGTGGAAACTTGTGCGTATTTCCTCCCAAACATAATAATATTTAGAAACGAATTATATTTCGATTTCAATATCTATGTTTTATAATTAATTCTATCAATATAAATCCACATATATAAATAATTAATACAAAAAAATTACATGAGGTGTCAGGGGACACCCGGTTGGAACGAAGTTCCTTTCGCTATATATTATGTACTAGTTAGTTCCAACACACCTAAGGCGCCTGTTTAAAAATACTGTAATTTAAATGGATCTTGTAAAATGATAAACTTTTGTTAAGAAATTTTTTATTTATTGAATATATTTTTTTAAAAAAAATTTATATTTTTAGGCCCCTTATATTTTCCCGAAAAGATCTTTTCTTTGATGAGAGGTACTTCTTTTATTAAAATTTATTACATCCCGTGAAAGGATTAGGGAGAGCGTCTCACAAACCAGGGAGCTGTGCGCGTTCTAGATTTACACTCACTGATTGGATCCTAAAGTTTAACACCGGTTCCGAACGGTATTTTGAGAAGCTTTTTCATGGCTGAATACTCGATAGTGTCGCCGTCACTAAGCTAAGAAAAAGCCTAAAAGTATGAATTTTTTTTACAAAAAATACTTTTTTAAGAACATTTACTTTTTAAAGAAGTGGTACTCTTTTAAGGATAAGGTTATTTTTTAAGAAAATTTACTTATTTTCAGGAAGGATATTTATCTCAAGAAAACAAGTGGTGGTACTTTATTTTTAAGAAATTGTGCTTTTAAGAAAAGGAATTTTTGTAAAAAAAAAAACCCTTTTTTTGTAAGATAAGGTATTTTTTTTTGAAGAAAATTTTTTTTTTTACGAAAGAACAGATAAAATTTTAAGAGCAGGTACTTATCTCAAGGAAAGTTATTTTGTTTTACATAAAAGGTATTCTTTAAAGAAAATTTAGTTTTTTAAGAAAAGGAAATTTGTTGTAAGATAATGTACTTTTTTAAGAGAAGCTACTTATTTAAAAAATTAATTTTTTTAAGAAAAGGTACTTTTAGTAAGAAAATTTAATTTTTTTAAGCAAAGGTACTTCTTTAGGATGTTATTTTTTTAAACTTCTTTCACTTTGGCTTTTCTAAATTTTCTTTTTATTCGGTTCAAACTACAATATGTAATAAACAGGCTCCATCTAGAAAATTTCCCATTAAACAAGAAATATGTTAGTCTGGACACGAACCAAAAGTACGCGTGTTAAAGTGCTGCCAAATATAATTCCATGCTGAGGGTTGTGTTTTATGGATTTGCCAGTCTTGCACTTTGGCTTTAAGAAGTTTACTTTTTATTGGGTTCAAAACTACAATATGTAATACACAGGCTCCACCTAGAAAACTCCCCTTTAAACCAACCCAAAAGTACCCAATATAGTTGATAATAGTAGGTTCTAATAAAGTAGTTAAAAAAAAGTTGTTTAAAAATTTTTCATTTAGCCCCCATCCCGCAACGTGCGATAAGGAACTTCGTTCCGAAAATAACAGATTTTTTTCATGAATTGAGAATCTGCAGCTCTTTTGCTTCTTCTTTCTGTGTTGTCTCTCACGGTTTTGATTTCAGAAGGCTTCAACTATGCGTTGGTTATCACTATGCGTTGGTACACAAACAATACACCTAAATACATATCTAGTTCATACAAGCCAAATGTGGATTGATTACTTGTGTTTTTGTTTATTATATTTCACAAATGGTCCACCGTTCCGATTTTCCCAGTAAAGGCTCGGACAGACAAGGCGCTTCAGGTTGTTGCCCCTTGTCAGTTTCTTTCCTCATTATCGTTTATCACTTTGGTAGCACACATAAATATATACGTTTGTATCACAATCACAGATATATTTGGGTGTCAAACACATATATTATAACATATTAATCATTGTGTCTCAAACATGTAATATTGCATATCAAACATAATGTGTTTGGACACAAGTATATTATAATTGTGACAAGCTCTAAACACATGTTATAGTTACATCCAAAGAACAAAAAACTACAGATTTTTCAGCGTGCACTCACATTCGAAACATAAGACAAAATTTTCATTCGCTTGACTCTATGTTTGTCCCACACTGACAGTACATTCGAAATAGAGAAACCAAAAGTTTTACTGAAAAGTTATATTTTCATTCGACTTGAAACAACAAGATTGTGGAATCCAAATCAACTTTCTTTCGTCCGTCTAGAACACGAACGAAAGCTTTCGTTCGAGATACAGAGACAGGCTGATAATTTAAATAATTTTTTCGAAATATCTAAATAAAACCAAATTACAAACCACTGTGCCATGGGCCAAAGAAGCCATTTATCTCTGCGCATATTTAAGTCTCAATACGATATGAATACAATTTCGCCACAGCATGTGTGTTTATAGGTTTGTAGTGGTATATATGTTTGGGATTTTGCCTTATTCTTGGTGGTCTCGGTCTTTGTGACTGTGATTGTGATTGCGATTGTTATTGTTATAGCCCCAAAAATCACTACATATAGGGCTTAGATTTTGGTTTCTATCCGTTTGTTTCCGGTACGGGTAGAACTACTCACACTCTATTTCTCTCTCTCTGCATCCAAAACTAAGGGATCTACATCAAACGATTCGTATACAAATACGAATTAATACGGCCATTACTATTACCATCTAAAATAACTATTTACACAAATGTGTGTGTGTGCCGTGTGTGTGTATGTGTACGTGAATGTTTGTGTAAACGTATTAGTATATACATTTTGTATTGGCATAAACATGTTCATATGTTTGTATGTATGCATGGATTTTATTTATTTGGCTAATGTTCGGTAAACGATTATACAAACAATTTTTTTTTTCTATTTAAGATTTTAACCAACCCTCTTTTCAATTTGTATAAATTTTCGTACTGTACGTTTCATATGGGATGTTCCACTAACTTAGATAAGAATACGGTTGTTAGTACTGAAATATTCGCGAACGATTTGAAAATTTAAATAAAGGCAACAACTTAAGTAAAATATTGTTTTGTATATTGTATTCAATCTGAGTTAGGCTTCGAAGTCTAGAAATCAAATTGGAAAAATTATATTTAAAACATCCGCGAATTGGAGCCAATTTTAGTTTCGCTGGACAATTGCTTCACTTGAATAAAATTTGTCACCCGGACACTCATCATAAAATTTTGCTTAAATCCAATTCTAAACTTATAAAGGGTTTTCCAATAAGGCCTTGACAACTTTTTTTTAAACAAAACGCAAACCATTTGAGATATTTCCAAAACTTTATGATCGACTTGAAATAAACTCTAAACATTTATGAATGGAACTCGACTTCGTTCATATGGCCACCGCGGGCACGTCGGCAGTGGTCGATTCGTTGGACCCAATTTTCGACGACTCGGTCACACATTTCGGCCGTAACGGTTCTTCCAACGTCATCGGCTTGTTGGCATAGACCAATGATTTCACGTAGCACCAAAGAAAAAAGTCTACAGGAGTTAAATCTCACGAGCGAGGCGGTCAATTGTCCGGTCCATTTCCTGAGATAACACGCTCACCAAACTTACTCTTCAATAAATCGATTGTAACGAGTGCTGTGTGGCTTGTGGTGCCATCTTGTTGAAACCACATGTCATCCAAGTCTATGTTTTCCAATTCGGGCCAAAAATAATCGGTAATCATGACGCGATAACGATCGTCATTCACAGTAACGTGACCATCGTTATTGTCGACGAAAAAATATGGCCCAATTACGATGCCGGCATGCAAACCGAACCAAACAGTTATTTTTTGTAGATGAAGTGGTGACTCATGAAGCACATGATGATTTTCACCAAACCAACAACACATATTTTGTTCATTGACGAACCCATTGAGCCAAAAATGAACTTCGTCACTGAAGATGATTTTGCGATGAAATTCATCATCTTGGCTCATCTTCTCCAAAGCCCAATTGGAGAACGTGCGCCGCATCAAATGGTCCATCGGCATCAATTCTTAAGTCAGCTAGATCTTGTATGGGTGTAAACCAAGATCTTTACGCAAAATTCGCCATAAAGTGGTCTTGGCGATGCCCAGTTCTTGAGAACGCTGCGGAATCGACTGATTTGGATCGCGTGCTACGGACGCCTGAACGGCAGCGATATTTTCGTCACTTCGACCACCCCGTTGTCTCACTGACACGGTAGCATCACACAATGACTACGTAGACTCAAATTTTGCACTAAACTTGTTATTGCCTGTCTACTAGGATGAGAATAACGACCGAAAATTGGAGTTAACGCTCTTAAAGTTGCGGTCACCGACGCCGAATTTCGGTAGTACATTTTTATAATTTGCATACGTTGTTTGTTCGTGCACTTTATCATGATGAAAATGTTGAGTTTACTGGAAAAAAGGAAAGTAACAGTTAGATGATCAGTGAAATAGTGCGTCCACAAATTAAATTCACAGTTGTCAAGTACCTATTGGAAAACCCATTTCTAACATTAAGACCAACTAATTCTAATCACAATAGCCCTGAGCTCAAGGAAATATTTTTAAATACGAAAAGCCAGAATAGTGCTAGTTTACTGCTCAGAAGCATTTTTCTAAGTTAGAACCTTGTAACGTGACGTCATAAGCCGCCAGTACATGATTTAAGCAAACGCCAACAACACCCGCGAACAACCACACACACACTCTATCGACATCAGTCGCGAAAGACCTCACACACTGATAACAATAGTCAGTGTGCGACAGCGACCGCACAAGAATAAGTAGTTCGCTGTAATTCTCATCCACATTAATGCGTCTGGAGTACTTAATGTTGGGGTTTACAAGCATGAGGAATAAATTGAGGAAAATTAAAAATTAACGCAAGAGTAAAAATGGGCTGGTCTTACAGGCATTTAATTTTACTGAAAATATTATATTCCTAGTACAGTGTCAAGACGTTGGGAAAAAAGATAATACTATATCTATAATAATCTTAAGAAAACATTGTACAACAAATTCATGGACAAATAAATATTTAAATTCAAAAAAAAATTGTTTAGCATCAGGAACGAGTCGCTTCCAAGCAAACATCCAAAAATATAATTGCAGTGGATCTGGGGCTCTAGTTCTCCATAGAACAGGAGTAACATTACTGAAAACTGTCTTTTTCAAGACGGATTAAATAAATTTACCGATTATAGCGGCCTCGGCTGACTATTCGGTTATAGCGGCTTCGGCTGACTATATATTCTCTCACAGCCGCTTCGGCTGACTGTTCGATTGTAGCGGTTCGGCTGACTATTCGACTATAGCGACTTCGGCTGACTATTCGATCATAGCGGCTTCGGCTGACTATTCGATCATAGCGGCTTCAGCCAACTATTCCCCATAATGGGTTTGTATCGACTATTCCACTGTACCGTTCCTACATAATCAACTCAATGATGACCAATCCCAAACCGTCCTCACCGGACGTATAAAACCCATACCGAATTAGTAACCCCCATAACCGATCTACACAGCGAATCGAAATAATCGAGTGAGCAACACACTAAATTTCCGATCATCTCAAAATCGACCAGCCGGCAACGTGACCCAGTAGAGTATTACCTAACTCAGACAAGTGCCCCAAGAAGAGTGTTGTCAAGCCAAGACAATTGCCCCCGGAAGAGTATCGTCAAGCCAGACGAGTGTTCTTAACGAGTGAATCAGTAGATGATATTTCTGTAAATCAGATTATTGCGTAAATTAAAGATTAATAAAGAATCTGAATTCGAAACCCCGAAAACGGTAAACTATTCTGTTCTTATTTCGAAAGGTTTGGTGGGTCCTAACGAAAGACTCTGGACATGACTGAGCTTACCTCATCATTCGACAAAACCACGTTACAACCTGTTAAAATTTCTGTTGAAATTGAAGACAAATTAGAAAAGCATGACTAGTTTCAAACCACGCTGTCAGCATTTCCGATTTCCGTATAAAAGCCCTAAATTAGGATAGATCTAGAATATGATCAATAGCAATCACCGGAAGACATCGCTTTACTCAGTCGACTCATAGCGATTGTCCTGAAAGATCAAAGACATGGATTGAGCTCCAATAGACAGTTAGTTGATCAGATTTCTACTATAGAAAAGGCATACAAAGAGAACCAACATACAATGGACTAAAACTTGTCAAAAAAGTAGTGCATTAATATAAACAACCATGAAATATAACACATAGAAACACAAGTAAAGAGTGTTTTTTTAAGACCAATAGAAAATGTAAAAAATAACACAAGACATTAAATTATATCCAAAAAATATATACTCCTCGAAGGCCCAATACATGGCATTAATACCTGAAAACGATATCGGACTTATGACCACCAGGGCTGTTCATGACGAAGCCTATTCTGGACGTTCCATTTTTTGTCACTTTTTCGACCATTCCTGACCATATGTCACTAATAACACGAATAATTCAAGCCCCTGGTGGAAGAAGGTGTTAACTCACTTTTTTCAAAAACAATATTTTCCTTCTTTTAAGTTTCCATGTTTAAAAAAAATTAAAAAAAATAAAAATTTAATTTTAATAATGTAAATATCAGATGTTGAATTTTTCTTATCTAACACAAAATCAGAAACCATGGAAACATTAAAAGAAGGAAAATATTGTCTTTGAAAAAAAGTGAGTTAGCACCTTCTTCCACCAGGGGCTAATTGATAACGCGAGCTCCGGCTTAATTTTTGAAGAAATTGGATGTGATGATGCCAGCAGCATGTAAACTTCACCAAACAAACTTTCAAGCGGAAGTTCTGACGATTACGGAATTCATTAAATGGCTCGACAACACTACGAGCCCAACGAACATTAATATCAATTAAGGCCATATCATCAGAAACAGTCAAACATAGAACGATCGTTGAATGCAAAAAGGTTAACAATGATTATTCCACGCACGGCAGACTTAACATCATCTGGATGCCGGGACACAACGGAGATATAGGTCACAAGCATGTGAACACGAGCGGCCACAAAAGCCAGAAAACTTCACACGGTGAGTCTGGAGAGCGCGAAACATTTCGGGGCGACGAAGGTTCTGTGTAATCAGAAAACAGAGGGCACGATGACAAGAATCCTAACGCTTGCTGAAGTTTTAAAGGGGTGCTCGGGCTTACAAGCCCACCTATACCGTATTGGACAAGTAAACAAAAAATGGTGTCCCATAACATCCCATAAAGGTATTGGGGTGAGCTCTTCACAATCAGTGAGATGTGCGCTTTCTAGTTTTTACACTCACTGATTGGAACCTACAGTTTTATACAGGTTCCGAACGGAATTTTGAACAGCTTTTTTTCGTATTAGACAAGTGGCAAATAGAAAGTGCAGGAAAGTGCAGGGCATGCTGGGAGGACCATGAGACGATGGAGCATTCCTGTGTCAATTTCCGGCTATCACACAAGCAAGATTCAGGTATCCATCAAATAGTACAATACAGGACATAAATCTCATGGAAATAGATTGACTTAGTAGGGCAACGTCGAGAGCGCACAATAGGTCGTATCACCGGCTTAAGTGTATATCTATGGTCTATCGCACCCATCTGTTTCAAAGTAGCTAACAAACTAACTACTGCAGTATTTTCAAGAATCGTGAGGATTCGTAAAAGTGGGTTTGACAGTAATAAGAGGACAATGCAGAATTTGTGGGTTCGACAAGCTGGATATCCGTGCGATTGCATGGAAGGGTGAACATTAATAACTTTTATAATTTTGAGATAGAAATCAAACGGAGAATTGTGCTTGAAAACATGTGGTGTTTCGGTCTAATCAAGTACTTCAGAAATGAGACCATGAAACAAAGATACACATTTGTTAGACTCTTATATAAACTGTATTGCTTTATGGCGCAAAATCCTAACGAATCGCAATTGGAATTTTCCAGGCAAAAAAGCTCTAAAAAATATACGAACCTTTAACAGATAATGGCGAGTATCGACGGTGTATGAACCACGAACTGTATAAACTGTATCCCGACATCTAAGTAGTTGGTTGGTTAAAAAAAAATAAATGGTTTCCCATTACATCCCATGAATGGACTGGGGAGAACTTCTCACAATCACTGAGCTGTGCGCTTTCCAGTTTTCACTCACTGATTGGGACCTACAGTTTTACACCGATTCCGAACGGTAATTTGAAAAGCTTTTTCATGGCTAGATACTCGATAGTGTCGCCGTCACTATGCGAGGTGACCGCCGCCGAAAGAAAATTTGAAAGTGGTCAGAGCCGGGTTCGAACCCAGGATCTCATGTACAAGAGCCGCGCACACTAACCATTGCACCACCGACGGCCAGTTAGTTGGTGGCTAGTTGGTTGAAAAGGCTGCAAGACAGCACGCTGTCTAGCACACTTAGGCTAAATAATCCCATTGTGATACCTGCAGTATCCTCTAAAGCAACTATTGACTAGTCGTCTAGCCAATTTGCCCTTTCAATGAATTTGTCTATAAGACCTACAGGGATATCCTGTAGGGCTACGGTGCTAACTAAATGTGTTCCGAATATCCTACTTCTCAGTCCTGCCAAAGCAGGGCAATCCAAGAGAAGGTGTCTCGTCGTTTCCTCGTCCTCTTGCATGCAGCATCTACATAGAGTGGAGTTTCTATGTCCCAATATTAGGGCGTGTTTTCCTACAAGACAATGTCCCGTAAGTGTTTCTATCATTGTGGATAACCCGCCCCTCGGCAACTGAAGCAGTTGCCTAATCTTCTTCCTGTCCACCTGCAGCCAGAGGACCCTGGCTTGTTTGCAAGATGAAGTTAGTCTCCACTTGTCCTTGAAAATACTATCGGCCCACAGCCTGATCTGCAAACGGCAGGTAGAGATTGGCATACTAACACCTTCTTTTGCCAGAAGAACCTGTGCCGTAGTGCCCTGTCTAGCTAACGCATCCCCTACGCAATTGCCTGAAATGTCGCTGTGTCCCGGTATCCAGTTGAGCCTGATGTCGAAATACTCTGCCATCACCTTAAGTGATGAGTGGCATTCTTTCACCGTCAGGGACGCAGCAAACATGGCTTCCAGGGATTTTATGGCAGCCTGGCTGTCCGAGTAGATACATATTCTCCGGAGGGTTGTGACACTAGTTCAGTAGTTCAGCAACCTCCAGTATGGCGGTAATTTCCGCCTAAAATACACTACAGTGATCAGGCAGCTTAAAGGAAATATTTACATTTAGGTCCGGTGAATGGGTCCCATAGCCTACTTGCTTGTCCAACTTTGATCCACCCGTGAAAAATCTGATACTACTGGTGTTCCCTTCCAGTGACTTTCCCAGGTATTCCTGTTCGGAATAGAAGTCCTTAGATTTGTCGCTGGTAGAAGGTACGGGATACAGTAGTCCGTTTTCACGGGAATAGAGTTGATCCGGTATAGCAATTCAGCGTGTCCGGAATGTACGGATATCATGACGCCACAATCTCTGGTTCTCACCAGGGATGTAGCGGCTGCCGATTCCGTCATGATATCAGGAGTAGTTAACAAATCTAAATAACGCGATTACGCTGGCAGTAAAATGGATAAGAATAACATAGCGCCACAGATATTCGTAGGAAGTCAAAAATATTGACGATCAGGAGTTCACTGGTAAGACTAGGTGGTAAAATATCTATTAGACTTTGATGATTGCAACTGGGAGGAAAGGCTCAAGATGGAGCTGGTTTTGTTGTCTTCATTTTTTATTTTCATTCTGTATCTTAATTTTTTAAGGTCCCTATTTGAAGCCACCGAAGTAAGTAAAAGATTATTCATCCAATCTGACATTAATATCGATACCATTTACAATCGAAGGAGATGAAATATAAGTCTCAAATTTGGGTGGTGCCCCTAAGTCCACCTTAGAGCTCCTGTACCATGTTGAGAAGAGTGCAATAATTTTGGTTGACAACTACCTTTTCTCTATAGAACATCGTCGAAATGTGAGCTGCCTTCTGTTGTTCGATCAATAGTTCCATTAGCAGTATTCCCTTGAGACGTATGACCTCAGACTACAGGTCACACAAGTAATTGTCCAGAGATTCACAACGGTTTATTATCACCTGGCTAGTGGATCGAATTACGGATTGCACAGAGAACTCGTTCTTCAGCCAAACTATCCGTATGAGGAATAAGCTAATGGCGGGTGTTTATCCAATTACTTATAATATGAACAAATTTAAGTTAAACGGCATTAAAAACTCTTAATTTATTACTCCCTTTTTTCACTTTTTTCTAACTACAATACAATGAAATGTATTTAAATGGACTGTCCTGTATGTTGGGCAATACTAAGAGGAACATATATATGCAAACGGTATCCGGCGAAGGTCGCTAAATATCAACTTTGAAATATCAACAATAGCAGACGGTTTTTTCTCATTCAAGTCTGAATAGAGAACTTTGGTAGAAAGATATTTAACTAACCATCAGCAGTTCCGAAGTTTGTTGATTAAAATATGAACTTCAAATTAGTTTAAGTATGGGCGAAAAATTCGAATTTACAAAGACCCATCTTTTGTTTCCCTATACATGGCACAACACACTGAAATTTTGAGCATTAAATTGAAGTCAATGAAAGGTGCATTTGTGCATACTAAGACCGAAATCCGTTCAAGGACTTTCATACTTGGTCTATTTTCATAAATAATGTATGTTATAAAATTAAAGGCCGATAAATCTTCTCAAATTCTACGAAAATTGTACCTCGAACAGCAAATACTAAACCCAACATATCTCTAAATTTGCAGTGAGTTAGCTCCAAGGATACGCCTAGCTCTCGAATGTCCTTTTTTCTCCTTACGAATTTTAATTCTTTATTAAACTTTTGGTTCACTTAACATAAATATTTGCTTGTAATTAATTCACGGAAAAAGGTCTAGGGAATTAAAACCTTGTATTGAAATATCCATATGAAACGGACTGTATTTAGATACACACACACACATCTACGTTCACCCATTTCCACTTGTTTTCATGTGTGTCGCTATGTTTATATAAACTCAACTGTTTATCTATGTACAAAATGTCGTTATGTATGCGCCTATGTATGTAAATTTATTATATTCTAGTTAGATGTTTGTTGTTGCTCGATATTGCTGCTTGCTATCTCAATGAATCTATGTGTTTAGCTGCCAAAAGTTTATTATTTTTCATGTCCGTCCACCCGTTCGTTTATTCGCCTGTCCGTCGGTGTGTCTGTGTGCCAGGCTGTGTGTGTATTTGACAGTGCTGTATATTTTGTTGCTTTCTTATGTTATTTATTTTTGTTAGATTTTTACACTCGGTTGTGTATCAAATTCACAAGCCATTATTTTTCCGTATTTATTGTAACAATTTGATTTGTTAACGGATTACCGGAATTTTGCGGGTATTTTATGAGCTGCATTGGGGTGAGTGCTCGAGTGTGAGTGCGAGTGTGTTTGATTTTCACACACCATAGCACATGACATGACAAATGATTGGTCGACAAGACAGATATCAATTTTTAGCGGGAACAAAATAAAAAAAGTCTATATTTCAGAAAATGTATTTGAAATGTATTAGAGATTTTGTTAGGTGATTTAAAAACGAAAATGCTGAGATATTTAAATTGTTTAAATTGAAATATTTTGGAGAAAAATTAATGAATTTTGGATTTTCGACAGTATCGATTATAATTCATGCTGGGTCTTAAAGTACACCGGAAGGAAATCTTATCATCTAATTTTTATTTGTATTGCGAACGACTTTAGCGTTACCATGTAAGCAGCGTTTTTTATTGCTTCATTTACATTGCGACGTTTTGTAATGTTGGGACAACTGAAAGGAACAAAATACTCTAAAGGCTTATTAGGAAACTCCATTGTAGTTACAGGATCAGATGTTTAGTATTCCATAATGACGACTCGAAAGTAAACGGCAGAGTAGCCTTTGGAGTATATAGACTAAGATTAGGCACATTAAGTACCTCGTTTGGTTTTGGACCGAAGCGATTCGAACATCTGGATTTTGCGAGGCTCTATGTCAAGAGAGGATATAGACTAAGATTAGGTACATTAATTGCCTCGTTTAGTTTTGGATCGAAGCGATTCGAACTTCTGCATTTTTCGAGGTTCTACGTCAAGAGAGGATATGCGTCACAGAGGTTTAATAAACACAACCGAAAGCCTTATGGTGAATGTGCAAGTTATCAATTTCGTTCCTCTGACAGAAGTTCGATTCAAAAAGGGCAAAGTAATCGTACGTCGTATCAGTAAGGTACACTATCCATCATAATCTTAGTCTACGTTGTAGTCTATACCAAAGAGGTGAACCTAGGCCTAGCACAAAGGATACCAGACTATTGCAGTTATTTTCAGGCTGAAGTCTTAGTATTCGGAGAAGTCACACTCTTGCTGGGGCGAAGCGTTTTCGATGAATGGAATATCAATATATACCCTTACATTCAGACTGCTATAAAATCCCTACACCATGTATTCCTATCTGAAAGAACTGCCCAAAACTATCCTGCTTCTCGAAATGAGACGGCCAATCAGATTGATATCAAACTGATATATAAAGGTGTCACAAGACAATTTCAAAGACATCATAGAGTGCATTAGCGGGTGAAATTAGGGACGACCGCCCTTGTGGTAAAACGCCTACAGGCAACAGGTGAATGGATCTACAGGGATCTTAAGTCAACACACCAAGGGATAATGGAAGGTTTATCCCCCCCACGTGCATTATTGGGTGAAATTAGGGGCAATCCTTGCAGGAAAACGCCTACGGGCAACAGGTGAATGGATCAAACAGAGATTTTAAGTCAAAACACCAACGGATAATGGGAGCTTTAGTCGGTTACACGCAAGATACGAGTGAATCCGATCGAATGCCTGAGCTACGGATTACGGCGAATTGTGTGTCTTTAACGCCAACTAGAGAAGCCTGGCGAAATGGGACCCTGGCACACATGCCAAATGGGACTCACTGCTACGTGGATGGCTCAAAGCTTGGGGAAAGAATAGGTCAAGGATTTTTCATTGAAAATCCGGCAACCGAAAGCCGTCTACGCCTCCCGCAAATTAATACGAACTTTCAAGCAGATGGTCGGGCTATTGCGGAGTGTATCAACTGTATCAAAATATCAAATGGCTCGGCGATAATACACGCCCAGCCGAGGAAAATATCTTCACGGATATCCAAATGACAATCAAGGGTAATATCAATGGAAATTGTCAAATCTAGAACGGTCCTTGTGGCCGTCGGTGGTGCAATGGTTAGCGTGCGCGGCTCTTGTACATGAGATCCTGAGTTCGAACCCGGCTCTGACCACCTTCAAATTTTCTTTCGGCGGCGGTCACCTCGCATAGTGACGGCGCCACTATCGAGTATCTAGCCATGAAAAAGCTTCTCAAATTACCATTCGGAATCGGTATAAAACTGTAGGTCCCAATCAGTGAGTGAAAACTGGAAAGCGCACAGCTCAGTGATTGTGAGAAGTTCTCCCCAGTCCCTTCATGGGATGTAATGGGAAACCATTTATATTTTATTTTTTAGAACGGTCCTTAACTATAAAAAGGTGATAAACGATTATTCTATGCACGGTAGACTCAACATCATCTAGGTGCCCGGGCACAGTGGAATATTCGGCAACGAACGAGCGATCCTCCTAGCAACGAAAGCTAGGAAACTCCAAACGGTCAGCCTGGAGGGCGCCAAACCTTTTGGGGTGACAAAAATTAAGTTGGGTACCTGGAAACAGTAGGCAGGATAATAAAGATCCTATGGGAGACTCAGATGGATTTAGGACAAAAGATATGCTGAAACTGGGAAACCCTGAAATGGGCAAGATCTTTACGGACATTCGGGATTACGGACCCACCTGTACCGTATTGGACTAGTGGCGAATAGTGAGTGCGGGGCATGCATGGAGGACGATGAGATGGTGGAGCATTTCCTAGTCCACTGCCCGGTATTCACACAAGCTAGATCCAGATATCTTTCGGGCAGAATAATACCGGACATGGCCAAACTTGTGGGAATGGACTGGAGCAAGTTAAGGGATGTTGTCAAATCTAGAACAGTCCTTAACTATAAAAAGGGGATAAAAGATTATTTTATGGACGGCAGACTCAACAGCATCTGAGTGCCGGACCACAGTGGGATATTCGTCAACTAACGAGCGCTCCTCCAATCAACGAAAGCCTGGAAACTCCCAACGGTGCACCTAGAGGGCGCGAAACCTGAGTTGGGTGACGAAGGCTGAGTTGGGTAAATGGGCGGAGTCGGCACGAATAGTCCAGTGAAACCTGGAAACAGTCGGCAGAATAAAAAAGATCCTATGGTGAGACCCAGATGTATCGATGACAAAAGGTTTGCTGAAATTTGAGAAACCTGAAATGAGCAAGATGATGGGAGTCTTAACGGAACATTAGGGATTACGGGCCCACCTATACCGTATTGGACTAGTGGCGAATAATGAGTGCAGGGCATGCATGAAGGACGATGAGACGATGGAGCATTTCCTACGCCACTGCCCGGCCTTCACACAAGCTATATCCAGATATCTTTCGAACAGTATACTCGTAATACCGGTCATGACCAAACTTGCGGGAATGGCTTGGAACAGCTTAAGGAATTTCGTGAATAGCACCGAATTCCAATGAGAGGTATAGTAAATTAGCAGGGTAAAGTGAGAGCGCACAACAGGTCGAATCAACAGCTTAAGTGTATGTCTACTGACATGGGAAGGATTAAAGTGCTTTCTTTTTGAACACTCAACTTCGCACCCCCTTTTCAAACTAACGAACTAACAAACTATCTCTTCCACTGGTTATGGAGCTGGAAGCTCATATTTAAAGCTGAAGCTCTCACGCATGCGAATAATTGATGGTCTTGAGACCCACAATGCAGTATCACCAGGCACCCGAATCGTACGCTGAACTTGATATCCAGTTGTAGACAAGATATTTCAACTCTAGAAGCTTTAAGCACTGAGAACACTTTAGTAGGCAGAAAGGCGTCTAGACTTGGAATCTCAGCTCAGGATAACGGCAAAATCTGTTTGATGAATACACGCTGGAAAACCTGAATTGTTTTATTATTTAGATGCAAATATAGTATACTTGTGTCCAAACACATTGAGTTTGCTATTTAATATTACATGTTTGAGACACAATGATTATTAGGTTATAATATATGTTTTTGTGACCAAAATGTGGCTTCGATTTTTTAAAAATTCTGCAAGCAAAAGCCTGATAGACAACAGAGAAACAACAAAGCATCAGTTATTAAATTATTGAAAACAATGTAAAAAACCGTTTCCCATTACATCCCATGAAGGGGTTGTCACAAGTATTGTCTCTGGCTGCTAAGCAATATCTGCAATCTGTGTTCCTTGCTTCCTGGTTTCAATAACTGCCCACAACTGCCCCGCATTTCAAAATGAAAAGCAGTTCGATATTCACCTTATTCTAGTATGGATGCTGGCGCGTATGAACATTCAAAGGAACCATAGAGCAGATGAGCTGGCAAGATTAGGGTATGGATTATGGCATGTGGGTATGCCCGTGTTTCTGCAACCAAGATCATGCCTAAACCCGAAGCTCCGAGACATGCGAATAATAGATGGTCTTGTGTCACAAGTTGCATGATTACCAGACAAATATGGCCAAATTATGACCTAAATTGTACGCTAAACCTGTGCATCCATTTCTAGACAATATATCTTTATGCTGGTAGCTGTGATCACTGTCCATTGTTTAATAGGCAGACACGCGTGTAGAAATGGAATCTCAACTCATGATTACTGGGGATGAAGAGTAGGAGGAGAGCGGCGAACATCGCATATGTTACTGAGTGGCCTTTTGTATAAGTCGGGGGAAATATCTTGGATCTTAGTTTATATTAATTCTAACTGACACTTAGGAAGTTAAACTGAATGAATTTAGAATCTTTCTGCTTAGTAGTAATTGGTTGAAGACAGCTACTTCTACCTGACCCAACCCTTGTGACACGTCTTATTGGGAAGCTTCTGGTGCATAGATCCGTCAACGCTGAATGGGGTGGTGTTACAATCGCTAGGAACGTTAACAGGGAAACACCGCAGGGGAGTTCTGTCTCCACTATTATGGTTAACTTCTGTCAATGAACTGCTTCTTGAATTGGACAGAGCCGAATGCCAGGTCTTTGCCCATGCCGATAATATTTTTGAACTGCCGTCAGTTAATGGGGTGCAACTACAGTTGACGGAAAAGGTCAACTATCTGGGAATAATTCTCGACAGAAACTGTCTTGGAAACCGAATGTGGAGGAGAGACTGAGAAAGGCATCTGTTGCTCTTTACTGCTGTAAAGGGGCGATAGGAAAGCGGTGGAGACTGTCTCCTAAGATCACCATGTGGATTTATATGGGAATAGCCAGACCAATACTTCTCTATAGCACCGTAGTTTGGTAGAGGTCCCTCCAAAAGAAATATATTCTGAATTCCATGATGAAAATTCAAAGATCAGCACTGATTAGCATTAGTGGATCAATGGTTACGACGTCGGGCACTGCAATTTGTGCTATCCTCAACATCGGTACTCCTGATATCATGGCCGAATCAGCAGCCGCTACATCCCTAGTAAGAATCAGAGATTGTGGCGTTTTGATATCGGGGTATTCCGGACACGCTGAATTACTACACCGTACCAACTCTATTGCCGTAAAAACGGACTACTGTATCCCCTACCTTCTACCAGCGACAAATCTAAGGACTTCTATTCCGAACAGGAATACCTGGGAAAAGTCACTGGAAGGGAACAGCAGTAGTATCAGATTTTTCACGGATGGATCAAAGTTGGACGAGCAAGTAGGCTATGGGGTCCATTCACCGGACCTAAATGTAAATATCTCCTTCAAGCTGCCTGATCACTGTAGTGTATTTTAGGCGAAAATTACCGCCATACTGGAGGTTGCTGAGCTACTGAAAAGTAGTGTCACAACCCTCCGGAGAATATGTATCTACACGGCCAGCTAGGCTGCCATAAAATCCCTGGAAGCCATGTTTTCTACGTCCCTGACGGTGAAAGAATGCCAATCATAACTTAGGGTGATTGCAGAGTATTTTGACATCAGGCCCATCTGGGTACCGGAACTCAGCGACATTCCAGGCAATTGCGTAGCGGAAGCGTTAGCTAGACAGGGCACTACGGCACAGGTTCTTACGGCAAAAGAAGGTGTTAGTATGCCAATCTCTACCTAACGTTTGCAGATCAGGCAGTGGGCCGATAATATGTTCAAGGACAAGTGGAGACTTACTTCAACTTGCAAACAAGCCAGGGTCCTCTGGCCACAGGTGGACAGGAAGAAGACTAGGCAACTACTTAACTTGCCGAGAGGCGGGTTATCCACAATGATATGAACGCTTACGGGACATTGTCTTGCAGGAAAACACGCCCTAATATTGGGACATAGAAACTCCACTCTCTGTAGATGCTGCATGGAAGAGGACGAGGAAATGATGAAACACCTTCTCTTGGATTGTCCTGCTATGACAGGACTGAGAAGAAGGATATTCGAAACACATTTAGTTAGCACAGTAGCCCTAAAGGATATTCCTGTAGGTCTTATAGACAAATTCATTGAAAGAGCAAATTGGCTAGACGACTAGTCAATAGTTGCTATAGAGGCAAGTGCAGGTATCACAATGGGCTTCTTTAGCCTAAGCGTGCTAGACAGCGTGCTGTCTTGCAGCCTTTACAACCACCAACCAACCCTTATTAACCATATGTGGATCTTTGATGTAGACGGATTGTTGCCTCCTCGCATTTCCTGTGTGGCCGCAATACAGAAATACTGCACTCTTACGAAAACCTAAGCGATTTTGCAAGACCGTCATCTAGACATCCTTGTGTTGATTTAAAAGGATCATTATGCAATGTTTCTTACGTTAACTACCTGAATTAACTCGGCTTTTTGGCAGCTGCTCAGGCAGATGATCGTCGTGTTTCCCTTATGTTTTGCCTGTATATCTTTTGCTATTGTGCCAACCACAGTTTCCACGATAACATCTCTACTTCTCTCCCACTACACTAAATGCAAACCCATTAATACTTTAAGGGGGTTATACACCAAAAACATTTATCCTTTCTTATCAATTTTATAATTTTCTTAGGAAGATATCTCCACTTCCAAAAGGTCACAACCGATGATTTTTCCCTTGCCGACTAATAGGATGAGTGGATTTACTTGTTTCCCTTTAGTTGCGGCAAATTAATTGACAACAATTTGCTTTTGGTTCACACAACCAACACACAGATGGACAAGAAGGCTACGACGGGTAAGAAACACTTAAGTAGCCACTGTGAGTTGTTATAATGACGTTAATTACGTCATTGGCCATTTTGTGTAAAGTGCAAATGGTTGTACTGAGGTGGCAACGATGGCGGTGATTGCAATGGCGGCGACTATTTGAGACAATCCCATGTCACAGTGACCAAAGGGCTTTTAACTGTTGACTAATTGTTTGTCATGTTGAGAAGGGGGGAGGGACAGTTTGATTCCACCCAGGAAAGAAGCGAATGTGAGTGTGTGGCACATTGTAGTTATAATAATAATAAGCGGTTTTACACGATAAACGTAAGCAATTAACACCAATTTACCATTAAAAGCAAATATACACAAGTGTATGTAAACATACATTTACAATTACACCTATACAAACACACACATTAATACACACACACACTCAAGCATATACTTACCGGGGGAATCAAATAGAATGATTGATTGAATTGATGGATGATTTGGTATGGTATGGTGGACTAGTTGGCAACCTAACAATCTCAAATCCAAGGACTATAATTAATGATAATCACACACTGGAGGATAACTACACATATATATGTATACGTAGAATGATATATATATATATATGTATATGTGTATAATGGGTGTGTGTGTGTGTGTGTGTGTAATGCAATGTACTATAATCGTAATCGTTCTTCAGCCTAGCGAAAGGATATCATACATATCAGTAATGCTGTGAATGGTTTAAAGGGTTTTCAAAAATATTATTACGTGACTTTTACTACAGCTGTGTGAATGTGAGTAAATAAGATATAAAAACTGTTTACTTTCTCTCACACACACACACACACGCAAAGACCCCTGTCTCTTCCAATACATATTCAAATTGCTTTTTATAACCGGAAAAGGAAGTTAATCAAATAAACTCAACAAACCTCTCATACACACACATCATGCAGATCGAAACCAAAAAAAAATAAATAAAAAACAATTAATGTCTTTTGAAGAGATACGACGGAAAGAGATTCAGGGATAGCCAGAAAAAGAGAAAAATGTGTGGATTCAAACACAAACCCTTCAGCACGTGGGACTTGATGGCATTTATAAATATCAAAATTTTTTTTTTAAAACATTACATCCATAAAACACACGACCACATATGTATTAGTGATGTCGAATACAATTACTGCGGATATTTGAATAATTGAGTGCGTTAACATAATATCGTTTCACCGAATACAAAACTGTGTTGGAGAATTGCTATAAAAGCCTCATAAATGTTGGGCACTCCTTAGGAATAAGCTGTGTTGAACTTCTTCACTCTTTCATTTAATGTGATGAGTCCTTCGTTTTGTTTAATTCTGTTTACAATTTTGCTGCAACCTAATGATAAAACAAAAAGATTTGACACCTCTTTCGTCACGAACACTGTAACCAGGACCTTTAGCCAGTGCCTTGATTGATAACACAGTGTAATATAACCATACACGGACACCACTACGTGATAAAAGACCAAAAAAAAGACTCTTGTTTCCCAGTTTTGCCCAAAATCATGCACACTTTTTTTATAGGCTCCTAAAAGAATTGGGGCCCCGGTGTCATTTTTGCAAAAAACTGATATTTTGTCAGGCTCATATCTTGCAAACCGTTCGGAATTTTGGTTTACTCTCTGAGGTTGTAGCTCTTGTCAGAAAGAATATACAAAATCAAGAAAACTTCATCTTCAAGGTCAAAATCGCAAAACAAAAAATACTTTAAAAATTTCGATTATTTTTTTAACTTTTTTCCCTTACTCAGGTCCATAGGTAGCAAACCGTTCAAAATTCAAGGAAACAATCAACTGCAAAAATGTACCTAAGATCTCAGAAAACAACTTTCTAGAACATATGAGCTTCCTAAGAATTCAGAATTCGTCAATTGGGAACGCATTTCAAGATATGAGCCTGACAAAATGATCACTTTAATGATCACATAAAAAAAGTGTATGACTTTGGGCAAAAGTGGGAGACACGGGTCTTTTTTTTTTGGTCTTTTATCACGTAGTGGTGTCCGTATATCGTTATATTTGCATGACTTAACAAATTACACACAGTGTAATTCACTATGATGGCACGGTCCAAAATGGCTACGATAAACTAGGAAAAATTGGCATTCATCTACATTCGGATATTCAAACTCATCATACTGGGAAGGAAAAACAATACGACACATTTGAATGACTTTCTGATTTACACCGTGTGATGAGAGTCATTTCATACTTGTTTCCGTGTTTACACTACTTTCATACGCGATCTGTTTTATACCATACGCAGGGCATTACCCAATCCGAAATTAAAATGGTTAGAGATCGTTTAATTAATACAAACCAACGGATATTAATCAGGGCCTCCCTTTTTGTAGACATATGGACGGAAATCTTGTCACAGATGTGCAGAGTATGTTGGGAATATGGACAGATCAATCCTTTGCTTTACTTGTGCCAGAAGACTTCAATATAGATGGGAGTGCTAAGCCCATACAGGACAACGGCGTCGATTGCCTCCTAGCCAAAGCGATGTTGGAACTGAAATTTCACGGCTTAAGATCAACACAGCCATCGGTGCTGATAGACTACCGGCTGAGCTGTTTGCCGCTGGCGGATATGAATTGAAAAGGTGTATGCATCAGTTCATATACAAAATCTGGATAGACGAACGCATGCTCGACGATTGCAGTCTGAGCATGCTGTGTCCTACTTTCAAAAAAATCGACCCGAGTATATGTACAAACAACTGGGAAATAAGCCTTTTGTTCATCACATACAAGGACCTCTCGAGCGTAAAGTGCGAAAAACTAAAGTCGTTTGTTAAACACCCGATCGAATTGAATCAGTGTGACTTCAGGCCTGGTAGGTCAATTATCGACCAGATAGATATTCACGTTACGACAAAATCTCGGGAAGACCCACGAAAACAAATCGACTCCTGTAGATTCGAATCAACCCCTTTGTAAGACCGCCTTCGAGAGTCCGATATGGGGAAAACTGTACCAAGATATGTCGGAGCTTGATATTCCAGATAAACTGACACGCTTTTGTAGAATGATACTGACCGACACGAAATCTGCAATTAAAGTTCTCAAAGTTCTCTGCAGATAAGATCTCTCCGAACCATTTAGTATGAGGCGGGTTCTCAGGAAGGGCGGCACCCTATACTGCGATCTCTTCAACATATTACTTGAGATCATTTGGAGAAAAGCTGGAGTCAAGACGAATAAAACTATCAGGAACAAAAATGACATGCTGCTCGCGTATGCTGATGATTTAGAAATCATTTACTGGTTACTGCAGTATTTTCGAGAATTGAGAAGGGATCAGCTAAAGTCAGTGTAACGTACCCCTTGTTTTAAAGCGCGGATCGGCACTAGGCTGTGGCTGCGGCTCAGCTCGCCGGATGGGGGGGTTATCTCCGCGGGGTAGTACAAATGAAAATTATTTGTGCCGAGTAGACTAACAAACAAGAAAACATATAACAGTGGACACTTATGACAATAATAGGAAACCGAAAAATGAAAAGGAAGAGTTAAGTGATAGAAACCGAAATACAAGGATAACTAATTTATTTGATTTGAAATTATTTGTAGAAGACCACGGCAAGATCAGAGTAGCCGGAAACGGAAATAAAATTAATCGGTTACGACAGTAATTTTGTAATATGGAGTTGTATCGAATTAGGAAGTCAAGAGATTACACACGAATACACCGGACGAAAACCAAACCAAGAATTTTAAATAATTTTGTTTTTAACGAATCGGGAATGAAAAGAATGATAGGATTTTAAAGGATGGCATAGGAGATATATGGTATTGGAAAGGAAAAGGATGGGTTTCGATGATGTACCTTTTTTTTTAGTTGATAGACCATCAGCACGATTTCCAAGATTTTCATTATGAGGATATCGATGGCATTATCCTTCCAGGCTTGCCCGCCCCTGATATGACTTTTCAGTCATCCTTGGCAGCTTCTTTGCCTGCATTTATTTTGTTGGAAGCTACCCCAAACACAATTCACCCAACCTTCACGTATCCGCTACGTTCAACTTTTTTTAGACCAATTAACACATTTTGTTTTCTATTTACAACATTAACACAAATTTATTTTAGACGTTAAATTGAGCATATTTCACAAAAATTTATGGCAGTTTTATTCTTAACTTCTAATGGTGTGGACTGGAAAAGAAATACAAAAAAAAAAGAAATTGAACATATATATATCTTTGCTTTTAATTCATTGTCTGCTGTTTTTTTTTTTTTTTAATTTAATTACTTTGTTTATTTGTTAAATTTAGTTAATTATTTCTTTGTATTTTTGTATTTCTTTTAATGTGTTCACTGCTAATTTAAATAATCGATTATTTAATAATATACTTATAATTTTCTTAATATTTTAGCATTTTTATTATTTAGACGTTATTTACGTTGTTTCATTATTAATCTTCTTTTAGGGGAAAAATATAGTTTTTATTTTGTGACAGTTTTTTAGTGAAACAGAATTATCATTATTTCTATAATTTTTTTTTTACAATTTTTTCTTATGTCTTAGAGACACATATTTGTCTTCAGTTTTCAGTTTTAACCTTCAAATTTTTGTGTTTTTTTCTTTGCAACATTTAAAATTTTTACATTATTTTAGGATTTTTTTTGGTTATAGTTTTTAGTGTTTTCACTAATTTTACATGTATTTTAATTAATATTTTTTTTGGTTTAACTTAAAATTGTTATTATTTTTGTAGTTTGATTGTTCTAAAGTTCGTTATATGTTATTCTTTTCAAGTATTAGACATTTACTACACTCACGGACACATTTTGAACAAACAGGTTGAGGTTAGGTACGTCAATTTCAACTAATTTTGTTACAACAGGGGTCTCTTTATTACTTTTTTCCCTTTTCTTATTTCAATTCTGGGAGCCTTACGGAATTTTCCTTTTCCTCAGCACTTTTTGTTATTTATCGCACTTTCTCCACTGGTTGGTACTCGGTAACCCTTACGGAACTGTCTTACCCCACAAATTATATACTTTATGGATCTGCACTGCTTGACGGTAGATGTCGATGTCGTCCGCTGGTAGTGGTGACTATTAATCCCCGGAAGCTATTATCCAGAGAGCTGTGAACTGTGATGGTTTCAACCAAAAAATGGTCCGTACTCGTCCACGCCGCCGGTATTCTTCCTCAACTCACCACTTTTTAGGTTGGGATAGGTGGTAATTACGATGGCGTTCCAAAATCGTTTTTTTCTATGTCGCCAAGGAGAGTGTCTTGCTGGACTTATATCTCAAACGGATGTTTTACAAATGACCTCGACTTTCAGTTTCCCTTGACCTTGTTACCTACTAAGGATAGTTTTAATCAACTCTGTATCATTTTGCTGACGTGGCAATATGGCCCTTTCACAGTTACGATCTCTTGTTTGTGTATAATCGCCCTATAGTGAATGATCACATTGGCATCATTAATTTTGCCAACTTGACCAAGTGTCCACAGATGGCGTCCTCTTCACAATAAATGTTATTAAAAAAAATGTTGTCTAGACAATAATTAATATCACGAACACGGTCGTCACAAAGCCTACACTTTATGCGCAGCCTGTGCAGCATAAAGCGTTGGGAAAACCGATCGTCATGTCAATAGTATATTCATTCCATTCAATATTATTTCAACAAAATCGCATTAGTGCCAATGATCTTGCTGAAGCCTGTACGTACAGTCGAATTGGGATTAAATAGCACTGTAGTCTAATGAATGTCTTGGTAGGCCTTATGATTTACCTTCATGCTGCCGTTTCTCTTTTTTGTAAAATCGACTTTATTGTAAAGAAATTCATTTTGAGCTGAATACTGGAAAAATCGCTAATACAAAAATTCGTTTAGCCTGGCAGTGCCATACGGATCATATTATAAGAGAATGGCAATATCACACAAGTTGTAAAAAAAATAAGTCCGGCAACTCCCATTTTAATTTCCATTGAACAATGATTGCTGTCATTGCAAAGATCTTGTATGTCACTTACCAAAAATTACCCCAGCACGAACATCAATTTACGAAAATGATGAAAAAAATTGAGTGCAAAATATATAAACAAAGGAAAACAATAATGATCAAGGCAACAACGGTCAGGAGAACTCGTGGCTGCTGAAGAGTACCGTCTTGGGCATATTTGTCCGCTGATGTGGGTGTTCTCAAGTCATTACCACTATATGGCTAATTGTGTGTGTGTGTACGATCCACGAAAATGGAATATCTCTAGTACCAGTCATCTGTCGCGAAAATGGTGTAGATTGTAAGCATCATGTGAAAGCAGATATATGACACTGTTCTGCAAACGGAATCTAGGCACACGGAACAATGCAGAGTAAACTCTCTGTTCTTTTAACCCAAAAGGTGTAGACAATATTTTGATTCAAAGTGATTCCCGATGCAGAACATTGCCGATATATTTGCTTTTTCGTACAATTTGGCCTTTGTTGAACACAAAAAATTATTCCACTGGGTAATTGTACGCGCACACATGTACGGATATCCACATACGGACGGACATGTATTGACGGTTGCACTCTATACAGTCATCGTTTGGCTGTGTGTCTATTTGTCGGTGGCATCGATATTTTCATGGCCATTTGCTTTGTTTATGGTCGCGGCAAGTAAGTGCTCGATAGGACGTGGTATCGTAAGCAATAGCGAAATGGATTCATGTGTGGGTAAATGTGGTAGATCTTCGACATATTCTGTGTGTGCATGGGCAGATCACACTACACTATAAAGGGATGCTCATGCAGATTAGGAATCTTTTCAATCAACCTACGGACGGACAAGGACTGCAAATGTTGTGGTGGTGCTAATGTTAAGGAAAGTATTTTCAAAATATTGTGTTCAAACGGTTTTTGCAGTATAATTCCTTTCTTGTTTTCTTTCAGGTAAATTTTCCCGTGGATCTAAAAGTTGTCATTTATCGTCAGTGGGAGTTGAATATTGTTTGTTGTACTGTCTTGTGCACACCAGAGGAAACAACTACTATTGTGGAAAACGTGATTGTCTCATGGTAAGAATTGTAAATAAATGTAATTAGTACTCGATTTTCAAAGTGTTGTTGTTTTATTGCTTAAGGTGTTGCGCGTGTATAATGCCAATTTTCTGACCTTTGAGAGTTTCCACTTCATATAGATTGTTTCCAACCGCGATTCTAATTCGGCATTTTAGCCAAGGCTTACATAACTTTGCATTTATTCCCTTAGAAAAACTGCTCTGTGCAAAGTTTTTTCGGTAAACCTCTTGCCCTGGTTGGAAAGTTACCACTCTGCTTCTCTTGTTGTAATATCTGGTATTTCTCTCATAGGCTTCGTGTAACTTATTCTGCAATTTTTCGTGTATTAGTTGCATTTGCGCGGACTTTGGTAGAATTGTTAATTCACCATCTCCTACCGAACTGATTTTGTTTAAAATCTCATATGCTTGAGCATGAGTTATCATGTTGTAACCGGTTAAGGCGAAATATGGTGAGACTCCTGTCGAAGAGTGGATCGTTGATCGTAGTGAGCATTCGATTTTGGACAAGTTTTCGTCCCATTTGGCCTGGTCCGAGTCTAAGTAGCTACGAATGCTACTTAAGATCGTTTGATTCACCCTTTCGCTGGCATTTGATTGAGGCGCATGAAGTGCAGTTCGCATATGTCGTATTCCGAATAGTTTTATTAACTCTTGGAAGTTTTCCGACACAAATTGTTTGCCATTATCCGAGTGAACAACCTCAGGTACGCCGAATTTGTGAAATATTTCACTTATCAAAAATTTATTTACAGCTTTTGTTGTAGCCTTTGGCATGGCCTTTAATAAGACAAACTTTGTCTTATGATCAAGCACTATGAAAATAAATGCATTGCCTGCTTTTGAACGTGGATATGGTCCGAGAAAGTCTATATAGATTTTCTGAAATGGCCTTTGAGTTAACACCTCCTTTCCCATCTCTGGACGAAGAGTTTGCTTGGGGTGTTTTGTCTCTTTGCAGGTAACACAATTGTTAATATAACTCTTGATGTCTTTTACCATACAGGGCCAATAAAAATATTCTCTCACGTTGTAAAGGGTTTTTGCTATCCCGCCATGTGTCGTATTGTCTTCATGGGATTTCTTTATTATACTTTTTGATAAGTTTTCTGGCAGCCATATACGCCAACAATCTTCATCGTTTTCAACTTCAACCGTATTAAATTTTATTCGTTTATAAACGATGCCTTCCTTGACTTTAAGGTCGGGTAGTCTGTCCTTATTTTGGTCTATTGTGTCAATTAGTGACAAATATTTGTGGCTTTTAAATTCTTCAGAATTAAAGTCGAGTATTGATGGAGTTTCCACAGTGATTCCTTCCATATCCAGACGTGAAAGCATATCAGGCACGACGTTCTTTGTTCCTTTTCGATGCTCGATAGGGAATTTATAACCCTGGAGTTTCAAACTCCATCGAGCTAGACGTCCGTTAAGGTCTTGTTGCCTCATAAGCCACCGCAAGCTGGAATGGTCAGTAATCACTGTGAAATCCATTAACTCGATATACTGTCGAAATTTTTCTATGGCGAGAACTACAGCCAAACATTCTTTCTCCGTTGTGGAATAGTTCTTCTGAGCCGTGTTTAATTTTTTAGAAAAGTACTCAATCGGATGTTCGCCACCGTTGTCGTCTTTTTGGAATAATACGGCTCCAACGCCTACATTCGACGCGTCGCATTGAACATAAAAGGGTTTATCGAAGTCAGGGCTTGATAATACTGGGCTAGTGACGAGTCTGGTTTTCAACTCTTCGAATGCCGTTGTAGCTTCTGGTGTTAAAACAAATTTCGGAGATTTCTTTAGGGTATCTGTTAGTGGAGCTGTTAATGTAGAAAAATCGTGAATGAATCTACGGTACCATCCTACAGTACCTAAGAATCTCCGAACGTCTTTCTGGTTCTTTGGTGGTTTAATGTTTACTATAGCTTCAACCTTACTATTATCTGGCTTCAATTTTCCGCCACCTACAATGTACCCCAGATACTTGAGTTCTCTGTAGCAAAATTTCGATTTTTGCATGTTGATTGTCAATCCTGCTTCAGATAATTTTTCGCCTACAACTTTTAACATTTTCATGTGCGTGTCAAAGTTTGATGACACCACCAAAAGATCATCTAGATATACAAAAATTCTATCCTTCATTTCTGGAGGAATCACTTTGTCCATCAAGCGACACAGACGCTGTGCAGCATTGCACAGTCCAAATGGCATAACTTTAAATTGGTAATGAGGTCTACCTGGGACTGTGAATGCTGTTTTCGCTCGGCTTGATTCCTCCAGAGGAATTTGCCAAAATGCGTCTTTTAAATCTATTGCCGATATATAGTGCGTTTCTCCGAGTCGTGCCAATAATCCATCGATGTTAGGGAGAGGATAAGCATCCTTTTTGGTAACTTTGTTTAGTTCCCTAGCATCTAAACAAAGTCGATTTTTGTTTGGTTTAATTACCAGTGTAACGCGGTTGTTCCATGCTGCGTCTTTTGCTACTTCGATTACATCTAATGACAGCATTCGGTCAATTTCGGCATCTATAAGTTTTTGCACTGCCGGACTTACGGGGTAGTACCTCATTTTCTTGGGTTCGGCCGTTCCCGTCTCAATATAATGTTGTTCCAAATGTGTCTTTCCTAGTCCAAATGTTGTATAGCAACGAAATTCCAATTTTGTGTTTTCTAATTTAATAAACTGTTCCTTTGATAAAACATGTTGTGTCAGATCTTCGGTATTTAATAAATTTATTTCGTTAACAGATGCATTATTCATCTGTATCGATATTCCCAGAGGTTTCCAGAAATCGTACCCTAATATCAATTCTTGTTGAAGATTTGGTACTAAGTAAAATAGCATTTTTTTGGTATTGCTTCCGCATTGTACAGCTAGATTAACTTTACCTATAATAAGGTGGTTTCTACCATCGGCTGTTTTTATCGCAGATTTATAGTCTATAATATTAGCTTTCATTTTACGGGTGTTTTCCAAACAATTTTTGCCTAAGCAACTTACGGAAGCTCCGCTATCCATAAGGCCTTTGAAGTTCATGCTATTTAATTGCACATCCATGTATGGTCTTATATCATTTTCGGTATTTATACAGGCAGATGCTAACTCTTTTCTTTCTTTTTTTCTTCGCGAATAGCCTTGTCTTGCTCTTTCGATTTTTTTACTCACAACAGGTACAAAATCTTTGAAAATATCATCCCTTATTTTTCTGTACTTTTCCAATCTCTGTTCATATGGTACAATTTCTTTTAGTTTCCTGTTTGGCTTTTGGTTGCTTCTGTGTTTGTCAAGTAGTATCTGAGTCGTTCTTTCTGATGTGTTTGTTGTATTTGGTAATTTATCGACTTCAGCATTGAATGTTTTGTTATTTATCTCTTTATTGTCTGTGGGTTTATCGTCCTGGTAATGAGTTAATATTTTCTTGTACTCTTCGGTGTCATCGTCCTGAACTGGACTTATTCTTTTTGTTGAGAACATGTGGGTCCAGTACTCGGCATGTTCTTCTCGCGGTTTCCCGAACACTTGGGACAAACTACAGAGGTTACTCCATCGAACCCACACTTGTAGCAGAAAATCTTGCGTTCAGCTGGGCACTCGACAAACGGATGCCTAGTGTCTCCACAGTTCCAGCAGTGAAACTGTTTGCCTCCGGTGTTTGTTCTCATCGCTTCTATTTGAAAGTTGTCGTTCTTTATCATATCGGATTCGCAACATTCTATTTCACTTACATTACGAAAATTTTGGTTGCGGTGGTAGTTGCGTTTTTGCAGGTTTCGCTCCGCTCGCTTACACTCTTCCTGCAGCTCGTCAATGCTTTGTATTTCCTTGGGGAAAATTAGTTGTACTAATCCCTCTTTTAGGTTGTCTTTTATAGTCCGAACCAGTTCATATTCCGGTAGTGGGTGTCGCATTTGATTTTTCAATTTAACGATTTCAGAGATGTATGAATCAGCGGATTCAGAGGGCGATTGTCTTCTCTCAACTATCCTCTTCTGAATTTCGAAATCGCTCTCGAACTTTCTGAACTTCTTTATTAAATGGTATTTTAAATGGTCCCAATGGCACGTCGGATTTTGATGGCGAAATTCCCAGATCCAATTATTCGCGTTGCCGCCTAACAGATGATGGAAACCTTTCATAAAAACCTCCCATGAACAATTATAATCGAGGCGGAGAGCTTCGGCTCGGAAAACGAAATTCTCAACGTTCATAGCTTTGTTCTCCGGATCGAATTTTATTCCCCACTTCTGTAACTGATATGGATTGTTGGTATTAATCAAAGTCGGAGTTGGCGTACCTTGATAATTTTGCTCATGGATATGTGGTGGTTGTGCTTGTTGAGGGTTACTTGGCGGCGGTTGATTTCGTTGGGGTGGTGTGTCATCTTGGCGTTGATATTGGTGTTGGTAGCGTTGTTCATATTGTTGTTGATATTGTTGCTGATAGGGTTGGATATATGACTGTTGGTGATAATTTTGTGGATATTGTTGATGATATTGTGGATTTAAGGGTGGAAATCTTTGCATGTGGATTGGGTAATATTGAACAAACTGATGAGGTTGCCTAAAGGGCTCGCTATTAGCTGGTGTTACATCAGCCTCGAATGTGTTGGGTACTTGCATACTTTGGTTTGCTGAAGTGTTTCTTTCCGAGTTCAGAGACTCCCTTACGATACGAGGTATCATAACAGCTAAATTCTCTTCTAATTTTCTCATAATGCTGGCTTCGGCCGCTCCAACTGATGCTCCTACATAGTCTCGCAAACTTAAGCCAGCGTTGTTGATTGACATATCCGGGTTTACAGTTTCTTGCAATGTAGGCAATCTGGCGTTCGGTTGATGAATCATTCTAAATTCATTTGCGATACTTTGGGCTGTTAGACTACTATACGGTGGAGTTGTTATTGTGGTTGGGTTGCTAGGTGATGATGTAGTTTGTGGTCCAGATGCCGGAGGAAATCTAATAGACATCAATGGTGTTATTGACGGATTTGGTGGTATCGCAGTTCGATTCAAAGTTGATGTCGAAGCTGGCGAATTTGAATTATCCAAATTATTGGAGGTTATTGCGTTGGCATTGGCAGATGTGGATGGGACATTTGGATTACCTACTGAGTTTTCAGTGTTTAGAAAGTTCCCAACGACCCTTGCACTAATTCGGCTTGACGATCTAGACGGTGTCTTCTTACCTCGCATTTTGACAAAAGTTATGAGAGATTTAATATATACCTGATCTGTGGTCTCTTATAAAAATATAACTTCGGGTTATTGAAAATGTTAAATACTGAAAATTTCCTAAACTAAAGAAATATTTTCAGGTTTAACTTTTCAATACCAAATTAGCCAATCTTGTGACCAAACACTAAAGATTAAACACTAACAAATGTTCGAAATTTGTAACTGATGATCTGCAGGGGTATTTTGGGTCCTCTGCAATTGATATGCAAAATCTAGAACAATTTTGTTCAGAAGTGTGACTATAGGGTATTTACACAAATAACTATTAAGATTGATGTGGGCTTGCTGAGTATGAGTATACGATGATAAAACTGTATGCTCCTATAAACAAGTAATATTATGTGGAAAGTATAGACTAAATGGAAAATATAGAAAAAAGAATATACAAAACAGCAATAAATCTGTCAATAAAAAAAATAAGTTTGATTAGTTTATTTTAGTATTTAATTCTACTACTACTGGATTAGTTTAGTTTTATGGTTTACAGTAACAATATTATTATTCAAAATTTTTTTTATGTTTTTTTTTTTTCTTTTTTTTTCAGTTGGTATTAATATTATTAAATATGTTTTATTATTATTTTTAATAATATTAATGTTTATTAGTATTTTTACTGTTTATTGTATTTATTTTAGTAAATATTTTTTTGTTTGTTTATATTTTCAGAACGAACGTCAAAGTTGAACATATTGTGGCGAATACTTTCGGAGGTTGGTGTGTTGCTGGATGAAAATCAAGGAAACTAGCAATATTTTATTATTTGAATTTATAATTTTTCCTAACCTTTTCAGCTAGAAAAGTTAAAATCGAAATAAATATTGCTGTGAATTATTTTAGACTTGTCTTTTTTTCAATAAAAACATTTAAAATTAGTTGATGTTTATCAAAAACAATTTTGTTGTTATTTAATATTCTTTAGGTTTGCATATAAAGGTACATCATTGAGGTAAGGAAAAGGAATTTAGACAAATCACAGGACGTTACGACATAAAGTTAACCACTCACAATCATTTCTTACTATGTCTCAGATTGAAAGCAAATGAACAAATGCCATATAGCCTTGATGTTCATGTCTTCCCATCTGGATATAGCTTGATTTAATTACGACTGGTTACTCATTATACCAAACCATCGGGATATCGCCTACAGCACAGGCATGGTACTAAAGTACCTTCCGGGATATTCGGTATCCATGAAGATTTTCGATAATGAGAATTGAGATTATTTTCGTTGGCAATACATTCTAATAAAATTTAAATTTGTTTCTTCGTTGCAACACGGCATGATTCTAGCGGATCTTCCGGGACATCCGAAGTTGAAAATTTAAGTTTTATTTTGTGGCCATAGGTTTTCCGAAAACACAAAAATGCCCCACGTTGGGCGCCAATTTGTAACGTACCCCTTGTTTTAAAGCGCGGATCGGCACTAGGCTGTGGCTGCGGCTCAGCTCGCCGGATGGGGGGGTTATCTCCGCGGGGTAGTACAAATGAAAATTATTTGTGCCGAGTAGACTAACAAACAAGAAAACATATAACAGTGGACACTTATGACAATAATAGGAAACCGAAAAATGAAAAGGAAGAGTTAAGTGATAGAAACCGAAATACAAGGATAACTAATTTATTTGATTTGAAATTATTTGTAGAAGACCACGGCAAGATCAGAGTAGCCGGAAACGGAAATAAAATTAATCGGTTACGACAGTAATTTTGTAATATGGAGTTGTATCGAATTAGGAAGTCAAGAGATTACACACGAATACACCGGACGAAAACCAAACCAAGAATTTTAAATAATTTTGTTTTTAACGAATCGGGAATGAAAAGAATGATAGGATTTTAAAGGATGGCATAGGAGATATATGGTATTGGAAAGGAAAAGGATGGGTTTCGATGATGTACCTTTTTTTTTAGTTGATAGACCATCAGCACGATTTCCAAGATTTTCATTATGAGGATATCGATGGCATTATCCTTCCAGGCTTGCCCGCCCCTGATATGACTTTTCAGTCATCCTTGGCAGCTTCTTTGCCTGCATTTATTTTGTTGGAAGCTACCCCAAACACAATTCACCCAACCTTCACGTATCCGCTACGTTCAACTTTTTTTAGACCAATTAACACATTTTGTTTTCTATTTACAACATTAACACAAATTTATTTTAGACGTTAAATTGAGCATATTTCACAAAAATTTATGGCAGTTTTATTCTTAACTTCTAATGGTGTGGACTGGAAAAGAAATACAAAAAAAAAAGAAATTGAACATATATATATCTTTGCTTTTAATTCATTGTCTGCTGTTTTTTTTTTTTTTTAATTTAATTACTTTGTTTATTTGTTAAATTTAGTTAATTATTTCTTTGTATTTTTGTATTTCTTTTAATGTGTTCACTGCTAATTTAAATAATCGATTATTTAATAATATACTTATAATTTTCTTAATATTTTAGCATTTTTATTATTTAGACGTTATTTACGTTGTTTCATTATTAATCTTCTTTTAGGGGAAAAATATAGTTTTTATTTTGTGACAGTTTTTTAGTGAAACAGAATTATCATTATTTCTATAATTTTTTTTTTACAATTTTTTCTTATGTCTTAGAGACACATATTTGTCTTCAGTTTTCAGTTTTAACCTTCAAATTTTTGTGTTTTTTTCTTTGCAACATTTAAAATTTTTACATTATTTTAGGATTTTTTTTGGTTATAGTTTTTAGTGTTTTCACTAATTTTACATGTATTTTAATTAATATTTTTTTTGGTTTAACTTAAAATTGTTATTATTTTTGTAGTTTGATTGTTCTAAAGTTCGTTATATGTTATTCTTTTCAAGTATTAGACATTTACTACACTCACGGACACATTTTGAACAAACAGGTTGAGGTTAGGTACGTCAATTTCAACTAATTTTGTTACAACAGGGGTCTCTTTATTACTTTTTTCCCTTTTCTTATTTCAATTCTGGGAGCCTTACGGAATTTTCCTTTTCCTCAGCACTTTTTGTTATTTATCGCACTTTCTCCACTGGTTGGTACTCGGTAACCCTTACGGAACTGTCTTACCCCACAAATTATATACTTTATGGATCTGCACTGCTTGACGGTAGATGTCGATGTCGTCCGCTGGTAGTGGTGACTATTAATCCCCGGAAGCTATTATCCAGAGAGCTGTGAACTGTGATGGTTTCAACCAAAAAATGGTCCGTACTCGTCCACGCCGCCGGTATTCTTCCTCAACTCACCACTTTTTAGGTTGGGATAGGTGGTAATTACGATGGCGTTCCAAAATCGTTTTTTTCTATGTCGCCAAGGAGAGTGTCTTGCTGGACTTATATCTCAAACGGATGTTTTACAAATGACCTCGACTTTCAGTTTCCCTTGACCTTGTTACCTACTAAGGATAGTTTTAATCAACTCTGTATCATTTTGCTGACGTGGCAATATGGCCCTTTCACAGTTACGATCTCTTGTTTGTGTATAATCGCCCTATAGTGAATGATCACATTGGCATCATTAATTTTGCCAACTTGACCAAGTGTCCACAGATGGCGTCCTCTTCACAATAAATGTTATTAAAAAAAATGTTGTCTAGACAATAATTAATATCACGAACACGGTCGTCACATCAGCAAACAAGGACAAGACAAATAAAATGGTTTCGTTCAGAAGAAAATCCACCCGATTGGATGACAGAGTGAACTTTGATAACCGTTATAATTTAGAGGTAGTGAAAGAATTTATTTATCTCGGATGTGCCGTGAACAGATGTAATAACTTCAGCCTAGAAACCAAACGGAATCTTTTAATTTGCAAACAGGTGTTATTTCGGCCCCAGCCAGCACTTCAGAAATAAGAACCTCTCTCGAGAACGAAGATCCAACTACATCAGACACTGATGCAACCTGTTTTGCTTTATAGCGCAGAATTCTGGGTCATATTGCATACAAGTGAAACATCACTGGGAGACTTCGAGAGAAATATGCTACGAAAAAGATATGGTTCTAAAACGGTGAGTATCGACGACGGATGAAGGACGATCTGTATAATCTGTATCAAAATAGCGTGTTAACGCTGGCTTGGCCATGTTAGTAGAATGTATGAAAATAAAGCAGTGCGAAGGGTATTCGAAGACGTACGTGAAGGGCATCGAAAAATAGGACTACCAAACCTTTGCTGGGAAGACCAGGAAGAATATTGTCTGCGAAAGTTTGGTTTTACCAACTGGAGGAGAAAAGCTGAAGATCGAGCCAGTTAGAGAAATATGTTATTTAGTAAGCCTCTTGACCCCTCTGTGTTCATGGAGAATACCTAAGGCCGAGGCTGCAAAATGATCAGAACAATACTTTAAAAATTGTGATATTATTAGCGTGTTTTCCCCCAATCGGCCCGCAATCAATATACTGTAGGGACATAAATATTGTTACTAAATTGAACACACCCATTAGAATAGTAAAATTGAACGTACCCTTTTATTATCATATGGTTGTTGAAAGATAGCCTCTTTAGCGTTAGTCAGTTACGGGAATTTCAAATTGTGTCAACTTTCACCATGGAGTGGTCAGATAAGGAAACTCATATCGCAGTTCTAGCACTTTTTAAGTGTGGAAAGAAAAAAAAACGATATTTTCCAAACGCTCGGCATTAGTCGCGTGTTCGTCTACAGGTGCATACAATTGTTCGAAGAGACTGGAGATATAAAAGACCGCCCCGGGTCGGGTCGCCCACGTACCGTTCGGACACAGCAAGTCATCAAAGCCGTCAATTCAAGAATTCAACAAAATATATACATATGTTGTTGTATACATATATGTCCTTTATTCATTTAAACAAAATACTATACAATTAAAATACAATATTTAAATAAAAGGTTCACGAAGAACATAGGGCGTCAACAAATTCTCTCCATCGATTTCTGTTTCTAGCAAGTGATTTAAGTTGATACCAGGATAGTCGAGTTTGGTTGTATTCCTTTTCCAGGCACCGCTTCCACGTATTTGGTGGTCGTCGTGACCTTCGATACCCTTGGGGGTTCCATTCTAGTGCCGCTCTAGTAATATCCGATGTTGGACGCATAAGTATGTGACCGATCCAGCTCCATGTTTTTCTACGTATATCGAATTCAATAGGGCTGTTATTAGTGCGTTTCCATAGGTCTTCATTAGAAACTACATTCGGCCAGTAAATACGTAGTATTTGCCTCAGACAACGATTGATAAACGTTTGGACCTTCTTCATAAGGATCTTCGTCAAGCTCCTAGTAGTACAACCGTACAATAGTACAGACTTTACGCTGCAATTAAATATTCACAATTTCGTCTTTTGCGAGATCTTCTTATTACGCCAGATTTTGTGCAGCTTTAGGAATGCAACACGAGCTTTATTAATCCAATCATTTATATCCATTGCAGAGCCTCCGTCCTTGGTAATTTTGCATCCTAAATAGTTGAACGACTCCACGTCTTCAATTAACGAAGCATCAACTGTTAGTGGAGTATCACGTTCTGTGCGAATACGCATTAACTTCGTCTTCTTAATATTTATCCTCAATCCTACTTTTTTCGCATTTTCGGAGAGTTTGTGTAGCTTGGCCTTGATGTTGTCAAATTTGTGGGCCATAAGACATACATATGTCATCTGCCTAGTCTATATAATGTAGGTGTTCATACATATTTCACTGAATGCCGGACGGCGCTTCTGCATTGGTGGCCTCCATTACCTCGTCCATAAGCAGAAGGAATAACCTGGGGACAATACGCATCCTTCTCTAAACCCCGCAGATGTGGTGAAAGGCTGGCTTTCCTTTCCATTAAAACGAACTTTCCTGGCCAGGGTGGACAATAATGAACCACGGTGTATACTATCGAATGCTTGCTCAAAATCAACGAAAAGTAGATACAGAGGCGAGTGCAATTCAACCGATTGCTCAATGATTATCCGGAGCGTATTACGATGTTTGGCACACGAACGACCAGGCCTGAAACCCGCTTGCTCCTCGCAATTACTTTGCCAATTGCATTGAGCAATATGATACCCCTCCAGTTCTTGCACAGCGTTAGGTCACCCTTTTTCGGGATAGTGATAACCTCTCCCTCTTTCCACTCCGTAGGGATTACACCGTCTATCCATGCACTTCTGATGACGGGCGTAATGACATGTGCTAACACTGATGCACCATATTTCAACAGCTCCGCTGGAATGTTATTTGGGCCATAAGATTTGTAATCCTTCAGTTTACCCAGAACGGCCTCCACTTCCGTTCGCGTCGGGGGTTCCGTTGGAATATCCCTTCTTGGATTGCGACGTGAGTATGTTGCGGAAGTGGTACTGTGATCTTCATCATTTGGAGGACTAGACTGTGCCGTAAAGTGCTCGCGCCATCTATTCACTTGTTTATCTGGTGATATTATAGAAGTTTTATTGAAGTATACACTTTACGCAGATTACCCGTGTTTGCAGCTCTTTCGGTTTGTTCCGCTATGTTGTTCAGATAGTTGTCGTAATCGCAGCGGACCATGTGTCCCACACTTCGCGCCGATTGCCGATAGTCTGCTCTTAACTGCCTTTTCACTGTTGGTGTCTTGGGCCTTATACGCATATTGTGCAGGCGTTCACGACCTCGGCCCAGGATTCTGCATTAATCCAAGGTTTATTCTCATGTCTTTTCTCACCAAGCACATCCTTGGCAGTTTCCTTCAGCACTCGAACAATGCCCGGCCAGGTATTCTGACTGTTCTGTGTCAATTTAGCTCGTAGAGTTTGATGAGTCATGCAGACGGTTTGTGTTATATTGAACGATTTTGTTACTAATGGCGTTGACAGCCGCTGGACGTAGACGGAAGGTGCCCACTAAGAGTTGGTGGTCATTCAACAAAATGCTCTCCGGAAACAGAAAATCATGGCCCGTGAGATGAAAATCACTCAAAGTACATGAGTCAAATTATTAAAAAAAAGACTTGGTACTTGGACCTTTCAAACGGCGTCCACGACATTTGTTGAATGCAACTTTAAAAAAAAGTTTGGTGAAGTACGCTGATATCTTGCATAGAAAAATCTTGTTTACTGATGAAATAATTTGTACCGTACAGGAAAAATTTAACAAACAAAATGATAGGGATTGTGCATGATCTTCTAAAGAAGCATCTGAGCTCATCCCATGAGTCGAAAAGGGTCATCGTTCAGCTGCAGTCATAGTTTGGTGGAGTGTCTCTTATGATGGGGTAATGGGGTTATGCATTTCTGTGAACAAGGGGTCAAAACATTGGCCAAACTTTATCAAGAACCCGTTTTGGAAGCAGTTGTGAAGCCGCTAAACAATTCACTGTTCCAAAACCAGCCGTGGAATTTCGAGCAAGATTCAGCACCAGCTCATAAGGCTAAAACGACATAAACCTGGCTTCGAAACAATTTGCCAGCTTTTATATGCTCTGAAGAATGTTCACAAATTGTGGTCCGGTTTAGAGGACATGGTCTGCCACAAAAGATTCCCCAAAATTGGTTCTCTTAAGACAGCTCTGGTTCGTGCTGTAGCAAATATTCCAATGGATGAGGTGCATGCAGCTATTGATGATTGGCCAATGCGTCTTAAGGCGTGCGTGAAAGCCCAGGGCGGTAATTTTCAATGAAACTTAGCTTTTTGCATACAATACATATTAATAAATATATGAAAAAAATTAGTCCAAAAACGTTCGTTAGTTTTTGTTTTAGAGCCCAAAATGTAAGTGACAGTATTTATGTCCTACAAGTACATCGGCCAAAATTCAAGATAATTTGTTCTAGTAAAAATTTTTAAGTTCTATAAACACCCGTTTGTAGGCAGGGAGTCAAGGCTATATTGCGATATATCAACATTGAAAATCGCACAGTGGGATATATTTCGGAAAAATGTCCAAAGTTGACTACCTTTTGTGTTTTTTGTCGATTTCCAAGAAAACAAAAATTTTGTTTTTTCCTTTTTTAATATATTTTGAATCCGGTTGAAATCTCATGCAGATTATTTATGAAATCGTTTTCTGCTACGTACCTTCGCATTTGAGTTGCACAGAACAGTTTTAATGTTATGGCTGGGGATCTATTTGAAGATTCTTTAGTTGCTCCTAAAACAAATCTTTTAGTTCCTGATTATTGTCCTCTGTAGGGATATAGAAAGATTTAAGTTCTCATACAAAATATAACACAGCAGTTTGGCATCAAATACCCACCATCCAAATGATCCTTCTACCGCTTGGATCTTACAAATGAATAGAGTTCAATAGATGTCTTTTGAGTTTCTAGCAAAATCCTTGCAATACAAATGGTGCTGCGTAAGTTTCAACTGATGTCTTTTGAATTTCAAATGATGTCTTTTGAAAATCTTTAATATTGATATATTGTGCAATTTCAATCACTATTTTAGAGTTGAAAATATCAAACACTAAACTGTACATAATATAAATATCCGGTTACCCATTAACCAATATTCAATTATTTACTAAATCTGACACTGTCTCATTCCAACCAACACGCTTCAAGTATTCTAAATGTATGTATGCCAAAAGGACTATACATCTGTGTGGGCACTCTTTCCTCGTTGAAATTCAATCAGACAAATATGCCAACACATACGAACGAACGCACATACACATACGAGTACATGTATTATTATTGACGAATCCTGATAAGTGTTATCGACATGAAATGCCTATAATGCGTACTTCACATGGGATAAACACTAACACAGACAACAATAACTGTAACAGATTCGATTGTAAGCGAAGGAAAGTTTACGTATGTAAAATTCAAATTCTTTATCCTCGGCCGGAGAAAAACGGCAGAGAGGAGGTACGCCAAAATGATATAGCATTGGACCGCAGGACTTGTATATATACATAAATAGAAATACACACAGTTACATACACATATGAATATACAATACGACAAACCAGCCAACCAACCATTCAATGGCATTGAGCTCATATATCAGAAATTATTTACAGTATAAGAAAAACAACATGAAACATTTTTTATGCCTTGAAGCCACAACTCAACTGATCAAATAACTTGGCAAACAAACAAACAGACCGAACACAAAAACAACAACAGCAAAAACACATTTATTTATATTTAATGCAACGACAAGAAATACACAGGAAAAATGCCAACCCCCCAACAGCGCAACTACAATTTGTAAAGGCAAAAAAAATCCTTTGATTTATTCCTGTAGCCCCTGATATGAGGCAAACTTAGGGGAACAACACGTACCTACGTCTCTGCTGACACTAACAACAACAATAAATCCCTAACATAATTCAACACTCACCGAGGGAAGATACGCATACAATTCACTTGCATGCATACACAGTTATTGGCATTTATGTGAACGTGTTACGGGCATTCAATCTGATTTTGCACTTACACTCACTCACTCACTAACACACTGACAGGCAAAGAATCATTGATTGTTATCTTACATATTCGAAATTCCTTCCTACCAAAGGGAGTGTAGGAAATTCCATTACATTCCAAGTAAAGCATTTCCGTATTGATTGTATTTGTGGAGTTCGTATGACGGTCCCCTGCTCCACATAGTGATTTTCCTAAATTTGCTGTTACCAACATAATTGCTATCGAGTTAGGTTAGGTTAGGCCAAAAAGTAATGGCTTGTCGCTACTGATAAAGGGCCTTTGTGACACCAAGCGAAGCCATGATCCGTTCCTTTCGCTGAACTTTAGAATTAACTCGGTGTGGCTAAGGATCTGTCTAACCACATGTTACTCTATCCTGGTGTTAAAGAACACCCAGAGAACTAATTGGTTGAAAAGAGGTTGTAGCAACCGTAAATTCGGCTATTACCACCGAATTGGGGTTGCCCCAACCGAATTGAGGTTGTCACGACCGAATTTAGTCCTCACAACCGAAATTCGGTTGAAGCAACCTCGTTTCTTAATTGATTCGGTTGTGGCAACTAAATCTTGAATTATAGTAGTTCTGTCAACCAATTTTTCTAAAATTTCGGTTGGTACAACCAAATTTGGAAATAATTCGGATACAACAACCGCAATTGCTACCAAATTCGGTTGGAGCAACCGAATGTGGCATCAATTCAGGTGCAACAACCGAACTTGATATCAATTCTGTGGTCACAACCGATTTCGGTATCAATTCGGTTGTAACTAACGAATTTGGTATCAATTCGGTTGCTGTAACCGAATTTCTCATGAATTCTTTGGGTACAACCGAATTTCATTTTGAACTTGACGTTTAAAATTATAAAAAGAAATATTATATTAAAAGAAGTTAAACAACGTATAATTGTTCCTGTTGCCGCGATATCAAGATTGTTTTGTGGTTATTAACAAAGGTAAGTTAACATATTTTAATTATGGTTTTTGTATTAAATCGTCTTATTTTTCAGAAAATGCCCAAGAAGGTATCAACAGTTTTGGAAATTTTCAAGGTTGGTCGTTGGAGATATGCTGCAATCATCTCTGTGTGAAACGGATTAGGACCTACATTAACAGACACAATACGGCAAAATTGGCGTGGTTACCCATGATGGCCGGGACTTCTAAAAAGGTCGGTAGTAACAAATGTGTTACCCTAAAGATAACCTTTTTTTTAATAAGGATACAGGAAAATAAATCATTACTTAATAATTAATAAGCTTTAATTTTCATTTCCTTCATTTGTCACACTATCTACATTCGGTTGTGAGAACTACTATCGAGGTTCTGTCAACCTCTAATGATGTTGTGTCAACCTCTAATGATGTTATGTCAACCTCTAATGAGGTTGTGTCAAGCCCTAATGAGGTTGTGTCAACCTCTTATGAGGTTGTGTCAACCTCCAATGAGGTTGTGTCAACCTCTAATGAGGTCGTGCCAACCTCTAATGAGGTCGTGTCAACCTCTAATGACGTCGTGTCAACCTCTGATGAGGTTGTGTCAACCTCTGATGAGGTTGTGTCAACCTCTAATGAGGTTGTGTCAACCTCTGATGAGGTCGTGTCAACCTCTAATGACGTCGTGTCAACCTCTGATAAGGTCGTGTCAACCTCTAATGAGGTCGTGTCAACCTCTAATGAGGTCATGTCAACCTCTGAAGAGGTTGTGTCAACCTCTGATGAGGTTGTGTCAACCTCTGATGAGGTTGTGTCAACCTCTAATGAGGTTGTGTCAACCTCTAATGAGGTTGTGTCAACCTCCAATGCGGTTGTGACAACCTCTAAATTCGATTACGGCTAATTCGGCTGTCTCAACCGAATTTTTCTGTGAGTGAACTTGGCTGAAAAAAAATTTATCCTAATTTTGTGCCCCGCAAACAGCTCCTAAGATCATTCGGCATATCTGCCTGAGTGTCTCTTAGATCCAAAAAGAAAACAGATACTAAATCTTATATCTTACACATACAAAAAACCAGGCGGGGACATGGGAGATGTTATACTGACTCATCATCCTCTTCTACTCCTTCAGCAAATGTGAGCTGAGATTCCAATGCCACATGGTAGTCTGTATAACAAAGTTAGACCAGTAATCACATCCACAAGCGTATTTAGTTTATGGAAAGACTCAGGCCATAACTTGACCTCGACCAAGAGCGACAGAGTTTAAGTCTCTACTATAAAAGGAATAGATTCTGGAACTTTATGAAAGGAGGTGAACTTTCTTACCCACTTAGGTAACCTCATACAACTTTTAGATGTTAAGGGCCTGACAAAACTAAGATAACATATTTCACTTACAGGCTCGATCTTTAGTTTAGCGAGGCAGGTTGTATGAGAGTCGACCAAAATTGGATCTTTATTTCTCGAGAGAGAGTTTTATATCGCAATTTCTTGGAAATAACAGCTGTTTTAAAGCATAATTCTCCGTTCGATGTCTAGACTGACGTTATTGCTTCCGTTCATCGCAGATCCGAGATACATAAATTCGTTCACAACCTCGAAATTATAACGGGTATCAACGTTCAACCCTTTCCTCCAAACACGATTGACGAATGCATTAACTTTGTCTTATTCCCCTTTAGAGCCAAACCCAAATTTTTTGATTCCTTCTCTAAACTCTAAGATAAAGCAGTAAATTCTTGAAGATTTCGTCCAATGATGTCTGAATCACTAGCATCTGCGAGCAGCCCTTGGCTTTTACTGCTGACAGTTTCATTCTGCAGGTTTTCTCATAATGATCTCTATTATAATGTTGAAGAGATCGCACGATAGGGTGTAGGTATGCCAGAGGCCTCGTCTCGCACTAAATGGTTCGGTAATATCTTTTCAACCTTTACTGAGTATTTCGTATCGGTCAGTGTGATTCCACAATAGCTCCGAAATGGCATGAAACAGTTTTCCCCGTAGCGGGCGAACAAAGGAAGCCTTACAATGTACAGAGAGGTGGTGTCTATTTGATTGACGTGGATTTTCTCAAGGGTTTGTAGTAATGTGAATACCTGTGACGACAATTGATTTTCCGGGTCTAAGGCCATAGTGTTAAGGTCCAATCAGGTCTTCAACAACCTGCATTAGCCTTGCGAACATTACGCTCTATATTCGCTTTTATATGGCAACACACATACTTTTATACAGCAGCACATATATTCTCGGCTCACTCTTTTAAATACAGGACACAGTATGCTAAAGTTCCAACAGTCGGGCATGCATTGGTCTAACCAGATTCTAAACATGAGCTGATGCATGCAAGTCTTCAACTCCAGCCATGAATATCTCAGCCGATAATCCATCAGCACCTGCGGCTTTGTTGTTCTTAAGCCGGGAATTTGCAGTTCTAACCTCGCTTTGGTTAGAAAGTCGATGCCAAAGACTTCAAGATATTTGATCAACTGCCCCATCTACAATTTAGTCTTCTGGGACAAGCGAAGCAGAGAAGTGATCTCTTAATATTCCCAACAAAACCTACGAATAGATTACCGTACATATCTGTAACAAAGGAGAGGTCTTATCCATTACCATTGCTTTCATTTTGTTCTTTTCGGTAGATTTTACCAACCTCATTCTTCTTTCTGTAAGATTCAATTTGTTCGCTCTCGCGCTTTCTTCAAAACCGAGTTTTCTTCATAAACAAACGTGTTTCCTCTCTCCACTTTTCCTTATACCGCTCTGCCGACGCTCACGTTTCAACTGACCGAAGTGTTGCCATACGTGCAGCGTTCTTTTCATCAGTTGTCATGCGACACTGTCCGTCGTACCATGGTTTATCTTTAAGCGCTTTTTCATAACCAATTACGGTCTCGGCAGCCGCTTCCTGAGAGTGGGAAATGTACTTTCACTGCGTTTTAGGATCATGAGGCCTAGTTGCGTTCTGGGCCAGTATCTGAGTGAACTTTCCGATGTCCAGCTTTCTACATGCCTGGTTTATTACGACTGTCGCTCTTCTTAACCTCGTTCGAACCTTTGCAGCAACCAGGTTGTGATCCGAATCGATATCGATAATCACACGTACGATACGTCCATTACACTAATAGAGCTCCTTCCATCAATTACCAGGTGATCAATCTGGTTCTTCGTCTGTTGATCTGGGGATATCCAAGAAGATGTTTATGTCGGAATAGTAGATGTATTTATATCGGAATATCGTACTACTGACAACCGTATTTTTCGACGCGGGAAAACCTCAGTCTCATTCCTCTCGACTTGGTCCACATTTAAACATGGACAAGCGATTTAATTTCGAAGTGATCCACCTCAGATCCGCCGTGAACAAGGACAACAACATCAGCCTGGAGATAAATGGAATAATTTTACTTGCAAATAGATGCCTTTTTGGTCTCAGCATGCAGTTTAAGAACAAAGTCCTCTCACTCAACAGACCAAAGTCTAGCTATACCAGATTTGCATTTTACCTGTCCTGACATATGGCTCCGAAACTTGGGTCATATCGCAAGCGGATGAAAAACACCTGGGAGTAGTCGAGAGAAAAATTCTCCGAAAAATAAATGCTCCTGTTAATTAAAACGTCTAGCACCAACGTCGTTAGAACCAAGAGCTGTATAATTTATACGAGGGTGATATTTATATTTTGGGTCCTGGCAGAACTAGCGTTGCCAGATGAAAACTGGATCTTCCATTGGAAATTTGACATATTTTAACATAAACATACATAGAACGTTGTCACCTACGAGCACTATTTGTTGTATTTACAGTGTGTTGAAAAATGAATCTCGGTCAAGTAATGAAATTAAGCCGAATCATCCTGCGATGATTTTTTACGATTTTCAGCGTGGATTATCGAGACAAGAGTGTCTCAATCAACTTGTTTGGTCTTTTGATGATGAAGCGCCATCAAAACCTACTGTCAATCGCTGGTACCAAGAGTTCAGTCTCGGACGCATTTCGCTTTAGGATGAATTTCGTTAAGGTCATCCAACTTCGGTCGTTTTGCATGAACCGATAAAGCAAGACCGACATGTGACATACCGTGAGACTGAGGCATTCTTGGGCATTAGTATGACAAGCATCAAGAAGATATTGCATGTTCATTTGGCCGTGAAAATATTTGTTCTCGTTGGATCCCCCATAATTCGACGAGTGGTCAATAAAAGGCTCGAATCGATTGGAGCAAAGATATGTTTCAAAAATAAAACCGCAGTAATTCAAAGGCAGTGTGTCACATCGTCACAGGTGACGAAACATGGATCTATGCATATGAGCCCGTAAAAAAACAGGAATCGACCGTATGGGTCTTTCCGTACGAGCTAAATCGAACAAAAGTTGTTCGTGGAAGCTGCACATCGAAGCAAATGATCTCGTTTTTTCGGTATAAACGGTCATGTGGCAACAGTGCCGTTTGTGGAATATAGGACGGAAAAAATCTGGGAAAAATAACAATGGTGGAAGAAATAAGGAAAACCAACAAGAGAAGATGGATGATTTTGCATCAGAACAATGCAAGCTCTCACACATCAGCTGAAACAATGGGCTATTTGAGCACTCAACATGTCGAATTGATGGGTCATCCGCCGTGCAGCCCAGATCTGGTACCCAATGACTTCGTTTTACTGCGTAGTCATCGTTTTCGTCGGCCGAAGCAGGTGTTGCCGTGTGCAAACTCCATGTTTTGTAGGTGTCTCAATCGGAGTGGAAAAAGTGCTTCGGAAATTGTTTGAGCGCATTCAAAAGTGTACTGATCTTCACGGGAAATAATTGGAAAAACAATACAACCATTTCCAGTGATAACTGATTGTTTTGTTATCTCTGGACCCGAAATACAAATAGAAATCCTCTTTTGTGACGTGAACACGGCTATGCTAATAAATTTAGGCCAACTGCGTTGGCTCTTCCATGTTATCAGAATGGATGAAAATGAGCCAGAGCGAAAAGTTTTCGATAACGTACCCGATGGAAGCAGATAAAGAGGACGGCCAAGACTCCGCTAGAAAGACCAGGCCGAAGATTCCCTCTGTTTCCTTGGTGTTACCAAATGGCGAGTAAAGGTGAAGGAAAGAACCAGTTGGGGAATTATTTTAAAATTGGTTTAATTTATTTATTAGTCTAAGGCATCTGATCTCTTGAGGCTGTAAAATAACCAATAGAGTAAGTAAGTATCCCTCTCTGTGTCTCTATGAACATTGGGGTTTCAATATATTGCATGTTCAACTCTTGCACGTACAAGTGAGGATTCTAAACACCCAGTTAGTCGCCTTACTGATCATTTCCTTTAAATCTTCCTTTATGTTGGCCATCAAAAATTTAACATTTCTTGGCCATCAACAATTTAACATTTCTCTTAAAGTTGATATGTTAAAGTTTTAGAGATGTTCCATACAACATCTGTTTTAGAATTATGAGAAGAAAACTTTATTCCATTATTGGGAGATGGATGATGAAACTATTGTTACATTGCTAATCATATATTTCCACTTTATTTGTTATGCTTAATGTCAATCATAGTACAGATGAACAATTACTTTCCATCAGAGAAATCTATATTATATTTGAATACCTCCTGCCAAATGTTTTACAGAAAAAAATATATAAAACAATGATTTGTGTTCTCCATATTGTTTCGAACTCCATAGAATTATCGAAGTGGAATCATCATTAAGATTTCTATATATTGCACATTAGTGTATGAATATTGAAAAATCCTCCAGGGCATCATACCTAACTATTTCACATTCTCTTTCATTTGGCAATATTTCCAAAGAGAAAAGTAAAACATGGTTTTGCTAAACTAAACTTCAAAAAATGCAGAAAAACTAAACCAGTTCACATTATACTGTTGGTTGAGATTGCTAAGACATACCCTCAGCCTTAATGTTAAAGCTGTCATAAGTCATTAATATCAGGTCTTTAATAGCAGATGATTAAATATTTAAATTGAACAAGCATTTGTAGAAGAAACAGTAGATATTAAAAACTTAGTTAACGTATGGTGTAGGATAAACTTTTTGTTAAATTTCGCAAGGACATTTTTTAAGGGGCATTAATGATATACAAATATTTTTAGTAACACAAATTTGCCAAGATTTTCCAGTGATTTCGCAAGAGAACTCATCAAATCATTCATCAATAAATATCGAGTAATCATATTACCTAATTGCAATCTCCACACCGGAAGTCGACAGCCGGCCAGAAATCATGGTAGGATTACTTCAAAAGTCTTATCACAAATATATACCCTGGTTCTATTCATATTTGTGGAACATTTTCGTCGTCTCAAAAAATATGCATCTCTTCAGGACGAGGGCATACAAAATCAAAACATATTACACTCATTAACAAATCCCCACATTTACATACACTTATGTGTGCATGTGTGCATGTGTTAATGTATATGATTGTATGTAGACAAACATATGTATGGACAGCCATTCAGATCGAGATGCACACATGCATACTCTAGTAAAGGTATTATCAGTATTAGTAATTGTAACTGTCATCAACAGATGCCGTAAGTTTTAATGATACTCATGCACGTGCAATGAAACTGTATGAGTGTATGTGTACTTGCGAGTGAGAGATATATAAAAAGGGAACACTAACCCAGCGGCGGAAGTCGCACGAAGGCCTTCCATAAATTAGGCATGCGGAATGATTCTTTTGTAATGCCTTCCTTAAATAACGCCTGCGAAATGCATGAATTTTTTATCAGATATAACCCAGAAGATTTACAATTTTACAATTACAATTTTGAATATTATCTTTTCCGATTTTTTTAACCGTAATTTAATTGAAAAATTTCATACAAATTCAAAATTATATTTTATATTTAATATTTTTCATGGTATTTTTAAAATTTTCAATTTGAAGTTGGGCGTGGTAAAACTTTCTAAGATAGATACATACATATTTATAAACAAATATGTAGAAGTGGATAATGATTTTGTGCTAAAATAAATTCAATAAATAATCAATATTCTCCCAGCTTGAGGTCAAATTTGCTGATTTACAAGAACAGCAAATCTGACCTCAAGCTCGGAAAATATTGATTATTTATTGATAAAGAAAAGGTCGAACAACAGAATAAAAATATTGATAAAACAAATTATTTTAATTTTATTTTTGTTTAACAAAAATAAATTAATGTAAATGCCTTCTAAGGCCTTCTTTAGGCAATGGGCAAGGAAGGCCTTGCCTCCCAATCTTACGCAATGTTAAAGAGAAAGGAGGAGGTAATGTGAAGGGAAGGCCTTCCGTATTTTAAAGAAGGCATGTTTGGTTATAGTTTCATACCTTCCAGGTCATGACTTCCGCCGCTGGGAACTTGGTTGGTTGGTTGGTTGAAAAGGCTGCAAGACAGCACGATGTCTAGCATACTTACGATAAAGAAGCCCATAGCAACTACTGACTAGCCGTCCAGCTAACTTGCCCTTTCAATAAATTTTTCTATAAGACCTACAGGAATATTCTGTGTGAATATTCTGTAGATGTGTTCCGAATATCCTACTTCTCAGTTCTGCAAGAGCAGGGCAATCCAAGAGAAGGTGTTTCGTCATTTCTTCGTCCTCTTCCATGCAGCCTCTACAGAGAGTGGAGTTTCTATGTCCCAATCTTATGGCGTGCTTTCCTATAAGACAAGGCCCCGTAAGTGTTGCTATCATTGTGGATAACCTGCCTCTCGGCAAGTTAAGTAGTTGCCTAGTCCTCTGCCTCTCTACCTGTGGTCAGAGGACCCTGGCTTGTTGCAAGTTGAAGTAAGTCTCCACTTGTCCTTGAACTTATTATCGGCTCACTGCCTGATCTGCAAACAGCAGGTAGAGATTGGCATACTAACACCTTATTTTGCCGGAAGAACCTGTGCCGTCGTAGTACCCTCTCTAGCTAACGCATCCGCTACGCAATTGCCTGGAATGTCGCTGTGTCCCGATACCCAGATCAGCCTGATGTGAAAATACTCTGCCATCACCCTAAGTGATGAGTGGCATTTATTCTCCGTCAGTGACGTAGCAAACATGGCTTCCAGGGATTTTGTGGCAGCCTGGCTGTCTGTGTAGATACATATTCTCCGGAGGGTTGTTACACTACTTTTCAGTAGTTCAGCAAACTCCAGGATGGCGGTAATTTCCGCCTAAAATACACTATAGTGATCAGGCAGCTTGAAGGAGATATTTACATTTAGGTCCGGTGAATGGACCCCATAGCCTACTTGCTCGTCCAACTTTGATCCATCCGTGAAATATCTAATACTACTGGTATCCCCTTCCAATGACTTTTCTAAGGTATTCCTGTGCGGAATAGGAGTCCTTAGATTTGTCGCTGGTAGAAGGTAGGGGATACAGTAGTCCGTTTTTACGGGAATAGAGTTGATCCGGTGTAGTAATTCGGCGTGTCCGGAAAGCCCCGATATCAAAACGCCACAATCTCTGATTCTCACCAGGGATGTAGCAGCTGCCGATTCGGCCATGATATCAGGAGTACAGATATTCAGGATAGCACTAAGTGCAGTAGCTGACGTCGTTCCCATTGCCCCCACTAACGCTAATCAGTGCTGATTTTTGAATTTTCATCATGGAATTCAGAATATATTTCTTTTGGAGGGACTTCCACCAAACTACGGTGCCATAGAGAAGTATTGGTCTGACTATTGCCGTACAAATGAATAAACGTAACTTAGCCTTTAAACATCCGTTGGTAATAATCCGCTGGTTACTGAAGTTTTCGTTAAAACAAAATTTTTCAAAAATACAAGTTTTGGTCATTGAACTCAAAACTGTTTCCTTTTATGTCAGCATCATTATTTTGTCTTTAAAATTAACGGAAATATTCTGAAATCATCTTTATTTTATTTCGAATGCAGAAAATGGCTTTTTTTGGACATGTTGCAGCTCACTTCAAAATACTGACTTCAATAGCAACCATGACACAGTCAAAACGCAAAACGTGACGTAAAAAAACTCTTCCATGCACTTTGTCAACAGAACTTAGCTTATTCATAAAGTTCACATTTCTTATAATTTTACAAATCTGAGGACTATTTTAATTTAAAATGATTCTCTTAAATTTAAAAAAAAACTATTGAAATTTAAAAAACATTAATTGAAACTTAAAAGACGTCAATTTTAATTTAATATTAATTTAAATAATTTTGTTTTAATTTTAATCAATTAAAATTTAATTGAAATTTAGGAATCGATTATTAAAATAATCACTGGGCTTTGCGCTTTCCAGATTTCACTCACTGATTGGAACCTACAGTTTTACACCGGTTCCGAACGGTTTTTGGAGAAGCTTTTTCATGGCTTAGTACTCTGTACTGTCACCGTCACTAAGCAAGGTGGCCGTTGTCGAAAGAAGTTTAACGTTGTCAGAGCAATTATGGAACCCACGTTCTCATGTACAAGAGCCGCTCACACTAACATTGCACTACCGCTTCTTCAAATACGGTTCGGAACTGGTGTAAAATTGTAGGTCAAATCAGCGAGTGCAAGCCCTAGTTTTTTAAATAAGTAAATAATTGGAAATTTAGTTGTAACAACGAATTTTGATTCCAGGGTTTTTCAACCGAATTTCAGTTGTGGGAAGTAAAATATGGCAAAGTAAATTCGGTTATGGCAGCCATTATTTGATGGCAGCAGCCGAATTTATGATAGCTACAACCACTTTTCCAACTATTAGTTCTGTGAGTATAGTTCGGTGTCCGATTTGCCGACAATTGTATAATATATTTTTTTACGCTTCTCGACATTCGAGTATTTCTGCTAAATATTCCAATGTGGTGCAATGGTAGTGTGCCCGGCTCTTGTACATGAGAACGTGGGTTCGATCCCTGCTCAAACCATCTTACAATCCTTTCGACGACGATCACCTCGCTTAGTGATGGCGACACTATCGAGTACTTAGCCATGAAAAAGCTGTTCTCAGCAAATGGGGTTGTGTCCATCCACTTGGAATATTTACGTAAGAATCTTGATTTATGAGATTTTCAGATTCAACTTCTTCAAGATTTAAAATCCAACGACTATCGTGTGCGCCGCCAATTCGATCCATTGGCTAAACCACAAATTGATATTGATTTTGATTTTTCATACAAAATGTTGTTCAGCGATTAGGACAATTTTGGTTTGAATAGTTTCTTAAATATGCAAAACTTTCGTATTTGGAGTGAAGATAATCCACAAGCTATTGCCATCCATCCATAGAAAACCGTTTACACCCATAGAAAATTAGATTTTTATGCGCTTTATGAGAAAGCGGCGTCATTTGTTCACATGTCTTCAAAAACGAAGATGGGCAGAATGTTACTGTCAACGGTGTCAACGGTATAGAGACGTGATTACAAGTTTTTTCGTACCTTAATTAGCTGGCATTAATCTTGCTGACATGTGGTTCCAACAGAACAGACCCACATGCCACACAGCGCACGTTATAATTAATTTACTCAAAGAAACTTTTGATGAACGAATATTTCCACGTAATGGTTCTGTTAATTGGCCACCAAAATCGTGTGATTTAACCCCAACGGATTTTTTTCTGTGGGGTTATGTAAAGTTATTACTCGTCTATGCTAATAAACCAGACACAAGTGAACACCAGGAAATCAACATTCGACGAGTCGTTGACGAAATACGTTCGCAAATACTGTGAAAAGTGCGTTGCAAATTGGAGTTCCAGATTGTGGCAGGTACGCGCAATTCGTGGCCGCCACATGACCCAAATCCTATTTAACCATTAATGGCACAAAATTATCTATTGTCAATTTATATTTGAAGTTCCGTAACTCTGAAATAACACCTTTTATTTGATTGCAACAAATTAATTTGTCGCCAATTCCGCTATAACAATCAAATTTGATATCAATTCGGTTGCAATCATCGAATTTGGTTCTAGTTCGGTTGCAACCATCGATTTTTGTTTTTCAAGTCCGTTACAACATCGGGCTTTGGTGTTAATTCAGACGCAACTACAATGTTCGTGCCAAGTGAAATAAAGACGAATCACCACACGCTGAAAGATCTGTCGTTTTTCCTTGTTTGGATGCAAATATAACGTGTGTTTGGAGCTCGTCGCAAATATAATATACTTGTGGGCAAGCACATTGTGTTTGCTATTCAATATTTCATGTTTGAGACGCAATGATTAATATGTTATAATATATGTATTTGCCACCCAAATATATATGTGTTTGTGATAGAAATATTGCTGTGTTTGTTGCACTGTTTACTCTCGAGAGAGAACAAGAGAATAAAAGAGGTATAACGAGGAAGTCTATCTCGTAATTGTGTATCGGTATTTTTGCATTATTCTCTCAGTCAGTGATTCATAAATATTCCTGAATGGGCGTGTAAATTGCAGATGAAGTTTCATGTATTCAGTCGTCAATGGTTCATCGGACAGAGGATATCAAAATCGCTTGATCACTGAAAAAATAATAAACAAAGGCTCAAACGGTTAAATAGTTTGTGATGTTGCTTTGGGATTTGTGTATGTTTTTCGTGTATATGTATGTGTGCTACCAAAGTGAGAAACGATTTTGAGGAAATAATCTGGAAATGGCAACAACGTAAAGTACAGGGCGGAGCGCGCTAATTTGCTTATTTGGGAATGAAATAAAAAAATTATGAACCTTAGAAAAATTTATTTTATATTTTAATTACATTGAACAATAAGGGAATTTATAAATTATACACACACTGCTGCATACGTTTTCTGAAGTTTTCATGAGGTCTAAGGGCCAATGATGCCTACTCGTGATATGGCGCACCACATTGTGCGTACACATGAGACATTCCCTGCCGTTCTAAATGAAGTTACCCAATTTACAATTGATTGCCGTCCACTTCCGCGTGGGGGAACAGCGAATCGTAAACGAAAAGCACGCTGCACTGCAATGATCGAGTGCGCATTTGAAAAATACGCTTCAACACAAAATGACCTCTCCTCACGTGTCCAATGCATGATGGCAACTGAAACGCAGACGAATACAAATCTCCCGTCAGCCACTATAAGCCACCCACACTCTCTTCGAATAACAGTGCCGCCACAGCCTGCAGTGCAAAAAAGCAAAATATAGCGATCCACCAAGTCCAAGTATATTGTCTGTGTACCAACGCATAGTGATAACCAACGCATAGTTGAAACCTTCTGAAAACAAAAACGTGAGAGACAGGGGCTGTTTGAAACCTTTTAATTTTTTTAATTAATTATTTATAAATGTAAATCCACATTTATTATAATAAATAATACAAATATATTGAACTCAAAGAATAATTCGTTTCTAAAAATTATTATGTCTGGGAGGAAATACGCATATGTTTACATGTAAGTATATGGAGGTTTGGGGGGAACAAGTGAACAAGTGAATACTTGCACGTACGTATATAGATGTTTGGGATGAAGAACGCATATGTGTCCACGTAGTAGCATACATGTTTGCCAGTAAACATGCTATTATTTGCATTTAAATACAAGTGTGTTTATAACTTGCAAACATATGAATGTTTGAAGAATGTTCCAAATATTTACATGGCTCCTGCAGAATATGTTTGGGAGAATATGTTACAGAGGTCTCATGACAACTTGCAGCGTCGAACCAAACGTGCAAATCATTACCTTAATTTTGAAAGGACGTAACCCACCATTTGTTTGAAGTAGTCTTTTTTTTATTATCGTATAGAAAACGTAAAATACATCGTTACTGAAAAAAATTGTGGTCTGTGCACAAAAACTTTGTCTCCCCTTTTTAATTAAAACTGCATTAAAACCTTTTTAAAATTTCTGAAATTATGACATTTATTAAGTTTGTTCCTCCTCGTGTAAAATTTTTAAAATGTTAGTTACGTCCTTTCTAAATTAAGGTAACGAAATTATATAAACGTATTATCAAGTTGCGCCCATTTTGCAACGAAGCCCACATTTGCATGGATGGGTATGCCAACAAGCAAAATTCCCGCACTGGGGACGATATACCAATCCATATGAGGTCCACCAAGTGGCAATATCTAATGCGGCATAACGTGGTCAAGCGGCATCGTCAGGGCGTATTCTTGACAATATGAATATGAACAACATGTGTTTTCAACAGAACGTCGCCTCGTGCCACACAGCTGATGACACAGTGGGCTTTCTAAACGAGTAATTTGTGGGAGTGGTTGCGTCACGCAAAAGCGACGTGAACTGGCCACCAAGATCATCCGATTTGACCCCGTTAGACTTTTTCTTGTGGGGTTTCTTAAGTCGCAAGCCTTAAGTAAAAAGCCAAAAACGATCGGTGCCCTTAAACTCAAAATAATGCTTGACATCGCTCAAATTCAGCCCGATCTATGCAAAAAAGTTGACATTTCGGATGCGTGACACTTATGTAGCAAAGGTGCACCGACTATTTGAAATATCTAATATTCCACATATAACGTCATTGCCTAGAGCTTTCAAATAACAAACAAATTTCTTTGATGGCTTACACGCAACTTGGTTTATTCCATTTTAACACCTAGCCGGCCCTGTTGCTAAATACTTTAGAAAAAAATTGAGCAAAATTTAAAAAAATTTCATTTCTGCTGATTTTTATGTGTATATGGGGTTGTAGTCCATATGTGTGAGAGTGCATATGACACAAGTGAGTCAGCATAATGTTAAGCCACCTAACTTTTAATTCATATTAGTGCATTTATAATACAAAGATGTAACCGGTTTTATAAAAAATTTTATAAACTGTTTCCAACAGATTGTATTTAGAAAAAAAATTTTAAAAAATATTTATTTATTGTTCCTTAATTATTTAAATAATCCTTTCATTTTGGATTTACTGTTTGACTAATGTTTATGAATACTTTATGTTTTCAGAACCAAAATTCACCACAATCCGTGGTAAACGAGAATAAAGCAGAACATGTTAGTACTAGATATCTGCACAAGACATCTTGAACGGCCATTCAAGACATTTGCTTTTTTTTCAGGCATGTACTGCCGTGAAGTTGCGACAACCAAATACTTCGACGTTTTGCGATAAAGCGTACGTGGATGTTTGTACTCGTATGTATGTTTGCACAAAGCGAAGTAGTAGTATTGTGTTGTTGTGCCTACCCAGTGTGCCATATGAATCCTTCACGAATTTGAGATGGCTCCGTTCCTTCTTACATTTTATCAGAAACGGGCATCCGTTACGGACTCAAAATGAATTTGATTTCGTATGAAATTTCTCTCGATAACGCGAATCGCTTTTTGTACTTTTTCGATTCCGTCTTGAACTTGTAACGGACTTCATAATCGAATTCGTTTCGGATTCGATTTTTGTAAATAAAACGAATCAGAGACGGATCCAGTTTTATCAATTTCTGCGGATTCGAAATGGATACATTTTGAATTCGCATTCCTCTCGAAACGCAAATAATTTTTTCTACTTTTTCGGATCCGTCTCAAACTTGCAACGGACTATACATTCGAATCCGTTTCGGGCTCGTTTTTTGTAAACAAAATGTATTCGAGACGGATTCACTTTTATAAATGTTAGCACATTCGAAACGGATTGGGTCTGAGTTGTCATGTGTAATAAAACTAATTTCTGTCTATTTAACTATATTTGTTGTACATTCAAGTTTTTAATATTTTGCCCGTCAATTTTATCTAAATTTTAAATTTAATTTATTTGGTATATTTGATCCTTTCAGAAATACTATCATGCTCGTAGTGGAAAACCTTCTCAGCGACGTCCTCCACTGTTGATATTGACTGGTACTTATATTTCCTTACGAAATCGCAATATCGCTGATTCTCCTTTTTATGTTTTTTCGGACTCTTCACGGGTTCGAGACGAATCAGCCAAGTAACAATTTCACTGATTCGCTTTTTTTATGTTTTACGGACTCATAACGTGTTCGAAACGGATCCGCCAAATCTCAATTTCACTGATTCGCTTTTTTTTTTGTTTTTACGGACTCGTAATGCGTTCGAGACGGATCCGCCTAATCGGAATTTCACTGATTCTTTTTTGTTTATGTTTTCACGGACTCATAACGGTTTCGAGATGGATCCGCCAAATCGCAATTTCACTGATTACTGATCCGCCCAATCACAATTACTCTGATTCGCCGTTTTTTGGTTTTTTCGGACTCGTAACGGGTTCGAGACGGATCCGCCAAATTTCAGATTCACTGATTCGCTTTTTTTTTGTTTTTCCGCCAAATCACAATTTCACTGATTCCCTTTTTTTTGGTTTTATCGACTCGTAACGGTTTCGAGACGGATCCACCAAATCACAATTTCACTGACTCACTTTTATGTTTTTGCGGACTCTTAACGGTTTCGGGACGGATCACAATTTAACTGATCCGCCATATCGCAATGTCTCTGATTCGCTTTTTTTTATATTTTACAGACTCGTAACGGGTTCGAGGCGGATCCGCCAAGTCGCAATTTGACTGATTCGCTTTTTTTTTGTTTTTACGGACTCGTAATGGGTTTGAAACGGATTCGAGAACTCGCATTTCGGTTTTTTTGTGATTACCGGGTTCGAAACGGATCCGCATCCATTTGCGTGCACACTGGGTACAGCCTCCCATACATACGCAAAAGCTTTTCTTCAGAACACCAACAGTCTGTTTCTCTATCTCGAACGAAAGTTTTCGTTCGTGTTGGTTTGGTTTTCACAATCTTGTCGTTTCAAGTCGAATGAAAACATAAAATTGTTCAGTACAAATTTTGGTTTCTCTATTTAGAATGTGCTGACACTTAGGAACAAAAATGAAGTCAAGCAAACGAAAATGTCGACTTAGAGAAACCAAATTTAAGTCGAATGTGAGTGACTGCTTTTCGTTCGCTTAGCGATTCGTTCGAGATAGAGAAACAGGCTGTAAAGTACTTGGTGGGCGCAACTTCGCAAGATTACATTCTTGAAAAAAACAACAAATGTCTTGAATAGACATTTAAGATGTAGGTGACCCAAAACCCGGATCATGTAAAAGTTTTTCCTCTCTAATTACCGTATGCATCCAAAGTACCAGATGTGCAAATACATAAAAGGGAAATTTGAAAATAGAAACCAAAAAAACTGCAAAAGAACATTACCATTCGAGTTATGCAAATGCAAAAGAACAAAACAGAATGAACCTTAAAAGTGTTAAATTAATTGCAATTTTTTTTCTCATATCACAAAAACTTTATTAGTCATTGAGAAGGATTCAGACGACAGAATATATACCATGTAACTTGACACTTTGTTTGAATGTTTCTCATATGCCAGCGCATCAGCACAGCCTTGATGAACCAACAGTTAATATTTTCATATTTGGTTTATCACATAATGACGTTGCAAGTTAATATGATGTTATGCTACTAAAGTAATACTTATTAACAGATGCTACTTATAACAGGTGGCTAAAAAGTTGTCACCCCACTGCTTTTTAGCTGTAGGTTACATGCGTGTGGCGGTCACTAGCCAACGACTGATGCGCTGCCTGTACGTTGTAATGGAAAATATTGAAGTCATTCACCAAAATTCACTGACTGGTTCTCCGCATGGTCGATACTCCGGGGTCTTCTCCAACATCTTGAGTGATATTGTAAATAGGGGCCGGCCAGACCTACCATCATCTCGTGTTGCTCCATACTCATCAAGGCGAGTGGATAAATGCCATAGTATGGGGTGGGCTATGTAAAATTTGGAATGCTTGAACCACAGTGTCGATTTAATTTGTAAAGCCTCGATATTGTTTGCGTAGCCCTTATCTTTTACGGTGCCCCAGACATAATAATGTTACGAACCGCCGCCATTTTGAAACCATACGTCGTCCATGTCATCATCTTTAAAGTATCGGAACAAAAAATCGCTGAGCATGGCACCGTAGCCCTCGCTATTGCCGGTAACGGCAGCTTCTTACTCATTTCGAAGAGAAATGGTCCTATGATGCCGCCATGACAAAAACCTCACCACAAACTCACTCGTTGTGGATGCACTAGCTTCTACTCGACGACGTGTGGATTTTCCGAACCCCAAATGAGACAATTTTATTTGTTAACGTAGACCTAGAGAATAGTAAGCCGAAGCCTCTATGTTCGTAAAATTACTTACTTACTTTGGGGCTCGAACAATCCAGAGGGGTCAAAGGTCTTACAAAATGAGAATAACATGTTTATCCGACCGGCTCGATCTTCAGCCTTTCTCCTCCAGTTGGTACCACCAAGTTCTCGGAGGCAATCTTCCGCCTGGTCTTTCTAGCGAAGTCTTGGTCGTCCTATTTTTCGACGTACTCGAACATTTGCGAATACCTTCCGCACTGGTTCATTCTGTTCCATTCCACTGATATGTCCTAGCCAGCGTAAACGCACTATAACTGCGTCGATGTTGCCGATTATACAGCTCGTGGTTCCGATTTACAGCTCGTGGTACATAATATATTTTTCGGTGCATTTTTCTCTCAACGACTCCTAGTCATATTTCACCAGCATGCGATATGATCCAGGATTCTGCACCAAAAAAATCAAGACAGGTTGTATGAGTCTGAAGTATTTAGATCTTCGTTTCTCGAAAGAGGGAAGTGCCTGCCAATCCCAAAATAACACCTGTTTGCAAGCACAATTCTCCGTTTGATTTCCAGGCAGACGTTATTGATTCTGTTCACGGTAGATCCGAGGTAAATAAATTCGTCCACTACCTTGAAATTAAAACGATTATCAACGTTCATCGTTTCATCCAAACGGGTGGATGTTCTGCTTGTCGACAACATAATTTTTGTTCGTAAAATTATATATTTCTATAAAAATCTATAGAAAATTAAATTCCGTAGCCTTTGAAGGTTAATGCCACAAAGATCTCCCCTTTTTTTAAATTACAATTCGATGTTAAAATACCCCTCATCCGCCTAATTGACATACCGTCGTTGGTATAATAGAAGAGCAACCTCTTGACGGACTTTCACATGAAACCTGTCTAACCTCTGCATATATCTGCATGTTAAACTCTGTTTTTAATTATGATTTATTTAATATTTTCCATTTCATTATTTGGCTACCACAGAAACTCCTCAAGTGTTGAAGTTGTTTATTGTTGTTGTTGTTTTTTGTTCCCACCCATTCCATATTGACGGCTACACCAGTCACTAATAACATTGTGTATCTTTCTTTGTTGTTTTAAGAAGGTCTCCCTCATCCGACCCATACGTTCATGCATGTGTAGATAATCCTCATCCTTCGTTTAATTCGATTTCACTTAAAATAATACTAGAACATAAATAGCAGACACAGTGTTGGAGAGATGCGTGTATGTTGGTATGTAACATTGTATTGGTGCACAATTGTATGGATTCTAGATGTCTGTTGTAATCATTACTAACGAATCGCTCAACCACTTCAAATGCGGTTATGACTACGGTAAAAGATGAATTCATGGTAACACATTTTAATTTTGAATTGGATACAATAGTTGGAAACTAAATTTTACTTGGAAGTTAAAGGATTTATAATTGAATGTAGTAGGATTTCATTATGTGTAAATTAGTAGAAAATGAGTAGAAATTTCTACTCAACTAACATCCAAAACAGCGACTGTATAAACTGATCACCATCCTTTCAAAAATTTTACCGATTGGCTTTAAGGATTTAAGCCAGGGTTCGCATTGGCCAAAATGCATCACATTGGATCCCGTATCGCAAACCAGCAGGCAAATTCCAACAGAGTAAAATATGCTCGCCGCCCACGAACCAGGAATTTGGCAAGCGAACGCCTTGCAAGCGGGCTAATATGCGAACTCTAATTTAATCCGATTAATTTAGTTTGACACCTATCATCTATTTATCGTTTATAAGGCGGCCGTCGATAGTCCGATACGGGAGAATCTCTATGAAGCAATGTCTGAGCTTGGTATTCCTGCAAAACTCATACGCCTTTGCAGGATGACCTTGACGAACACCAAATTCGCAGTGAAAGTTGGTAAGAATCTTACCGAACCTTTCGAAACTAAGCGAGGCCTCAGGAAAGGCCACACCCTATCGTGCGATCTCTTTAACATCTTAATGGAGATCATTATGAGAAAAGCTGCAGTCAACATGAATAAAACCATCAGCAGCAAAAGTCACATGCTGCTCGCGTATACTGATGATATAAATATCTTTGGGGGCCCAATTAGAGAAGTTACTGCGGTGTTTTCGAGAATTGAGAAGGAGTCGGGAAAAGTGGGTCTGACGGTAAATGAGGACAAGACAAAATTAATGGTTTCAACAAGCAGGGCCTCCACGCGATTAGACCAAAGCGTGAATGTTGATAACCGTTATAACTTCGAGGTAGTGGACGAATTTATATACCTCGGATCTGCCGTAAATAAAAAGAATAACATAAGCCTTGAGATCAAGCGGAGAATTGTGCTTGCGAATAGATGTTATTTTGGGCTAAGCAAGCACTTTAGAGATAAAGCCCTCTCTCGCGTAGCAAAAATCCAGCTGTACCAGACTCTCATTCAACATGTCTTGCTTTATGGCGCAGAATCCTGCGTCTTATCGCAAGCATACGAAACATCTGTTGGAGTCTTCGAGAGAAAAATACTCCGAAAAATGTATGGCCCTATAGTGCACAACCATGAACCATGAGCTGTATGAGCTTTATCCTGACATTGACAGAGTTAAGCGGACCAAGATAACGCGATTGCGCTGGCTAGGCCATGTCAGGGGAATAGATGAAGACCAACCAGCACGAAGTGTTTTCGAAACCGAAATCGAGGGAAAACGAAAAATAGGAAGACCAGGACTCCGCTGGGGGGATCAGGTTGACGAATCCCTGCGTACACTTGGTATTGCCAACTGGAGAAATAAAGCAAAAGATCGCACGGGTTGGCGAAATATATTATCTTCATTTTGTAAGGTCCCTGACCCCTCGGGGTTGTCCGAGACCGGATAAGTAAGTAAGTAAGTAATTTAGTTTGTTATTGCGATAACTAAAATCGTTGAAAACCATCAGCGAAATTTTATATGTGCCACGGCTTTCACAAAATGATGAACGAATTGCTATAATTTAAATTTCAATATCAGTTTCAATATCAGTTCTTTTTTGATTATTTAAAAGGTAATATTTTACGCAATCTAGCCGTATATTATTTCACTGTGCGACACGATTTTCCTCCTAAAACCCAGCCTATATACCAGTGAAACCATGAACCCACCAATAGCTCTTTATTTTGTGATGGTTAATCCATTTTACGGGACTTTATAAATTCAAAAGATATCAATTTTCAAAATAATCGTTTTCACCAATATGACAACACGAATTGGACTAATAACATATCAGATGAAAGACACCGTTCTTCACTATTTGCTACAAATTTGTATTTGATGTTTCAAAGACGAAGGATGTAAAATTCAGTGAGCTGCGCCTTATACTTTTATACCCACTGATTGAGACCTAGAGTTTAACACCGATTCCGAATGGTATGTTGAGAAGCTTTTTCGTGGGTGAGTAACCGATAGTGTCGCCATCACCTTAGCGAGGTGACCGTAAGGTGGTCAGAGCAGGGATCGAACCCATGTACTCATGTACAAGAGCTGCGCAGACTAACCATTGTACAACCGACTGCCACTCATTTGCAGCTAATCAATATAAAGCTGTAATCGCAATTTAAATGACCCCTCTAGTTTCTTCCTCAGCAAACTGGGGAGTGGGATTCTAACTAATTACGTATCTCTTCCTTTTCGACCACTATTTTACTCAGGCACGTGTTCTTAATTTATCGTAATGAAATTGTTCGGCCATTATCGCATGCAAAGCAAAGGACTCGACCCATGGTTGGTTGGTTGGTTGAAAAGGCTGCTAGGCAGCACGCTGTCTAGCACACTTAGGCTAAAGAAGCCCATTGTGATACCTGCAGTTTCCAGACCACCCTAATGTACATCTTTCCTGTACATTTGGTTGGTTGGTTGAAAAGGCTGCAATGCAGCACGCTGTCTAGCACACTTAGGCTAAAGAAGCCCATTGTGATACCTGCAGTTTCCAGACCACCCTAATGTACATCTTTCCTGTACATTTGGTTGGTTGGTTGAAAAGGCTGCAATGCAGCACGCTGTCTAGCACACTTAGGCTAAGGAAGCCCATTGTGATACCTGCAGTTTCCTCTATAGCAACTAATGGCTCGTCGTCTAGCCAATTGGGCCTTTCAATGAATTTGTCTATAAGACCTACATTAATATCCTGTAGGGCTACGGTGCTAACTAAACGTGTTCCGAATATACTACTTCTCAGCTCTGCCAGAGCAGGGCAATCCAAGAGAAGGTGTTTCGTCGTTTCCTTGTCCTCTTCCATGCAGCATCTACAGAGAGTGGAGTTCCTATGTCCCAATCTTAGGGCGTGTTTTCCTACAAGACAAAGTCCCGTAAGTGCTCCTATCATTGTGGATAACCTGCCTCTCGGCAAGTTAAGTAGTTGCCTAGTCCTCTTCCTCTCCACCTGCGGCCAGAGGACCCTGGCTTGTTGCAAGTTGAAGTATGTCCCCACTTGTCCTTGAACATATTATCGGTCCACTGCCTGATCTGCAAACGTTAGGTAGAGATTGGCATACTAACACCTTATTTTGCCGGAAGAACCTGTGCCGTCGTAGTACCCTCTCTAGCTAACGCATCCGCTACGCAATTGCCTGGAATGTCGCTGTGTCCCGGTACCCAGATGAGCCTGATGTCAAAATACTCTGCCATCACCCTAAGTGATAAGTGGCATTCGTTCACCGTTAAGGGCGCAGCAAACATGGCTTCCAGGGATTTTATGGCAGCCTGGCTGTCTGTGTAGATACATATTCTCGGGAGGGTTGTGACACTACTTTTCAGTAGTTCAGTAACCTCCAATATGGCGGTAATTTCCGCCTGAGATACAGTGATCAGGCAGCTTGAAGGAGATATTTACATTTAGGTCCGGTGAATGGAACCCATAGCCTACTTGCTCGTCCAACTTTCATTCATCCGTGAAAAATCAGAAAGGGGACACCCCTTCCACTGACTGTTACCAGGTATTCCTGCTCGGAATAAAAGTCCTTAGATTTGTCGCTGGTAGAAGGTAGGGGATACAATAGTCCGTTTTTACGGGAATAGAGTTGATCCGGTGTAGTAATTCAGCGTGTCCCGAATGCCCGATATCGAAACGCCACAATCTCTGATTCTCACCAGGGATGTAGCGGCTGCCGATTCGGTCATGATATCAGGAGTACAGATGTTCAGGATAGCACTAAGTGCAGTACCTGACGTCGTGCCCATTGCCCCACTAATGCTAATCAGTGCTGATCTTTGAATGTTCATCAAGAAATTCATAATATATTTCTTTTGGAGGGACCTCCACCAAACTGCGGTGCCATAGAGAAGTATTGGTCTGACTATTGAAGTATAAATCCACATGGTGATCTTAGGAGACAGTCCCCAGCGCTTTCCTATCGCCCCTTTACAACAGTAAAGAGCAGTAGACGCCTTTTCACCCTCTCCTCCACATTCGGTTTCCAAGATAATTTTCTGTCGAGAATTATCCCCAGATACTTGACCTTTCCCGTCAACAGTACTTGCACCCCGTTAACTGACGGCAGTTCAAATGCGGGTATTTTATATTTCCGAGAGAACAAGATAAGCTCGGTTTTAAGTGGGTTCAGTGATAGTCCGTTGTTAGCGGTCCAGTTCGAAATTAGACTAAGTAGGCTGGTTGTACGAATGCACAGTAAAGTGACGTTTCTATCCGTACAGCTGATAGCAATATCATCGGCAAAGACCTGGCATTCGGCCCTGTCCAATTCAAGAAGCAGTTCATTGTCAGAAGTTAACCATAATAGTCGAGACAGAACTCCCACCTGCGGTGTACCACTGTTAACGTTCCTAGCAATTGTAACACCACCCCATTCAGCTTTGACGGATCTATCTACCAGAAGCTTTCCAATTAGGCGTGTCACTAAGCTGTCGACTCCTAGATTCTGTAGCGACCTAAGAATCGCCGAATGTTGAATGTTATTGAAGGCTCCCTCGATGTCCAGGAAGGTCCCTAGAGCGAAGACCTTATTCTCAAGAGAGTTTTATATTATTGCTGACTATAGAGTGGAGAGCCATCTCAGTTGACCTGCCATTGATATAGGCATGCTGAGAACTCGATAGTAGATTCTGTGGAAGATTACTTTGAACATGAATGTCCAGTAACCTTTCAAATGTCTTAAGAACTAAGGATGATAGGCTGATTGGTCTAAAGTCCTTTGGTTTGACATGAGAGCATTTGCCCGCTTTCGGGACGAAAACCACCTTGGAAGGAAGACATTAGTTTAAAAACAAATTGAACTTTTGTAATTTTATGTGTAAATTCCTTCGTTGAGTTTTGTGGATAAATATTTGAAAAAGCTTTCGCATTTTTTTAAAATCTTTAACGAATGATTTACAAAATTTACGATTCAATTCATTTTTAAATCCATTTTAATACGGGTAATTAACTATTACAAAAAACTTGATCTGTTCTTCGAAGTAAACATGCTTATAGTTTTTTCAGAATCTTTGTTCATAAATGATTTTGAAAAACGACATCGTTTCCTAAAAACAAACCTAAAAACACAAACATAATTATTTTGTAAAAGACTGTAACTTTACCTTAACTTCAAGCGACAAACTCTCACCACAAACGTTCAAAGTTAGAGCTGTATGCGTGCGAGGGGGTGTGTGCGTGTGCATTACAGCCCACAGCGCTTTTTCAAATGCTGTAACGATGCATGAGGGTGTATAGGTGCGAGGCTGCTGGTTCATGTCACCTTTGTTCATATCACCCACACATGAAAGACATATATACACACGTGTATGTAAGCATTTCATTATAACTTTAAATCATAACATGTAATTTTGCATATACTCTCTTACCTTCCACTTTAGATTTAGCTTATGTTTTCATTTTATTTTTTTTTTAATTCTTTTTTTTTAATTTAATTTCTTTTTTTTTCATAGGAAATTAAGTATTATTGTATACTTTTGAGTGTATGGATGTATGTATGTATTTGTAAATGTATGTAGCTACACATATTTACCTTGCAGTAACTTTGTGTCTGAAAGAGAGTTTGTTGTTTTCTGCATTAAAACTCATTAAAATAGACTTAAAATTAATTTTCTGTCTGTTTTTATTTTTTAAGTTCAAAATTGAGATGGACGAAATTAAAATGAATGTAACTTTAGATGCTACTTTATTGTGATTTATTAAGATTTGCTATAAACATTTTAAGTGTTCAGTTGCAATTATTAAATTGCATATAAACAATATATAATCTTTAATATTAAACGCAATAAAAAAAAATATTAGAATTCTGAGTATTTAAAATACATAAGCGAACTATATCACAATATCGGCAACTCTCTTAATGGTAAACAACTAGAGTTCTCGGTTAGGGCGAAGTACCTGGGTGTAATTCTGGCTTTGCTTCGGGTTTATATTCAAAATTTTAAAAGCTTGAACTACATTTTCAAAATTTCTTTAATTACAAATAATTAATTTGGTGGACAGCAAGTGAAGACACTATAGTTTACAATTTTAAGATGATTGCTTTGACACTAGGTAATCCTATTTCAATTTCGTTTCAAACACTGGCTACCTATGCGCGGAATTCCAGTCTTAATGTTATTCAAAACCCCAAAACGGCAACTGTAAAAGTGGTGATAGCCACTTAAAGCCTTGTTTTGATTTTCCATATCTGCTGTATCTTTTTAGAAAATTACTGCGCAGCAAAACATAAATTGAATTTTAATACTATTGCACTTTACTGTCCGTATGAGTGATATTATATATACCGTTGCGTATAAGTTATACGAATGTAAAAGGCACAAAAAATTCCATATTCAGCAGCCTGTATCTTTTGTAATTTGTAACCGATTGCAGAATTTGAAAATGGAAATGAAAACTAGACATCTTGAGATATTAAAAAAATCATGATAGTAGTGGTTTCTTAACTAAAGAACTTTTTTTGAGCAATTTATATAAAAGAAGTCCAAAAATTTACTATTTTTTTGGTTCACTTGAATAAAGGCACTTTAACTATTTTTAATGAAAAACAGTCTTTCTTGTTTGTGGAACGAAGTTCCTTTTTTTTACCAAACCAACACTCAGGGGATGCCCCCTATAAATGCAGTGCATTGTGTTGGCGAAGGAAAATTGAGGTAGTGGAGGGTGTAAAGAGGCAGTAGTGTCTGTTGACATTTGCCTGTCTGCTGCCATTTGCCTGGAAACACTAGCAGGAAGTTTATTCCACATACGAACTGTACGGCTGAAGAACGAATTTTCCCTATAGTGTGTAGTGCTGTCAATCGGCCACTCGACAAAAAACGGATGAGAGTTCCTGGAAAGCCGCGTACTTCGGATAAATATCCTCACGTCTGGCATAAGTTGAGGGATGTCCGAGGACTACATACATACCTCGGAAATATCGATAGAGCAGCGACACGCAACCCACATTTCGACGATGCTCAAGGGAGGCAATAGAGTTGGATACCCTACTGTCCCCTATTAACACCTTCGCTCTCCTCTGAACACGGTCGAGAAGCTCCAAAGAAGTCCTAGGAGCACCTGCCCATATGTGGGAGTAATACTCCATCTTTGGCCTGATGTAGGTGGTGTAGATATTGAGAAGATCAGATGGAGTGAAGTATTTCTTGCACCGCTTCAAAAAGCCTAGACACTTGAATGCATCTTTCGACACTTCAAATACATGTTTTGCCCAACGGACATCACATTGTATTTTCATGCCCATAACATCAAGAGCATCTGATTCATCACTATCCACACCGTCCATAGACAATGACGACACACTGGGTCTTAACCGCATTAAAATCTACTCTATTCCTTCGACCCCATTCAACAATGGACACCAGATCGCGGTCGAGTGTTTGATTCATCGTCCGGCGTTTGACTTCAATCTCTTGAAGAGTTGGCCTACCATCGAATGAATAAGAATGACAGCGATTACTGTCATCGGCAAAAGAGTAGATTGGATTCACAGTCTGACCCAGGAGATCGTCAATGAAAATAAGAAAAAGAGAAGGAGAAAGAACAGAGCCCTGTGGTACACTTGCAGTCAATTTATGCTCGTCGGATGAAACCCCATCTACAACAACTCGTATAGTGCGATCTCTGATAAAAGTCGATATAAATCGAGTGAAGTAATCACCGACACCAAAAGCAGCGAGCTTTGACAAGAGTGCATCGTCCCAAACTCTGTCAAAGGCCTTGGAAATATCAATAGTAACTACCTTACTCTCACCAAGCCGGTGGATGGATCGACTCCACTGTTTCGAAAGGAATGCCATCAAGTCTCCAGTAGATCTCATTCTACGGAAGCCATACTGCCGATCATTAAGAAGGTCATTGGACTCAAGATATTTCACAAGATTGTGATTAACCATGCTATCCATAACCTTCGAGAGCGCAGAACAAATTGCAATTGGGCGGTTATTTGCAGGGTTACTTGCATCACCTTTTTTAGGGGTTGGCTGGACAGTAGCAACCTTCCAACGTGTCGGGAAGGCTCGCGCACGGTATGCAAGGTTGAAAAGATTGCGCAGTGGACGTGCCAGCGTCGAAGAGCACCTACGCAAGACCAGTGCTGATTTTTGATCCGGGCCCGGGGATTTATTTACTACGAGATTCGCAAGAACCTTTTTCACTCCTCGCGATCGAAAAAATATCTTGGGCATGGAACAAGATACGTAATTGATCACGGGGAGTGGTTGATTGCTATCCGGCATGGAAGAGTTCCTTGCAAACATTTCAGCCAGGATGTTAGCTTTATCAACCGGTTCAGTGAATGTTATGCCATCTTTAAGAAGAGTTGGGATAGAGAAAGAACTATCCTTTATTCTTTTTGCAAATGACCAAAAGCTCTTACTTCCTCTAGAGAAAGAAAGAACTTTAGAACGAATACGCTGTTCGTGAAGAAACTTTTCGCGTCGAAGTATTTTGGCACACTTGGATCTTGCCTGTTTGCGTAGCAGTTCATTATTAACGTTTTTATTAGAACGCCAGATCTGACAGCATTTTTGCATGTCTGGTTACACCAATTTTTTCCGATGTTTTAACCGAAATAATTTTCGTCGGGATGAATGAATTCATACCATTCAGAATTATCTTCTCGATCATTTCGGCAGCAGCATCTATATTATTGTCCAGAAAACAAAGCTTCCAGTTAAAATGCTGATAAACGAAGTTCCTTATCGCACGTTGTAGGTTGGGGGCTAAAGGGGAAAATGTTAAACATTTTTTTTTAACTACTTTATTACATCCCATTATTATCAACTGTATTGGGTACTTTTGGTTTGGTTTAATGGAAAGTATTCTAAGTGGAGCCTGTTTATTGCATATTATAGCTTTGAACCCAATAAAAAGTAAATTTAGAAAAGCCATAGATAAATTAAAAACCATAGATGGTGAAAGATAAGTGTTGGATTTGAAAGTAAAGGGAAATTTTCTAGATGGCGCCGGACTGCTAGATATGGGCAAATTTCCCTGGAAACAAGAACTATTGAAGAAACTATATAAGCATGCTTTCTGGCATTTTGTATTGTCAACAAATATCAGAAGTGGTATGCTTATCTATTATTTATGTTCTATTTTCAAATTTAAACAACAGAATCAAAATAAAAATTATATTTTATTGCTTTTTCGTTGTAACCGAGCCAAAGTGCAAGATTGGCAAATCCATGAAATACAACCTTAACTTAATAGTACACTCGTACTTTTGGTTTGGTTTATGTCTAGACTAACATATGGGGAGAAATTTCTTGTTTAATGGGAAGTTTTCCAGATGGAGCCTGTTTCTTGCATATTGTAGTTTTGAACCGAATAAAATTTAGTAAATTTAGAAAAGCCGAAGCCAAATTTTCTTAAATAAGTGCGTCTTCTTAAAAAAGTAAATTTTCTCAAAAAAAAAATTCATATTCTTATTCTTACACAGAGTACCTTTTATTAAAAAAATACCTTATCTTAAAGAAGAACGTTTTCTTAAACAAGTATATTTTCTTACAAAAAGTACCTTTTTTAAAAAAAATATTTTTTTATATAAGTACCTTTTCCCCAAAAAGTACATTATCTTACAACAAATTGCCTTTTCTTAAAAAACTACATTTTCTTTAAAGTGTACCTTTTATGTAAACCAAAATAACTTTTCTAGAGATAAGTACCTACTCTTAAAATTATACCGGTTCTTGAAAATAGGACCAAATTCTAAAAAAATCCCATTTCTTAAAAAAAAACCTTTTCAAATACCTTCTCTTAAAAAATAAAATTTCTTACAAAAATTCCCTTTCTTAAAAGTACCTTTTCTTAAAAATAAAATAATTCCTTTTCTTGAAATAAGTAGTCTTTCTGAAAAAAAGTAAAAGTTCGTAAAAAAATAACCTTTTCATAAAAAGAGTACCACTTCTTTAAAACGTACCTGATCTTAAAAAAAGTTGTTCCTTGTAAAAAAAAATCATACTCTTTCGCTTTTTCTTACAGAAAGTACTTCTTATTATAAATTTTACCTTTTCTTTATAAAAACATTAGCTTTAAAGAAAGAAAATATACTTTTTTTTTAAAAAAATACATTCAATAAATAAAAAATTTCTTAAAAAAAGTTTATCGTTTTACAAAAAGTATCTTTTCTTAAAGATCCATTTAAATTATAGTATTTTGTAACAGGCGCCTTAGGCGTGTTCGAACTAACTAGTACATAATATATAGCGAAAGGAACTTCGTTCTAACCGGGTGTCCTCTGACACCTCATATAAGCTTTTTAATTTATTTTACTTTATTTAAGAACTATTAGTAGTGGGGACAATCCCCTTCATTTTTAATAACTTCAAATATAAGGCTTTCATTGAGAGATAAAGAGAATTTATGTAATCCAACGAAATTTTATTCCAAGCATCCTTAATCAGAGATTGACTGCGAAATTTTATTCCAAGCATCCTTAATCAGAGATTGACTGCTTGTCATCAAATTGTCTACCTCCTTCCTTAGCAGACTGGAGGGCCCCAGACAAGAACATTAACATTTTCGTTTGCAATGAACTCCTTTACTACTCTGGCGTTGTGTATAGGGACATTATCCTGTTGCAATATCCAACATATGGGACCAAACAGTTCACTGAATTTCGGAAAAGCCGATTCCAATAACGTTTTATAGCTTGCACCAGTAATTTTTGCATTTTGAAATTTAAGATCGATGGTGCCATAGTCTTAATAGCACCCCACACCACAACGCCGCCCTGTCGGCTGTGATGTCGGTTCAAAAATCGCTTTTATTTATGCAGATAATGGAAATAATAGTTGTAGCCATCAGGCCCATCCAAATTAAACTTATTCTCATCCGTAAATGCAACGGTTCTCCAGTCATTTACATGACCCCTTGGCTGCACATCCTATACCATGTAGACTCTTGCGAATTGCAGCCGCTTTTCCTTACGAGGCGCATCAAGTGGCGGCGTTTATTTGTAATTTCAGGTATTTAAGATATTCACAGCTCTTAATTACTCTGCGTACTGATGACTTGCTCGCTTCCACACCAGCTTGAGCTCTTATTTTTGACAAGGATTAGGCAGAATTAGAAGCAATTCTGATGATTTTTCTTTTCTCATATGTAGATAAAAACAATAAAACCTCTCCTTTAATATTATTTCCATACCCCTTGGGGTTCTTGATGTAATTGTCGCCAACTGTTGGGCTCCGTCCAATTTCTTTCGAATTAGGAACAATTCTAATGATTTTTCTTTTCTCATACTGAGGTAAAGACAATGAAACCCTTTCTTTAACATTTTTTCCATACCCCTCGGGGTCCTTAATGTAATTGTCGACAAATGTTGAGCTCCATGAAATTTTTTTTAGCTTTAGTGCGGTTGGAATATCCTTCGGAACGGTAAACATCGATGTTAGTTTTTTTCGATATATTTAAAAATTTTTGTTTTGCCATTTTGACTCGTAAAATGATTAAGATGTAATAAATTGTAATAAACAAACGCTCGCTACAAAAAATCATCGCTTACTTTAAAAATAATAAAAAAATAATAAAGTGCCTTTATTCAACTGAACCAAATAAAATAGAACATTTTTAACTTTTTGATGTGTTGACATCTATAGCGGCGTATAGGGACTAAATCTATCAAAGTCAGATTTTATGCTGCTGCTAAAACCAGATTTTATGCTGCTGCTAAAACCAGATTTTCTGCGACTGCGAAAGAGAATAATGACGTGTTAAACAAAAATGAGCGAGCAAGAGAGCAATGAAAGAGTGTTGTGGCAGGGGTGAGGCACACGAAATTGTGTCTATAGCGTATGTATTAACATAATAATGTATGTATGCACATGTGTCTGTTGCTGTTGTTGAACGGAGATATCAAGCATAGCCACGCAAAATTTCATTTGCAAGCCCATGGCTTGCGCAGTCGACGTTATGGTGACACACTAATACGTCAGCTACTTCGTAGAAAGTATGTGTGATGTTGTGTGTTTGGTTGTTTCGTTGTTGTTGCTATGGCCAAACAAAGCGAGTCATTTGATGTTCAGCATTGCCCGGTGTATAAAAAAAAACTATTATTTTTTATTTTCCAACGTAACATTTACTAATGTGTTCATAGAAATCGATCAGGTACCGTGTAGCAAAAAGATGTTAACACATCATCCGTGAGTTCGAACAGTTTTTTAAAAACTGCTCAAAAAAATTTCTTTAGTTAAGAAACCACTATTGTCATGATTTTTTTATATCTCAAGATGTCCAGCTTCCATTTCCATTTTAAAATCCTGCAATCGGTTACAAATTGCAAAAGATACAGGCTGCTGAATATTGAATTTTTAGTGCCTTGAAATAAGTGAACCGGAGTGGATAAAGAACTGTATCTTAAACTTTCAAAATCTATTTTTATTTAAAGCTTCTAATTTAATTTGCAAAACCCTTGATAACAACATAACCCAGAGCATCTACAGTAATTTGTATACAAATATACGAACTAAGAATTCTCACTAATTCTCAGTAATACGAACTCTAAGGAAAGTCATTCATTCGAAAAATATTAGGGAATAAAAAATGTATACTTCATCGAAATGTATTTCAACATTTTTCCACATGTAATTCCTCGTAGTAGTAGTGTATGTATAAATGTGTGTAAAAATATTCCTGAAAATGATAACATAGTAAAATGTTTACGCCAAAATGTGTACACGCTGTAACTTCTTTTTTGCCCATAAAGGAATGTGATAATTCATGTTATCAAATTAATCTGTATCAGTAAAATAAACAAAACCAAACGAATATATTTTTAAATGAATATGTAACTAATGTTATCAAATATGTTACATTTTTTTTGCAGGTTTATTTGTAAAATTGTATGAGTATTACAGTTTTATAAAATAATTATAAAAAAAAACAATTAATAAACAATGTCAAACTGGATGACTTTGATTTCAACTATTCACAAACATCATGTGTTTAAACTGGCAAAAAAAAATATAACCTTTTTTTGGTTCTTTCATACTTTTCGCATATGGGCATTTCCACCTTTTGTCACATCACGACACCCTCGTTAATTGCTTATATTTTAGGACCAGTCAGTTTGATTGTTTTGATTTCTTTCACTAAGTATAGAGCTACTTCCATTCTGTATTTAGTAAAAGAGTACAAAACAATCGAACTACATGGTCCTAAAATACAACTAAATAACGAGGGTAACGTGATGCGTCAAAGAGTGGCACTTTCTGTGGAAATGCCTATATAGTCCAAAACGAGCTGAGATACATAAATGTTCCAGGATGTAGTATAAACTTGGCGAATAGTAAAATGTGTAGAAAACTCAGTGTAGAAAAATATACAGCCTCCAGGGTCATGGATTGTAGAATGCCTACACACACACGCTGAAAAATTTGTATTTTTTGTTGTTGTTTGGATGCAAATATAACATGTTTATAGCTCGACGCAAATATATTATACTTGTGCCCAAACACATTGTGTTTGCTAGTCAATATAATATATTTTGGACATAATGATTAATAGGTTTTAATATATGTATTTGTGACTCTAATACGCCCTTTTTTGTTGAAAACTGCTGAAAGCCAAAACATGGCATGACACTAAAGAAACCCTAGCACAGAAATATCAATCGGGTAAACCGACTTAAACATGCCCTCACCATAAGTCATCCAATGCGAGTGAGTTCTATAAAAAAAACACATATATTCACCCTTACGTTGAACGAATGAGGGTGGCAAATGTGCCAATATTCAATAGCAAAGTGTCGTTGGGCTAAATATTATTCAATACCCAACATAATTACGATCCTAAGTGAACATGGAGAGTTGTCGTGACTACCTGCCAAATGTCCGCCCAATATTTATATGGGAGGTACAAAAATGGACATGACGAAGTTGTTCATTTACACATTATTACACCAAATATTGATCAGTACCAAATTCTGTTAAGGGCGGTTGTGGTATAGGGGAGATATCGAGTCGGTCAACCGAAAAGCCACCCTACTTTTGTATGGAAGGTTTCATGTTTAGGATAACATTGCCGAGTACCGAATTTTATTAAGATCACTTGTAGTTTACGAGAGTTATCGTTTCGATCGACCGGTCATCGGTCCGACTTTTGTGTGCATTCGACAAAGTTTTGTCTAGTGCCAAATATCATAAAGATTGGTTCAGGTTTGCGGGAGTTATCTGGCCAAACAACCAGCCGGCCGCACAACGTATGTTGGTAGGGCTTGGCAAAATCACTCTTGTTTTAATGGGTGACAAGCATGGCATTAGGCGATCATTAAGATCGGAAGTGTTTCATGCGAATTATCCCATTGACCACCAAGCTTTTGTATGGGAGGAACCAGACTGGGCGTAACAATCTCGCCCATTTTCTCCAGTTAAGTAGATATTTACAGATTATTGACCAATGTTTGAGTTGAAACTAATCACATCTACCAGAAAAAGACATGATTTCGTACCAAATGTGTCGATTTGTATGGGAGATACCAGAAGGGTCGTGGTCAAAATATCCTTTTTCAATCCCATACTAACCTTGGACAAACAATAGTCACTAACAAAATTTCGCTGTGATCGATAAAAATTTACGGCAGTTATCGTGTTCACCCGCCAGCCAGCCGGCCAGACTGACAGACGGTCATGGCTCAATCGTCTTTAAAAGTCCCAAAACCAATTTCGTCCAAAGATACTAAGGGTCTAATCTCCCTCCTTCGATGTGTGACATTTTTTCCGTATTAAATGATATATACCCCCATCCCTATGGGTGAGGGTAAAAAAATTTACGAGTAAGTAATTTCAAACTAACATCATTAATTTTTTTCCAACCGATTTATAAGGTTTTATTTTATACCTTTTTATACCTCCCAGGGCTCGCCACTTTGGAGGCATTTGGGAAGCTGCGGTTAAGACTGCGAAAGGTCATATATTCAGCACAGTGGCCAACGTTTTAATTGAAATTGAAGCTATACTGAATTCCAATCGCAGCACTATCTGAAAATCCTAATGATTGCAAATCGTTAACTCAAGGTAATTTTTTAGTTGGTGCGCCGTTGAATGCCACGACGAATGTCACGACATCAACCATTTAGAATGTTGGAAACGAATCACAATAATTAAGCAACGGTTCTGGAAGACATGGTCCCATGAATATCTTAATGATATGCTTCAATGTAATCGATGGACGACAAACCCACGCGCTGAAAAAAAACATCCGCAGCAACATATTGCAGGAAACATATATATGTTTGCAAGCACTGATTTCATAAATTGAAGATCTGCTGCTCTTTTGTATGTATATTGCCTGTCACGTTTATGATTCCAGCAGTTTTCAACAAACAAAGGAACATTTGGGCCACAAGTACACATCTTTTAACGTATTAATCATTGTGTTTCAAATATGTAATATTGAACAGAAAACACAATGTGTTTGGATACAAGTATACTATATTTTGCGACGTTATAGTTCCTTCCAAACAACTACAAAAATACCGATTTTTCAGCGTGCAGCCAACCTTCAACTCAATGCTCTAGTTTTGGGCGAGTAGATGCTACGTACCCAGGAAAGGATGGAAAAACAAGAGTTGCGAGCGTTCAAACATTAAAGGGACTATACCTTCGTCCCATCTGCAAGCTAGCTATCTTGTTTAATCATTGAAAGACGATGCTTTCAATGCCGCCGCAATGTTGGATATTCTCATGTTACACAAGTTAAATGGGTCGTGAAGTTTGTATTAAGAATAGTTTTGGATTTTAAACCACTGTAAAACAGTATTTCTGATATCCTTGAGTTTCACACGTAAATTTTTGAACTCTTTTTGTTCATGTGCTTGAGTAAATAATAATATCCTGTTTTAGAACTAAAGGGTGGGGCATTTAAAATTTTAAATTTGAATCGGCTATAAAAAAGTACTGATAATTATTTAAAAATTCTGGTTTTGTCATTTAATAATGGAACACAATATCATTCATATGGCTACCACGACTGGCTCGGCAGTACCTCATTCGATCAACCCAATTTTTCAGTACATTTTCGATTGTTTCGGGTCGAATCTCTTCAATGGCAACTTTGATTTCATGTTTCAACACGTCAATTGTCTCTGGATGCTTAGCGTACCATTTATCCATAATGGCTCCCCACAGAAAATAATCCAAAGGGCTCAAATCACAGCTCCGAGGCGGCTTAGTGACATCACAATTTCGGCTGATTGATGATGTTTGTGTTAGCTGTGTGACAAGCGGACCCGTCTTGTTGAAAGCAAATGTCGTCCATGTCATTCTCTCGAATTTTTGGAAACAAAAATTTGTTGAGCATGGCGAGGTTACGCTCACCATTGACGGTAACGGCGGCTCCTTGTTCATTTTAGAAAAAAATGGCCCAATGATGCCGCCAGCCTAAAATCCACACCAAACCAATGTTTTCGATTGAACGCACTAGACGAGAACGTACTCAGCTTGGTTTGTCCAATAACGATCCATGTCCATGAACTCGCTTCACAAATTGACGCACAAACTGAACTGAAGGCCGATCCACGTCAGTTTCTTACAATTTGCCTTGAAGACTCACTACTTTGGAAGTAAGTTTTTAAAATTTAACAATTTTGTTGTTTTTTTTGCAAATGTCGAACATAAACCTGAAAATAAAAATAAAAATTAATGTTATTTTACCTTTCAAAGTCAAAGTAATCGGTAGTTCAAATTTTAAATTTTAAATAGTAACTCTTTTAAACTTTAGTAACTCTGTACGAAATATGAAATAAAATCAAAAAACTCTTGAAATATCTTTGTAAGAAAGAAACACGCCTTTTGTTTTCTAACGAAACATGTTTCTCTGTTTTGCTTCGGTTTTTATATTTCGTTTCATGTAGAGTGTGTTGCGCCATAAGAAAGTAGACACTTATCGGCAACGACGCTGGTTCGAAATAGTTTTGTTGCATTCGGTGTGTGTTGCTCGTATACAATGGCATGTATTTTCGACAACCAACGTTTTCTTTGGAGTGTGTAGTCTCATAAGAAACAGTGTTTTCTTGTTTCACAAAACAAAAAAACACGATTTGATTTATCCGGTGTGTTTTTTGCCTTAGTAAACAATATTATCCCGTTTTAGATCAAATAACCCTGTACACAACATGAAATATACTCAAGCATTGAATCAGTCTTGAAATATCTTTGAAAGAAAGAAACACGCGTTTACTTTTCTACGCCCGTGAGCGACATAAATAGTATTTTGCGTCCACAAATCAAACAATCTTCATGAGACATTCTGTGACACATCCTTAGGCATGAAATCCGCTACCACACATAAGTTATGGCATCATCATTCAGCCTTGAAAGAGATTTGTTCTCAATGACTCCGACATAATTGAACAAAAGTTTAAAAAGATGCTCGTGTCGATTGATGTAAACAAATGCTCACGGGCAAATGGCACGTGTTTCTTGCAAAGACAACTAATTTAATATACGTGTAACGGGTGGTCCAAATACCAGTATATTTTTAAAAATTAAATTCATCAGGCATAATTTTTATTTATGGTCCAAATGCCAGTATATTTTTAAAAATTAAATTCATCAGGGATGATTTTTATTTATTCGGCCTTTTTATTTGTACTTTTCAATTTTATTATTCAAGCTCGAGGTCATTCTATATCTCTATTAATACAGGTACAGTTTTCAAAAATGGAGCTTTGCAAATGTATACCTATGATTCCTGGCAAACCGTATTGCAGTTGTTTGGAATGATGCTATTGAAAAATTCATCACACTAAATGCAAACGAAATCTCATTTGAATTGAGAATTCACTATAATGCAAGTGTTGGAAAAATATCCCAAGAAAACATTTGCAAAAACTTCTTTCCATCTCCAGAGAACCATTGGTCCTCATTGGACATGTTTTAACGTAGAATACGTTGATCTGGAGCACAAAATTTTGAGAAAATGTTTGTCAACTTTCACCCACTTTTACTTAAATATTAAAACATATTTTAGCAATTTTTATATGTTACTCAGTTTTGGTAATATGTTTTGTTTCGAATTACATTAAAAAAATTATATGTCTATATATAAAAGTTTTATGTAGTTAAGGAAATAAATATTTAAGAGCATGATATTTTAGACTTTTTTTGTACATGCCGCTGTTGTTGTTGGTTTGTAAATGCCGCTGTTGTTTTTGTTGTTGTTGTGAAATCAAATGATTTTGGCTTTGCTGTGCTTTGTTTATTTATCGAGCAGCGTTTAAATGTGTGTGTGTGTACATTTCGTTTTGTTGGATCGGTCGGTTATTACCCGCTTGCTCGGCAAGTATCAATTGTCTCTTTGTAAATAGTTTTATAACTAATCACTAACCGCGGTAGTTATTTTAGTATCACTAAATAATGTCTAAGAGCGATAATTGTCCACCCTGTGCATTACCAGTAGATAGTTAAATGGATTAACGAATTTAAAATTTGCGAAAACAAATCAAACAAAGTCCCGTTATCCTTACGCTGGAATTCGTACAGCTTTGTTATTTTGTTTATTTTATCAGTCGTTTACTGGAACTGAAACGCAAAAGACTGGCAAGTGCCATAAAGTGCATTTAAGTGTTTTTAAATTAAAAATGTGTGTAATATGTTTATTTGTTTATCAAATAAAATGTAAAACAAAAAATTTTCAGAAAACACATATGTGTTTAATCTGATAAATGGGCTACTAGTAATTATGTTTAATTAACACTAGCTAAATATATCAATCGAAAGTACTAGTGAGTTGGGGCTAGTTACATAGGGGGCTTTTCAAAGCCGAATAAACGGTCTATCCAGTTTCACCAGCTATTTAGTGGGTTAAAAAGGACCTGTGAATTTGAGTGCCGGTTTGGACTAGTGAAATAACGTGAAATTGGTAATACAGAAGGTAGTCAATTGTACCCCTCCTATGACATCGCCATGTTAAAGTAGACAGTCAAATACAAGTGAATTAGATTGGACGGTAACTAGTACTGGATATTAATGCCTAGATAAATTGATAGTGCGGCACTAGTAACGCGAACAAGCGGGTAGTTCGTTTGGAGGGGAACATAAAATGAAGGGAGGGGAGCGTGGACACATGTGCGTGCTTGAAAGTTTACAGATCTTTGCTGTCGTTTGTTTACTTCTGCGAGCAGCGTGTAAATGTGTGTGTATGTACATTAATACAAAGGATTGGCGATGTATACGCTAACGTATTCTACGTCTGACCTATGCGCCCGTGTTATCTAACACAGGCTTTTTATTTTTTTTTTTGTTGTTGCCTAATAGACAACACAATTTTTCTACATACAATAACAATTGCATACATTTTCGTCGTGCTCCACGTTATTCATATTCATCAGGATGATTCCAAACAATCGCTGATGAAGATCTGTGGCTAGATCTGAAATAGCTATACAGTTTGCCAGGAATCATAGGAATACATTTGCAAAGCTCCTATTTTAAAAACTATATCTCTATTAATAGAGATATAGAATGGCTTCTAGCTTGAACAATATAATTGAATTTAAAAGTTAAATAAACCTAATTTCTTTTGGTACATTTTGGCTTTATTAGAAATAGCAAATATTCCCATTTTTTATGAAACAGGATTTCCTGCATGTGGCTGACGCGACACACGTCGCAGTGGCTCATCTTCACAGTCCAGTTTTCCAAGACTTTGTTGACTGTTTCCAAGACTTTGTTGACTGTTTCGGCTTCGATGATATTGACCTTAAGGGTGTGGATCATTGCTATTCATAAACCGTCGGTTAACGGCACCCCACAAGAAAAAGTCTAAAGAGGTCAACTCGCAGCTTCAAGGCGGTCAATTGACGTCGCCCACTCGGCTGATAAACCAAATAGAAAATATTTCTCAGTGTCAAAATAACTTATGATTTATAAATGTACCAGTATTTGCACCACCCGTTAGAATGGTATCGCCTTAAAACATGTGTATAAGATTTTTACAGTTGACAAATTATGGATGTATGCGTATGAGCTGGAAACTAAACAACACTCGACTGTATGTCTGTTTCATTAGGAACCAAATTCCACGAAAATTGCTCGCGCTAGAGAAACTTGAATCAATGTGTCGCCAGTTTCTTAGTAGTGAACTCAAACACCTGGGTTTTCAAAAATATCGGTTTTCGGGTTCTTTGAATATTGAAATTTTAGCGAAGATAGTTTACAGTTAAACCGACGTCTAAAAACCGCTTAATTACAAGTTTCGGTATTTATGACGAAATGGAAAACTAAAAGTTTTATACAATCGATTTTTCGTAGTTCAGTTGTTTTGAATTTTGAAATCGATGTTATTATAAAAATCTATAAAAATATTATCATACACTGTGAGAAAGCATCAGTATTTCATTATTAAAATCAAAACTTAAGTTATTTTCTTTTAAAATCACATTTCAGGTATAAAATTCAATATAGGTTTGTTTGATTATTTCTCACGTAACTTGGTCAGATGATCAGATGGCGTTATGCAGTTTATTCAAGCTATGTCATATTCCGTTGCATATGAGATATTTCCCCACAGCTTCCGTGGTAATTGTGAGATAAAATACAAAGTCCAGACACGTTTTTGACCATTACATAGTGTCCAGTTATCATAGCAACTTTACTTGCCAAGTGATCCTGAATTTTGTGCCTCCAGAAAGTCTATCATTCGCATATCTGAGAGATTCGTTGTAAGCATGAGCTTACAATCCATATCAAGTGAAACCAGTAATGTAGTTCATAAACTGGACAGCTCAACTGCTCTATAGCTCCGCTCCATGGAAAGTTTTATTTGAATACCGAACTGCTTGGCCATTTCACTTTGAGACGCGCTGCAATTGTAAAGAGTTCTTGAAGTCAGGGATACAAATTGCACTTAATTTGTATCAACCTGAATGTCAGCGTAGACGTTGTTACTTTAGGCGGTGATGACCTTCTGTTCCAGCCAGAGCTCAACTTCTGCGATTGGATTACATCCAGTCTGAAAGACACTGCAGTCGTCTGGTATCCTTTTTTGAAGGTCTAGACCCAGGTCTTTGGAATAAACTGCGAAGCCTACGTTGCCATCTAGTTTGAAGCCAAAACTGTGTACACCTTCTATAACCTGGTATGCATCCCTCCCAGTTCTGTATATCCGCGATATGACTGGGAGGTAGAAGGGGGTGACATGTAACCCAGTTCCAGAGTGGATTATCGCATATCCTTTAAAATCGTCCCATTATCTATGGGCTGATGATCCATCGCGAACAATGTTTTTTGTCCACACGAACACGTCCACGAACAATGTTTTTTGTAAACCCTCGGGCACAACATTGCCATTGTCAACAGACTTAGGTAAGTCGATTTTCACAATACCAGGCACCAATCGACAATGCTATAGAGCAATATAGGGCAGATAAGTGCTGTATATATTCAGTAAACTATTTTCAGCAATAGGCTTCATCGTCACCCAATGACCTTTATATACAAATACAGATGACTGTGGCTCTCCTTATCTTAACTATAGCGTTTGACTTGAAACTAAGCTTTATGTGGAGATTCACACCCAGATATCCTTTACTATCCTTTCGCAAAATGTCTCTAACACATAGAGAAATTAGGGTAACCAACTACCAAAGAGGAATTATTCTCCACTAGAGCGACAAAGCGAGCCTTCATACATCAGTTCAAACAAGTGACTATAGGCAATCAAAACGTCGAAATAATAGGTCATCCCCAATACAGTTCTGGTTTGAGTCCCAAATACTTCTTATTTTTCTCGCAGATCAAAGATAAATTGCGGAGACAACGATATTCGTCTCACAACCCATATGTTTGAGGTGTTTCAAACGGAATGGTAGAAATGATATTAAAAGTTGTTCGAACGCATATAGAAGTGTACATATTATGAACGGGAATATTTCGAGAAGTATTAAAGACATTTTTAATCACAAAATAATTCAAATTGTTAGGCTTTCTCGTGCAATTTCCTATAACCAGGAGCGGGTCTTTATTTTACTATTTTGACTCAGTTCTGTTGATATGGCAACCAATTGACTTCTTCAGACTTAATATGTAAATAACAAACAAAAATCACCCTATTGAACTGAAGTACCGTATTTGGTATTTTAAGTTTTTAGCTAAAATGCATGTGGCCTATGAGTGTTATTATTTTGAAGTGCTTACCCGTATGTATGAGTGATATAAAATTATATTGTAATATACTGTGGCGTATACTTGATATGTAACTAATTTATCTAATATTATTATGTAATGTACAACCCCCTTCAATTGAAGCCCAACTTTGCCACTTACTATACCATATATGTATTTAAAAACTTGTCTGGAACTTGCTAAAACTCCCATATTATTTACATATCTGAGACCCTACAATATTATACCAAGTTTTTTTCCCAACAAAATGCATTTAAATTTTGTTCAGCAGAACCAAACCTTTGCAAAATTTATACTTGAGTAATTGTTAACAGAAACTCGTTAAAAAATGTTATTGTTACAGATTATTAAACTTTCGATTTTCCATTTTACAAAACGTACGAACTCACTAACGTCACGCACGCATTCACTTTCGAAGAGAGTTCACTTGAATGAGGGGAATATCAAAGTTTCCCCCAAAATGTTAACCATACAATGCACTCGAATGCAGTGAAAAGGACACCTTTCGGGCACTCACAAAGTTTCGTTTTATAACAAAAGTTTACAAAATCCCGAGATTTTACTAAGGGAACTTGATTGAAATCAATTGTTGTAGGGGATGGTAACATTTTAACGGAAAAAAAATTGTTCTAACTTTAGATATTGTCCTCAATGAGGTAAAGTCGGGGAAATGATAAAAGTAAATTATTTTTGTAAGGATAATCTGTATTCGTAGGAATAATTCATGTGTGAAATTAATTTACAAAGGACACGTTGTAACCGTTGTACTTACAGTCACTTGAATGTGAATGAGTAAAGGTTTCAACACATTGAAACACGGGGCGTTTATTTCGGCGTGTGTCATATTGGCCTGCAGGCAAGCTTTGCAGCTGAGCTGGTTGTATGCTTGTTCATACTGCAGATATGGTAAATATGAGGGTGGCTCATTATATTTCTGGCGTAATAATGAAATATCATCGAAATTGGTTTCATTGTTTGTCAAAACATTCTCCACACGCTGAATAATAACAGCCCCAGCAACATATTGCAGGAAGCATGTATATGTTTGCAAGCATTGTTTTCGCGAATTGAAGATCTGCTGCCGTTTTGTTTCTCTGTTGTCAGTCTCTTTTTTGTTTTTAGCAGTTTTCAACAAAGAAAGCCACATATGGGCCTCAAAAACATATATTATAGCCTACTAATCATTGTGCCTCAAATATGTAATATTGAATTGCAAACACAATGTGTTTGGGCATGAGTACAGTATATTTGCAACAAGCTGCAAACATGTTATATTTGCATCTAAACACCAAAGAGACAGATTTTTTAGTGTTATATTATATTTTCGACGCACTTTTGCAACCCCAACTGAGGTAGCTCCAAAACAGGCGGTTTGAACGCATTAACCGCTTCTCCAGGTGTCAAAAAAAGTTGAACAAGCAATCTGTTTTAAATATGCGGCAGTAGAAGTAAATTATTATATACTAAATCGGGATGATAAGGTGAATGACCCATCAAATCAATGATTTTGCTTGTCAAATACGTGCACGCTCAAAAACCGGCCTGTGGAACATATTCTTTCAGACACAATCAGCAGGAATTATGTCTATGTTTGGAACACAGTCCAAATTATTGTATGATTGCTAGTCCTAAACTGACTTGCACTTAAATACAAACATGCAACTTTATTTATTGGTACACAGGTATACTTTCACTTGCAAACATATGCGTATTTCATCCCATATGTCGAGGTATTTGGGTATTTCCTCCCAAGCGAACACTTAACGATTGAATGTATGAAACTAAACCGTAACAGATCAATCAACATAAGAAACAATCAATTCATTTACTCACGTTTCCGGGGATATTTATAAATCACCGACTGAAACAATAATGAAAAACTTCCATCATACAGTTGCAATAATATTAATTTAGGCCGAGAAAAATCTCTCTTTTTATTATTTTTATTATTTTGCTCTCGAAAAAGCATAGTGGCAAAATAAATATAAAACAGCGCACCAAACACAGCTGTATTTGTATCACAAACAAAGATGTATTTGGATCACAATTAAACATATTATAGCATTTTAATCATTGTGTCTCAAACATGTAATATCAAAAGCAAACACAATGTGTTTGGACACAAGAATACTCGTACTATATTTGCGACAATCTACAAACACACTATATTTGCATACAAACAACGAAAAACCCGATTTCTCAGCATGTGTTTGTTTGAGCCCATGTGTGAGAGTTAGAATTGTAGTGATGGAGAATGATTCATGTTTGGAGGTTCATTTTGCTTATTTCATCAAACACTTCTGACAAACAAATGGTTGTGTACCATTTAGAATTGACCGTCCTAATCTGCCTAATCAGTTACGCCGAGGAAGTAGGTGACTACAGACTAAAAACCCCGGCCCCTGTAACATTATGTAGAAAACATATATACATATGTTTGGAAAACCCATATACTTTCGTGCAAGCATTGTGTTCATGAATTAAAGATCAGATGCTTTTTTTGTTTCTTTGTTGCCTGTTACGTTTAATTTTCAGCCGTTTTCAGCAAACAAAGCCATATTTTGAACACAAACCAATCATTAATCACTGTGTCTCCAACATGAAATAATGAATAGCAAACACAATGTGTTTGGACACAAGTATACTATATTTGCGACAAGTTATAAAGACATGATACATGATACCACCTCCGATAATGGAATAAGACTGATAGACTTCGCCGCTGCAAAGAACCTGATAGTTAGTAGCACCCGATTCCAGCATAAGGACATTCATAAGGCGACCTGGATATCTCCTGATCAACGGACGAAGAACCAGATTGATCACTTGGTAATAGATGGCAGGCACTCTTCTAGTGTAATGGATGTACGTGTGATTCGAGGTGCCAATATCGACTCGGATCATTACCTGGTGGCTGCGAAAGTTCGCACGAGATTCAGCAGGGCGAAAAACGTACGGAGCCGAACACAGGAAAAGCTGGATATTGACAAGCTACAAATACCGGAGATATCAATGTCCTATCGACAGAAACTCTCTCTCCTGCTGGAGCAGAATACCCCCTCCCGAAGACCCAGATGCGCAGTGGAAGCACATCTCCCATTCTTTGGAAATAGCTGCAATGACTGATCTTGGCTATCAAAAACCGCAGAAGGATAAGCCATGGTACGACGAAGAATGTCGCATTGCAACCGATGAAAAAGACCCTGCACGTATGGCAACAAAACAGTCAGTTACAACGCGCGCTGCGAGTGAGCGGTACAAGAGGCTGAGAAGGGAATAAAACCAACTATTTAGGCGAAAAAAATGGCAGTGGGAGCAGAGAGAGAGTGAAAGAACCGAAATGTGCAGGATGAATGGTGAATCCCGTAAGTTTTTCCAGAGGGTAAGAAGACCGTCCAACGGGCCTAATAATGGGCTGCCCCCCTGCAAGGATGAGAATGGGAATCTGGTGACTGAGAAGCAGTGTGTGCTCAAAATGTGGGGAGACCACTTTTTAGCACTACTCCACTCAGATTCTTCCACTGAAGATCAGGAGGTAATGATAGTGGAAGATAGTATAGATTGTACCCCCCCAACCAAGACGAGATTAGTACGGCAATCTCCCGCCTGAAGAATAATAAAGCCGCTGGTGCGGATGGCCTACCTGCTGAACTTTTTAAGGCAGGCGGCGAAGGACTGATAGCCCACATGCATCAACTGATATGCGGTATATGGCTGGGGGAATCTATTCGCGACGACTGGAGTCTCAGTGTATTATGTCCTGTATTCAAAGAGGGTGATCCGTGTGTCTGTTCCAACTATCGCGGTATCAGTCTTTTATCCATCGCGTATAAGGTCTTGTCGAGTGTATTATGTGAAAGATTAACGCCAATTATTGAAAACCTGATTGGACCTTATCAGTGTGGTTTTAGACCAGGCAAGTCCACAACTGACCAAATATTCACGCTACGCCAAATTCTGGAAAAGACCCACGAGAAGCAAATCGATACATACCACCTTTTTGTCGATTACAAAGCTGCTTTCAATAGCCCCATACGGGGAAAACTGTACGAGGCTATGTCTGAACTTGGTATTCCGGCAAAACTGATCCGCCTCTGTAGAATGACGCTGACCAACACCAAATCAGCAGTGAAAGTGGGGAAAGACCTCACTGAACCATTCTGTACCAAGCGAGGACTTAGACAAGGCGACACACTTTCGTGCAATCCCTTCAACATCTTAATGGAGATAATAATGAGAAAGGCTGCAGTAAATACGAACAAGATCATTAACACGAAAAGCCATATGTTGCTGGCGTATGTATATGGCGTAGACATCATTGGGCGAAATTTGCGAAAGGTTACTGCAGTATTTTCAAGAATCGAAAAGGAATCAGGGAAGGTGGGTCTTGCTGTTAATGAGGGCAAGACAAAATTGATGGTGTTAACAACTAGAGAAACCTCTCGACTTGGTCCGTACTTGAATGTTGACAACCGATTTAATTTTGAAGTGGTAGATGAATTTTTCTACCTTGGATCCGCCGTGAACAAGGGCAATAACTTCAGCCTGGAGATAGATAGGAAAATTGTGCTTGCAAATAGATATTATTTTGGGCGCAGTAAGCAGTTTAGGAACAAAGCCCTCTCTCGACGGGCAAAAGTCCAGCTATATCAGACTCTCATTTTACCTGTCTTGGCATATGGCTCCGAATCTTGGGTCATATCGCAAGGGGATGAAAAACACCTGGGAGTTTTCGAGAGAAAAATTCTCAGTAAAATAAATGGTCCTGTTAGGGAAAACGGCGAGTACCGACGTCGCTGGAACGCAGAGCTAGTCTCTATTCTGACGTGGACATAGCTAGACGAATCAAAGTGGGCCAATTGCGTTGGCTAGACCATGTGATCAGAATGGATGAAGATGAGCCAGCGCGAAAGATTTTTGATAACGTACCCGATGGAAGCAGGAAAAGAGGACGACCAAGACTCCGCTGGAAAGACCAGGCAGAAGAATCCCTCCGTATCCTTGGTGTTACCAACTGGCGAGAAAAGGCGAAGGATAGAGCCAGCTGGAAGAATATGTTGAAATTTGTTTAAGTTGTTTGTTTAATTAATATGTGTAAGACGTCTGACCTCATGAGGTTGTAATATAGTCAATAAAAGTAAAGTATAGAGACAAATGCAGATTTTTTCAGCATGCATTTGTAGTTGTAGTGCTTCATGCGCCTTGAAGTGCTTCATGCGCGAACAACTGTCTTGGACTTGACTCGTTTTGAAAGACCCATATATGTAGTCCAATGCTGTTTAGTCTCAGATTCATATGCATGTATCCATGATTCGCTGTCTGTTGTGATCTGACAGACGCCTGTTGAAGAAGCACCATTGAATTTGTGCGACATTTCCTTGCACCTATCGGCACGAGCCGTTTTTAGCGATTGACAAATTTTGGGGTATCCTGTATTTCATTGACAACTGTTTACGTAGTATTGAATGTATTGCAGTGGAAGTAATGCCAAAGGTTGACTGTCTCACGGTATGTTACACGACGATTTTGCAATACCAGTTTACGCATAGCATCGATGTTTTTGGCACTAAAAACTGTCTTGGACGACCTGCAGGAAATTTGTCCTGCACCGAACGTCGGCCCCAATTGGAATCATTATACCGGTTTGTCACGGTACTGGAGAATGGTTCATCATCGGCATACAACAGTTTATGTTGATAAATGCACTCTTCTCCTTATATCTCATATCGAAGATTGAGTAAAACAACCGTGCAAAAATGTTTACGAGTTAATTGTGGTTTCTGGCTGAGGTGAATATGTCAAGTCACTGAAAACCCCAGAAATAATGTACGGACGTCAACACGTAAAAGTTTCCAATGGTCTAGAAAAGTGACCCAGGCTACAAATATAAATGGCAACCCACAAATAACAAAAAATGGTGACCCATATAAACGATATAATTTGGACGAAATTTCATAGTAAAATGTGTTTTTTTTTGTTGCTTATATAGAACTCACCAAATCATAGAATAACACATACGTAGAAGGTTTTATTCGCTCAATAAATTAAACGTCATAGGTACGATGGAAATTACACAGTGGAGGGTGGAAAATATGGGTTCAATAATACCAGATGGTGGCAATAGTATACAGCGATCCACAAAGGAACTACACCGGAATTTCGTGTTTTTGTGGCAAACTAGTTGTGTTAAATACAATACAAATGAATACCAACGTTAAAAGTCAACAAAAAAGTGCAAAATACATTTAAATTTTTCAGTTCTACACCAAAACGACAGGAAATAGTTAAGTGAACATATTTTGTAACTCCACCTGGTGTATGTAAACATTTCCACAGACCTACCGAGAGAGTGTGAAATGAAACGTCAGATGAGAGAATAAGTTCTTCTATAGTATGTGTTATTCTATGCACCAAATGGTTAGCTGTCAAATGAAAAGCCATACTGTGCTCCCCTTTTAACCATTATGATGAGTATACTTTGGCAAATGATCATGAGTAGATAATCGAAAGTGTGGAAGAAGATCGAAATTTATCGAAAATCTTCGCCTACACCCGTATAACATCCAGCGTCCATTACGTCGAAGAAAATGGACCGTTTTGTACGGTTTACATGCTGGTGGCTGCATCGGACCTAATTTCTTACAAACTGAAGCCGAAGCTCACGTTACGGTCAATGGAGATCGTTGCTGTTCAATGATTTTTATTTGCAAATATGGATGACATTGCTCTGGACGAAATGTGGTTTCAACAGGATGGCGCTACGTTCCCTACGGCTACGTTCCCAATGCTCGAGAAAGTGACCCAAAATTGGACCTCTTGAATACGGTTCGTCATGAACATCCACGATAGCTATATGTCCGAAATTATTTTCAAACATTAATAATATAAAATACTAATATAGCCACAGTACCTAATGAGATCAACCCAATTTTCCAGCATATTTTCGATTGTTTGGGCCTCAATTTCGAGTCTTACATCCTCAATGGACTCGGGATTATTTGCGTTTCACTTATCCTTCACGGCGCTCCAAAGATATTAGTCTAATGGGTTCAAATCGCAGCTGTGAGGCGGCCAAGGTGCATCCGAGTATCGGCAGATTATGCAGGTTTCGAACGCAGTGCGCAAAAGATTGTTGTGTGGCACGTAGCGCCGTCCTGTTGAAACCATATGTCGTCCATGCCATCCTCTTCAATGGTTGGGAACAAAAAGTCGCTGAGCATGGCACGGTAACGCTTGCCATAGACGGTAACGGTGGCTCCCTGCTCATTTTCGAAAAAATCGGCTTATGATGCCCTCACTCATTGTGGATACATCGACTTTTCTCCTTAACCCCAAATTCCGAGCCCCAAATTCAACAATTTTGTTTATTAACGTAGCCCCCGAGGTGCAAATGAGCTTCATCGGAAAATATGGGTTTTCGGTAAAAATGCTCATCTTCAGCCAAGCGATCCTCATCCCATTGAGCTAACCGAAAATAATTCTTTGGCAAAGTCTTTGTGTCTGTCTGATGGGGTAAGTAACCATAGTAAGCTATGAAAATGGATTTAGGTTTGTAATTCTGCGGTTTTACATATATCATTTGTTCAAAACCCGAAAAAACCGGTTAATCGACTTGAAATAACCGGTGAAAGCGTTTCTTCGAAAATATAACTTTTTATTAAACCGGCGTACGGTTAACCGACCGGAATTGGGTTAACCCGATGATCAATTCCGGTTTTGAATACATTAGACGCATCTCTCGTTCCAGTTACTTCTGGAACGAAGTTCCTTATCGCACGTTGCGTGATGTTTGCTTAATGAAAAAATGTTAAACAATTTGTTTTTGTAACCGTATTATTCTATAACCCAGTAAACAACCCAGTATTATTCTGCATACTTTTAGGATTTGGTAATTATTACTAGATTTGTACAGTCAGGGACATATATGAGGGTTGTGTTCTTTCACGTTGGCTTTGTGATAGTCATACCATTGCGAAGTGTGCTGGCTAAGGAAAGCGGCTAAGGAAAGCGGACTTCGCTGAACATGTTGCAAGTGTAAGGAATTCGATGTTGGCTTTTTTAACAATATTATTAACAGTATTAACCCATTCTGTGTGCTTGGAGTTCAAGTCTCCAGCAAGTGCATAGTAGTTCTTTAAATTTTGAGGATTCATAAAATCATATGGTTTTTGCAAGTCTGCTCGTATTGAATTTATATTGCCGGCCGGATAGAACGCACATGTAATAACTAAAAAGTTGTCCCAGTCAACGGGTATCTTTATGGCGCATGTCTCTAAAACATCTAGCGAATATCTACTTTTGTTATCGTGAATGTAGTATTGTATGTTTTTCTTGATTAACAAAGCCGTTCCCCCACCCCTTGTTGCATCAATTCGATATTTGCTTATGATTTTATAATTTTTAAATATTATATTGTATCTATGGTTTAATGTTGTCTCATTTAATAGGATAATACCTACTATCTACCTACTCTTAAAAATTTACCTATTCTTGAAAAAAGGACCAATTCTAAAAAAATACCATTTCTTAAAAGAATCTTTTCTTCAAAAAAATAACTTGTTATAAAAAATACCTTTTCTTACAAAAATTCCTTTTCTTAAAAGTACCTATTCTTAAAAATAAAATATTACGTTTTTTCTTGAGATAAGTAGGCTTCTGAAAATAAGTAAATTTTGTTAAAAAATAACCTTTTCCTAAAAAGAGTACCACTTTTTTAAAAAGTACATGTACTTACAAAAGTACTTCCTTGTAAAAAAAGTCATACTCTTATGGATTTTTCTTACAGAAAGTACTTCTTCTTAAAAATAGTACCTTTTCTTAAAAAAGACATTATCTTTTAATAAAAGAAGTAACTCTCGTTAAAAACGGACCTATATAATACAGGGTTTTTCAATAAGTGCGCTACAAAAGTTTTTTTTAAATACAACAAAACCGGTTTTAGATACCAATGAAATTCTTTATTCCTGTGAAAGTACGTTCGATACCATTATGTTTGGAACTCGATTTCTTTTGCATGGCCACCACGGGCACGCTTGCAGAAGTCCAGACGCTGTACCCAATTTTCGACGGTTTTCAAGCATAAATCGACCGATACTGCTGCAATTTCACGTTCGATATTCGTACGAAGTTCATCAATCGTCACTGGCTTGTTGACATAGACCATAGACTTGACGTAACCCCACAGGAAATAATCTAACGGCGTCAAATCGCACGACCGAGGCGGCCAAACTTGGTTTCCAATAAATTGATTGTGGCATTCGTTGTGTGGCTTGTGGCGCCGTCCTGTTGGAACCACATGTCCTCCAAGTCCATATTATCCAATCCACAGTAATGTGCCGGTCTAGATCATCACGGAAGAAGTACGGCCCAATGACGCCGCCGGCCCATAAACCGCACCAAACCGTAATTTTTTCAGGATGCAATGATGACTCATGGATTACGTGTGGATTGCTGTCTGACCAATAACGCATATTTTGCTTATTGACGAAGCCATTCAGCCAGAAATGAGCCTCATCGCTGAAGATGATTTTCCGATGAAAATTCGAATGATTTTCAAGTTGTTGCTCAGCCCAATTCACGAACATACGACGCTTATGGTGGTCAAGCGGCTTCAGTTCTGGCGTCAATTTGATCTTGTAAGGATGTAGGCCAAGATCTTTTCGCAAAATTCGCCACAACGACGTCACAGAGATGCCCAACGCTTGAGAACGACGTGTCAGAGTCACATTTGGGCTTTCTTGAACTGAAGCCTCAGCGGCAGCAATATTCTCGACAATACGGGCTTCTTGTTTGTCTCACTGGCACGGGCTCATTTTGTACTGTGCCTGTGGATTCAAATTTTTCAACTAGACGCTCAATTGTTGATCTGGTAGGACGATTATGACGGCCATAAATTGGTGGACGTAGCGCTCTTAAAGTTGAGGCAACTGACTCCAAATTTCGGAAGTAAATTTTAATAATTTCGCCTCGTTGTTGGCTCGCATATCTATCCATGATGAAATGGCAAACCTTACTGAAGAGAAATGTCAAAAGAGCGGGAAAAAATATGGCGTCGTTTGCTGTCCCTATCGAGTTACTTTTGTAGCGTGCCTGTTGAAAAACCTATTACATATTCTTAAAAAAAGGATCTAAAAATATAATTTTTTTTAGAAATACATTGCAGAAAAAATTAAATTTTCTTAAAACATAAGGTTTTTATTTTACAAAAAGTACAATTTCTTAAAGATTCATTTAAATTATCGTACGTGCTTCATTTAAATCATTTAAATTGTCGTACGCTTTATACGTGCTGGAACTAACTAGTACATAATATAAAGCGAAAGAAACTTCGTTCCAACCAGGTGTCCCATGACACCTCATGCGATTTTTTTTGACTGAAACACTGCAGAGTAAAAAATGTAATATGAGAAAATCGTGCCTAGAAATGCCCAGTTGGCAAAGTTTACGCATGATGCAAATTTCAGCGCATATTTTTTCAGTTGTTGAGTGAGCCGTCGGTGGTACAATGGTTAGTGTGCGCGGCTCTTTTACATGAGATCCTGGGTTCGAACCCTGCTCTGACCACCTTCAAATTTCTTTCGGCGGCGGTCACCTCGCATAGTGACGGCGACACTATCGAGTATATAGCCGTGAAGAAGCGGCGATGATTTTTGATGTGGGTTGTATCAACAAGGACTTATCTCGAGGACGCCAACGTTGAAGAGACAGTAAGAATCACACTATCGGCAATCAGTTCCTAGAGTGGGATACAAGCAAAGATCGAGACGGCACTGGGTAAAATGAAGGATCACAAATCTTTTGCTCCTGTTAGTATTCCAGCGGAACTGTTGAGATAAGGTGCATCAGCGACAACAAAATTCTTATGGACTGGAAATATGTAGGGAATATGAAGAAGCTTCTCAAAAAACCGTTCGGAATCGGTGTAAAACTGTAGGTGCCAATCAGTGATTGAAAATTGGAAAACGCACAGATCAGTGATTGTGTGAAGTTCTCCCCGGTCCCTTCATGGGATGTAATGGGAAACCATTTATTTTTTTTAATTAGGCAAATAATTTGTTTCATCTCTTTAAACCTGAGACGTAATGTGACTTTTAACTACTGAACATTTATATTCGATTCCCTCCCCCTTATCTCTAACTGTTTATCGTTAAAGAACTATGTACATACTCCCCGTCATCATTATGACATTAATAACTACTTAAGAACTATTTTCGCCTATTCTTTGATCAATTTTATATACATTGTTTCAATCAGTAGCCTCAATCTTTTGCTCTCGAAAAAAAACTCCCGCGAATACCAGAAAAGTAAAGGGCAGAATTGCGAAATTGGATATTAAAACAAAGTTAAAAGAATATTTGTAAACAATAAAAAAAAGCCACCCCAAACTATAAACTGCCTTCAATCTTTTAAAAAATCATGGAACAACTTTTTGAACTTCACTGATTAACTTTTTTATTATTGTTATTATTAGGGGTTTTTTTTCATTCACTCGCCCTTTTCCTCTCTTTCTACTCTGCTTGGAATTTTATAGTTTTTAATTGTTACTTTGCAGCTTTTTTTCTTATGTTTGATTGGCATTTACTGTCTTTGTAGTCCATCTTAAACGCATCACTTCTTCGCTAGTATCTAGTATATTGTATGGCCGGAGATTGCACCAGGAAGGGGTTTGTGATGGGCGCACAAACTGAGTTAGTCAAATAAGTTTAACTGTGGTTTTCCGATTACCAAAGTGCAAAACAATGACCATAAGTTAAGAAACTATTCAAAGTTGCATAAAAACGCATATTAAGCTTTAAATGCAAAAACTTCCAAAGCCACTAATTCACATTTGAAGTTAAAATGGATAATGATGATGCTGCGGATGAGGATGGTGACGCCGGTGAGGATAATGATAATTTGCCATTTTCTTTTATTAAACTTCTTCGTTAATGAGTCATTTAGTATTTCTATTATCATTACAATTTCATGGGTGTTATTATTCATTGTCCTTGTTAAGTGACAGTTTTTTGCCGATTTTAATTAGCAATGAAATATTTCATGTTTCGTATGCGGAAATTGTTAAAATTCTCTTTAAAGCTTTAGTATGGCAGGCAACAAAATGCAGAGCACTGGAGATTATGGTTCAAGTAGCACAGTACATTCAAGGGGATTATAATGTTGCAGGAACAGTTGTTTATAGACAGAGCTCAACTTAGGTTGTCAATATTATTCCTCTGTAGACTTTATTAATCATATCTATTTTACAAATAATACCTATTTATGTTTGAATTTTCCGAAAGGACCTTATTTTCGTTAGTTTTGCATTTCAATTTATGGGAAGTTTATACTACAAGCTTTCAAGGTCTGATACCTGTATCCATGGGAAAAATGGTTGGTTTTGTTCGAATAATACGAGGCATCACCAGATGCTTCCTCCCTGTGCCTGAATTGGGAATTGGTGTCATTGACATTTGCTTATGTTATTTGTGTATAATAGTCTTGAAATTATTCACTGCTCATTCTACATTGTAGATCCCCCAGTATCAATATTCACGTATCCCTTTATGATTCGATGGTGGCTGGTTTATACGATCTAGCACCAATTAGTGTCCTGAGACATCGTTTTGCATACCACATCACTCCGGAAAGTCCAAAGTACCGTGTCTATATCCAGCCTGTTAATCGGAGATACCTCATTAGATCCTCTAGATTTATCCCGAGTGTCTCAGTGAGGTTATGCCGGAAGGGACGGCCCATAGTCTTCAGGCGTCTATTCATCAGAGCCGGGCAACTACAGTGGAGATGCTCCAACGTCTCCTCCTCTTCTGCGTCATCGCAGGCACGCCAGTGGTCACTAAATGGCAGTTTCAACCGTCTTGCGTGATTACTGATTGGCCAGTGCCCGCTCAGCACGCCAGTTAGCCTAGATATGTCTCCCCGATTATGGCTGATCAGAGAGTTAGTCCGGTGAATGACATATTCTGGTCATGAGTTTCTGGATATGCGGCAGGTTTCCGCCCTATCCCATCTGGTATTTGCTCGTTCAAGGTAATGCAGGAAAATGCCTCTTTTGACCAACCCTATAGGCATTGCGACTGACACCATATGGTGTTGGGTGGAAGAGGATCCTGCCCTAGCTAGTTCGTCTGCCTTTTCGTTCCCTAGGAGACCCTTGTGGCCTGGTATCTAAGTATGAACCACATTGGCCTGCCGGCCGAAAAGTTGTTCCCTACATTCGCAAACGAGTTTAGATGCAGTTTCGTAAGATTTGAGTGCTAGGAGAGCCGCTTGGCTATCTACAAAAATTCCAATGCGCTCTGTTTTTCGCTGTAGTATAAGGCCAACGGTGGTGCAATGGTTAGTGTGCGCGGCTCTTGTACATGAGATCCTGGATTCGAACCCTGCTCTGACCACCTTCAAGTTTCTTTCGGCGGCGGTCACCTCGCATAGTGACGGCGACACTATCGAGTATATAGCCATGAAAAAGCTTCTCAAAATACCGTTCGGAATCGGTGTAAAACTGTAGGTCCCAATCAGTGAGTGAAAACTGGAAAGCGCTCAGCTCAGTGATTGTGAGAAGTTCTCCCCGGTCCCTTCATGGGATGTAATGGGAAACCATTTATTTATTTTATAAGTGCGGCGCAGGCTGCACACTTGTCCGGGAGTTTAAATGATAAATTGAGGCCTGCCTCTTCGGAGAAAACACACGAGCCATAAATACTTTGATGTCAAAACCTGTAAGTGGTTCCCCTTTATCCCTCTCTATTCTCCTGGGAAACCTGACATCGAATAGGTTATCGAACGTCAATGAGGGTGTGATATTGAGTTCCCCTAGGACTGTCTGTAGTATACTCGCATGTCCATATGCGTTGCACTGCCAGAGTCCAAGAGCGTTTAGTCGTGTGGCACTTCAGGCCGCACTAGCTGTGATGTGAAGGTCAATTGGTATAATATGAAGCATTGCCTTAAGGGCTTCAGCTGCACATGTCCTCATTGCCCCTGTTATGCCGATGTAAGCTGATCTCTGTACTCTATACAACAGTTTCATTGTGGACGTCTTCCCTGCGACAGGCCACCATACCATTGCTCCATAGGAGAGTATTGGTCTTATTATGCTAGTGTACATCCATAGCACCATTTTCGGTCGGAGACCCCACCGGCTTCCGAACATTTTCCGACAAGCGTAGTACGCAACGATTGCCTTCTGTACCAGGAACTCCTTTGTTCCAAGAATACCCTTCCGGCAGAAACTGTGGTATTTCCTATCAAATAGTGGTTCCGCTTTCGAGTAGTCGACAAACGCAGATCAAACGCTTGTTCAAAGTACACGTGCAGAGAGCAGTGTCTCAGGAACAACTCCGGCCGTGCCGTCCTGATACCGGGCGTGCAAGCAATCTGCCTGCCTATAATATTCAACGGGAACAGATATAAGAATACATTCAATGAACTAACCCCAGTCGGTAATGTCGAATAACCCTTAGGATTTCACAATTCTTAGCGATCTCGCAATTTGTGTCGATATCGCATTCATTGCTTCATGACTCTTAAACTTTGAGATATGTCGTTTTATTGGTACGCAAGCTTAGAAAATTTTCTAAGCCAAGTGCAATTTCTGTTATTTACATTGACTTGATGAATTCATCTCGGTCACACACTGGAACTAAATTGTGAACTTTTTACGGCGATGATTTTTAATGATTTTTGACGTGGGTTGTATCAACAAGGACTTATCTCGAGGACGCCAACGTTGAAGAGACAGTAAGAATCAGACTATCGGCAATCAGTTCCTAGAGTGGGATACAAGCAAAGATCGAGACGGCACTGGGTAAAATGAAGGATCACAAATCTTTTGCTCCTGATAGTATTCCAGCGGAACTGTTGAGATAAGGTGCATCAGCGACAACAAAATTCTTATGGACTGGAAATATGTAGGGAATATGACAATCCCGGAAAAAGGTGATCTAACGCTGTGTGATTATAGGTATTACAATGAGGTATTACATTGCTCAGTGTAAAGGGCAAAATAATGGCGATCGTTATACATCAGTGGATCTCGATGGTGGAGTGGCAAATTGTGCGGAGAGAGCAGACAAGTTTCAGGCATGGTCATTCGTGTGCCGACCACGTGACCATACCCTGTAAAATTGTGGGACGATCGGTCGTACTGCACTCGCATCTGTATCTACTTTTCGTAGACTTTGAAATAGCGTTTGATTGTATACACCGAAACTGAATGTGGTCCACCTTGATCAAAAAGGAGATACCGGAAAAGATAGTGTCCATTATTTGTGAACTGTACAGAGGTGTAGCGCATAAAGTTCGTTTTCATGGAAAGAAAGCCAACCGTCCACCGCATCTGCGGGAGTTAGACAATGATGTGTCTTGTCCTCCACTTTATTTCTTCTACTTATGGAAACTAACACAGAAGAATCGTTCGGCATTCAGTAGAGTGAGTATGAACATTTACACGATATCGACTATGCAGATGACATATGTCTTATGACCCACAAATTTGAAGACACCAAAGTCAAGTTAAGCAGACTCTCCGAAAATGCGAGAAAACTGTTCTTTACAACAAGATTAAAGAAGACTAAGCTAATGCGTATTGGAAGAGAACGGAATACTCCCTAACAGTTGATGATTCATTAATTGAAGACGTGGATACAATTAAATGTTTAGGATGCAAGAGTATCAAAGATGGTGGCTTCGCGGCGGCATGTGTTGCATTCCTAAACCTGCAGAAAATCTCGTTTAATAAGAAGATATAGGAAAAGACGAAATTGCGAATTGCGAAACTGCAGTATAAAGTCTGTATTGTTATACAGTTGAACTACTTGGAGCTCGACGAAGCTGATAATGAAGAAGGTGCAAACGTTTGTCAATTGTTGTCTGAGACAAATACTCCGTACCTTCTGGGCCAAAATATTTTCTTATGTAGTAGTCTGGCAAGTATTGGCAAGTTCTGTCATACTCTTAGGCGCCCAACATCAGATATTACTAGAGCGGCGCTCGAATGGAACTTGCAGGAGAATCGAAGGCCAATAAGACCACGTAATAAATGGAAGAGGTGCTTGTAAAGAGAATACAAACAAATCGACTATCATTGAAACAAATTAAATCCCCTGCCTGACACCGAAATCGATCTTTTATTTATACTTTGTATTGTAATATTGTATTATATTACATTAAAGGACATTTATACATATATCTCAACAAGAGTATGCCGATCAAGTCGCATCTATTTTTGTGGACGAACACCATCTCGAACCACCGTATTATCAACCAAGTCGACGTTCGTTTGGTGTTCCGCAAAACACCGCATTGTTTGGAAAAGAGACTCGTGTCGATTGATCCAAAGAAATTTTGAAAAAAAAATTCGATCAAGGTGCGTCAAAATACGTTCACACTACCGTGACAGGTGATGAATCATTGGATTTATGTTCACGATTCCGAAGCTAAACAGCTGTCGACTGTCATCGTGTCATTATTGCAATGTACAGCGGATTATTCGGAATATACCGCCGTTTGTTTCCTAGCAGTCTTTAAGAAAATAAGGAAACAATTGACAAACTATCACCCCCTCCAACACAATAATGCCAGCTTTAAACAGTCGGTCCAAAAAAAGTGGTTTCATGAGCACTCAATACTTCGAACCGATGGATTATCCGTCGCACATCCCTGATGTTGCGGCCAATGCCTTATTTTTATTGTCCCACATCAAAAATAAATTGTGATATCAACTTTTCTCGACGCGTGAGGAAGCGATTAATGCGCTTAAATGCAAAAATGCTTAAATGCTATTGTTGAAATGTTTAGTTAGTTTAGTTATCATCGGAGTATAACACTCATTGTATATCCCTTTAATTGCAACCCCTTTTTCCAGAAATTAAAAGTGAATATTTCCGTAAGGCGACGGTAAACTTCAGATTCTGTCTAATAAACATATGCATCCGTTTCATATCTAATTGAAACTGGAGACCAACTATTGTTCTACGAACAACCCAAAGCAACACATCTATCTCCCGGATAACATTTGGGTTTAAAAATACATTTTCCTTACGACAAAGTATCAAAGCCCTTTAATGTCTCTAACAAACGTATCAATCCCATTGTGTCTTTCGTTTCATAGCGCTTTAAGCGACTGTCGAGACAACAGGACTTCATTGTCTTGATTTTGTTTCTGTCTTGTAATATCTAGAACAATTGTATAACAATTTTTATTCCAAGACTGATGAGTCTCCAAATCCGTTACCCTTTTTTTTAATTAACATAGTGCAACAAAGTATTTCCTTATTAAATTAATTTTAATTACAAACTGTACACAAAATTTATTATTAAAACTATTAAATTAAATTCACACATTTTTCAACTGACAATTGCTTTTAACCACAGCCAAGGTGAATTGAGTCAATGAGATCAAAAGGTCATTAGCAAATCGGCCATCATCAATTGGCATTGAGTCAAACTAAAACGTAATTTTATGACAAGGCTGCACTTGGCTGTTGGCCATGGCAACCAATAATGAATGCCGACATCACGCTTTTTGTTTTGTGTGCAAGCGCGTGTATGTGATTCTAGGAATACCAGCCAACCCGGCGTATGGTTTCTATTTAATTCCATATGTCATAACACGTATACGCACCCTGCGACTGTAAACATGAAAATGCATTTGTTAATCATATACAGATGATGCAGCAACAACAACAACAACAATTATCACGACAATAATGTATTTTCACAATCAATGCACAAGAACAACAACAAAAGCCGCTTATTTTTAGTGTTTCCCAAATAACAACACAGCGATGCACAACGCTCAAACACACACACACAGAGGTGAGGTTATTTGTATACAACATATAGGAGTTTATCATTTGAAACGTATTGCACAAACATGTTTGTGGTGTGTCTGGGTGTTTGTAGATGTGTGAGTGTGTATATGTGTGTAGCGCGTGATTGAATGCGTTGGCGTCCCTAAAAGTATGCACCTGTTATAGGCAAATCCATGTGCCTGCAGCAGAATGTGTATATGAGCAAAATTCAAAATTTGTTAATGTTCTTTTAGTTTGAATATAAAAATATAAGAAAGAGTTAAGATCTTCAAGGCGGAAGTTTTGGAAATATTTTTAATACGACATTGGCAATGTGTGTCAGACTTCCAGCCCATGCAAAGACCTCTCAGCGGCACCCTTTTACTTTTTTTTGACTATTTTACAAATTCTTGAGGTCACACGTCTTACACATATTAATTAAACAAATAAAGTAAACAAATTTCAACATATTCTTGTAACTGGCTCTATCCTTCGCCTTTTCTCGCCAGTTGGTAACACCAAGGATACGCAGGGATTCTTCTGCCTGGTGTTTTCAGCGGAGTTTTGGTCATCCTCTCTTCCTGCTTCCATCGGGTACGTTATCGAAAATGACACCCACATCTTCCAATATCTGAAACAACAACACGGGCGGTAGATGACAATGAGCGATAACTCGTTAAACCTCCTGCATAACACATACTTTACAGAAAACTGGTCAGCAAACATAATGCAGGACTCGCCGAACAATCACGTAGACGTGCTCGTTGCGCTAACTATCGAGACAAACGAAACACTTTACTGGGCAACAGGAAGAGTTAAGCCCTATAAATCACCTGGTCCTGACGGTGCAGCACCATTGAAGCTACACTGAAAGAAAAAGCTTCATTAAATTTATGAATTCCTTCATCTTTCATTTCATTGAATTGATGACGAACATTTCATCAATCTTTCCTCTATATTTCATCAATAGTTTATGTTGATTCAAAGACAACGTTACATCAAGTTGATCATGATCAAGAAGTACTCCCAAATCCATGATGGGATTGATACAGCGGCAGCGATCAAAGAAGCAGGTCGTCGCTGCCAAAGAGTATTGAATAGTCTGAGACAAATATCATTGATGACTTTTGAAAGATTTATGCTTTGTATATTGTTTTATGTAATAACATTGTCGAAATGTTGCATTTATATTGAATTATTCTATAAAGAGAATAAGACTCGTTTATGCTCTTTTAATTAGACTCTTTATATGAGAGCGGAAAAATAGTGCAATAAGTTCTCTATACTATTCAACACTTTTGTCGTCGCTCTGTGTATGACAAAACACATTATTTCAGTGGGCTAAATATTGCTTTATGTATTTTAACAATATTACATCTAATGTTAAAGTAGATGTAAGAGAAAAGAAAGTGCAATAGCAAAAGGACCTTCAGCACAAAAACTATTCTCTTTTTGTATTTTCCAATGTTACATTTACTAATGTGTTCATAGAAATCGAATAGGTACCGTGTAACAGAAAGGTGTTAACACATCGCCCGTTAGTTCGAACACTCATTGAATTTTTTTTTTAAATTGTCTCGAGGTGATCTTTAATATTTGCCCTAGACATTTTTTTCGTGACCCGGTCTATTAACCATACGCTAGCGTGTCCAATATTTGAAAGATCTGTAAATTTTAAACCGTTAATAACACAGTGCAACACGAGAAATATAACCATATACGGACACCACCACGTGATAAAAGACCAAAAAAAAGACCCGTGTCTCCCAGTTCTGCCCAAAGTCATGCACCTTTCTTAATGGGCCCCCAAAAATTGGGGGCCTCGGTGCCATTTTTGCCCAAAAATTATCATTTTGTCAGGCTCATATCTTGCAAACTGTTCGGAATTTTTATTCACAGTCTGAGGCAAATTTGTAGCTCTTGTCGTAAATAACAAAAATTGTGAACATATGAAATCAAAAACACTTCATCTTCAAAGGTCAAAATCGCAAAAGATGATTGCGACTTCTCCCCTGTTCAGGTCCATAGGTAGCAAACCATTCAAAATTCAAGGAAACAATCAACTACAAAAGTGTACCTAATATCTCAACGAACAACATCTAGATCATATGAACGAGGGTTGAATTTTATGTTTCGTTATTAGGGAACAAAAGCAAATATTAATCATCGAAAATCATTTTATTGATTTTCAAAATATTCCCCATGAAGATTTATACACTTTTGCATTCAAACCAATTGTCGACACACTTTTGCCACTCTGATTGATGTATCTCCGAAACATGCATTCTGAATGCAGCAACCGCTTCTTCAGGTGTCGAAAAACGTTGACCTCTCAGTTTGTTTTTTACGCACGGGAATAAAAAGAAATCATTCGGTGCCAAGTCAGGATTATACGGCGGATGACCCATCAAACCGAGGTTTGTGTGCTCAAAAATGCAGTTGTTTCAGCCGATATGTGAGAGCTCACATTGTCGTGGTGAAGAGTGATTCGTTTTCGGCGGTTAGTTTTCCTGATTTCTTAGAAGGCAACTGGCAAACAAATGGTTGTGTACCTCTCAGAATTCAGTGTTCTGCGTTGTTCTAGTGGTACGGTTGCGACATGTCCGGTTTTTCCGAAAAAACAGGCAGCCATTTGCTTGGAAGTGCTTCGGGCGCGAACAACTTTTGTTGGATTTGGCTGATCTTCAAACACCCATACAGTTGACTGCTGTTTACTGTCGGGCTCATACGCATAAATCCAGGATTCATCACCTGTCACGATGTCATAGACGTGTTTCGAAGCACCGCGATCGTATTTTGGGAGCATTTCTTTCGACCAATCGACACGAGCCTTTTTTGAGCGATTGACAAATTGTGTGGGATCCAACGCGAACAAATTTTTTTGACAGTCAAATGTTTATGCAATATTGAATGTATGCTGGTCCCACTAATGCCTAAGGTTATCGCAATCTCACGATAGGTCACATGACGATCTTGCAAAATCAGTTCGGGCACAGCATCAATGGTTTTCGGAACAACAGCTTGGAGTGAAATACGACCACGATTCAATTCACCATACCATCGATAAACACTGGATTTTGATGGAGCTTCATCGCCAAAAATTAAATTAAGTTCATCCATGCACTGTTGCAGAGTTAATCCACGTCGAAAGTTGTAAAAAGTAATCACATGAAAATGTTCACGATTTAATTCCATTTTTGGGCCGAGATGAATCTTATAAGTTCCTGTAAAGAACACAAATAGTGCTCGTATGTCAAAACATTCTGAGTACGCATAACCTTAAAAATGTCCAACTTTGCGATAGAGCTGTCAGTTGCCAGATTGCAACACTAGGGTTGCCAAATCCCGAAACATAAAATACAACCCTCTATATCTTTAATATTTTCCACATACGATGGTAAATTTGGTTGGTTATAACATAATTTCGCAATTGTTTAATGTCACGAGTATTGGTGCTTAAGAAAAATGCAAAATATATGTAAAAAAATATTTATTTCAAGCTATCTTGTAACAAATGTCTTAGCACGTATTGGAAGTTATTTGTCAGTTATATGACGGCACGTAAGATTTTCTCTGAACCATGATTGTTGTCATTGCAGATTTTTTTAAATTTTGCAATTTCAAATCGCCGCAACCTTTGTTCGTCTTTGAGGAGAGTGATCCACGCGAAAGTATTTTGACTCCCCAAAATTTTACCCTATCAGTAAATTGTTTTAAAACGGACTTAAAAAGATTTTCGGAAAAAAATTCCAAAATTTAAAAAAATTATGATTTCTGCCGATATGTCTATATAATTGCCACATATATGTCATGTATTGTAGATTGTTATTAGCAACAACAACAAAGCTGATGTACAATATAAAAATACACATAGAGTTGTATATTAAATACCTACAGTTGTTTGTTTATTAGCATAAGCCCTTTGCCAATGTCATCTGCATGTGCCTGTTGTGACCTGTCATATTTATGTATTTACGTACAACATCTGTATATTCACATTGACATGCACTGAGAGGAAGCAGCAAAAAAAAAGGTCAGCTTAATATATTAAAGCGTATTGCAATGGCAACTGTACATACATATGTACATAAACAAAAAGTGCTAACACTGCAGCTGCTGATTTGATGAGACCAGCATAAAGTTGACAGTTTCGCCAAGTAAATAGTGTGTATGTGCATGGTAAGCCCTTTCGCCTGATAATGGTTTATTAACCGAGTTTCTATTAGGACATACAATGTGTTTATTCATGATTTCCATTTACAAGCATTAATCCAACTCTAAGCTGATACATTAAAACTAGTAATGAAATATTTTTCTCTGTAGATTGATTGTGACTTTGTCAGCGTGACACGAAGCAGCATCCTGCTGAAACTAAATACCCTGGCTGTTGTAAATTTCCAAGGAGTGCACAAGCTTGCAAAATGTACTATCGTGTAAATTGCGCTTTTCGAAATATAAATTATATTCGAATATAGAGATTTTAACGGTGTTGATCTTTTTTATAGGAACTATTAAATGAAGTCACATTTATTTATATTCAAATTGTATATTTGAACTTCTGTAGCAGCTGGTTCAACACATTAAAATATGCTTATGTAAAATTACTTTCAATCGAAAGCGTCCGTACCACAGTGCACTGTACACATACTTGAATATTTAACAGTTATGAAATATTGGATAACATATTGATATTGATGTTAAAGTAAGCAACGCTGTTATTGCTATTGTTGTTGGTATTGTAGCTGTTTCTGTTGCAATTACTCTTGTTGTTATATAATGAAATTACGAAAATTGAACAACAACTAGAACAACATCAGCTGCAAGTATAACGCCATCATCAATGGCAAATGTAACAAACCGGAAAATAATAATTTTAATTGATTTTTGTGTGAATTTATTAAAATGTTAATTTCTTTCATCGCATTCGATCGAATATAATTTCAATTCGTATTCATAACAGCCAACAGACAATTCCACCCATATGAATGAAATGACTCGCTTTGTAATCAAATTTACGAAATGTAGTTTTCGATTCACCATCTACATGGCAGGATGTTCATATTAAACATAGTGTGTGTGTGTGTGCGTATTAATTTATTTGAAAATTTATTTTATCTTGTACGACCACAATTAAAATGATGAACATGATTAATTGTAGTTGTTGTTCAATGATATGTGTATTTGTAAACGGTCCACTCTCCACATGTATGTATGTGTATCATATTAAGGGATAGAGCATCGCTTTAGGACCATTAAATCCTTACAGCGGATCGATTTAAAATTGTCAGAAATCATGTTCAAATGCCTGGATTTAAGGCCACTAAGAACATTATGGACACTGAAGTGAAATTATCAATGTAATCCTTGTCAACATATGAAGGATTTTTGCTTTTTTCTCAATAATTTGTTGTACTCGTATACAAAATAAAACAAAAGGGGAAGTCTTTGTATTTTAAAATGCGGGAATATACTCAAGGATGTATATATTGGAGAAGAGGTTGTAGGAACCGTAAACTCAGCTGTTGGCTCTAAATTGTGGCTGTTATAACCGACTTGGGATTGCCTTAACTGAATTAAGTTGCAACAACTTCGTCTTATAATTGTTTCGGTTGTGGCAGCTAAATTTTCAACTTTTTTATGTTGCGTCAACCGATTTTTTTTTATTTTTTTGGTTGCAACAACCGAATTTTGTAAAAGTTCGTTCGAAACAAACGAATTTGACATTAGTTCGGTTGCAACAACCGATTATTTATTATTTTGTTTGCTACAAACAAATTTGGCATTAATTCGGTTGAAACAAACGAATAACTTAATTTTAATTCCGTTGCAACAACCGAATATTTCATAAATTCGATTACAAGAACCGCAATTATTTCCAATCCGAATGCAACAACTAAATTATAGCTGGTGGTCCATGTAAAATTTGAAATATAATTTAATTTCCAATAGAAATTTTTCACAAAATTATGATTTTATTGATAAGGCCCATTCTTGACATTTATGAATCAAACACAACATCGTTCGAATGACTTCCACGACTTTCTTTACAGTACCTCATTCAACCTACCAAAATTCTCAACACATTTTCGATTGTTTGAACCTCTAGCTCGTGAACGACAGCGTCGATTTCGTATTTTAAGGTCTCAATGGATGACGTGTGGATATTCCGAGCCCCAATTTTGTTTGTTGACGTAACCCGAGGTGAAAATGAGTGGTATCGGAAAAGATGATTTTTCGGTAAGAATGCTTGTCCTTGGAACTCAAAAAATTGGAATAAATAACGTAACATCTATAGGCACGGGTAGGGCAATCTATCAAAGTGAACACATGCAAACAACACACAGCGTTAGCATCACATATGTGGTTGTTGTACATCAATAGTCTCTGCCTGAAGAGTTAGACGTAGACTTTTGTGGCGCAGTGAACGTTACACCCATAAAAATGTATATAGCAGTATTTGTCTGTCTCACCTCCAAGGCTGTACACTTAGAATTAGTTACTGACCTAACTTCGAATTCTTTTATTCTCTGTCTTAAAATGTTCATTGGCCGCAGAGGATTCCCACAGAGAATCTACAGCGACAACGCAACCAGATCGGGTGCTGTCATTCGCTGCACAGAAGGGGATCGAATTCGCCTTTATACCACACCGAGCGCCGCACTTCGGCGGACTGTGGGAGGCAGCCGCCAGGTCGGCAATGTGCTGCTAACTGCCGAAGAATTAAAAACCGTGCTGGTTGAGGTAGAAGCAGTGCTCAACTCGCGGCCCATATCCCCCCTGAGCAACGATCCGAATGACGGGGAGGCGCTGACAGCAGCACACGTCCTAATATAAGAAGGCCTACGAGCCCTACTGCAAGAATTGCATCGCGAAGAAATGGTTAGGCTGTCGTCCTCGACAAGATGGCATCTTATTTGCGGGCTGAGGCAGAGATTTTGGATATCGTGGGCCAGAGACTACGTTCCCGCAGCCTCCAAGTCAGGAAAAAGTGGGCCGTCGAAGAGCCAGACTTAGACCGTAATTTAAGACGACAATCTTCCCCCCTTACAGTAGAAAATGGGGCGAGTGCTAGAGATGGTGCACGGTGGCGACGACAGAGTGAGAGTGGCCGAAGTGAGAACTCCGACTGGGGTGCTTAAAAGGCTAGTACACAAGCTGGCACTGCTGCCAATTGATTGAAGACCATTGGTCCTTCAATGGGGCCGGAATGTTGGCGGAGATAATTTTTTATTAATGTTTATATGTGTTCTTTTAAGATGAATTATTTCCTAAAATTCCCAAGTAGCGGCCGCGAGCAAACAAGCAGGTCGTAGTCCCCAAAGAGTATTGAATAGGATAGATAAGTCATGGATCGAATTGTGTAACTCAAAAGCACTGGCGACATCTGTCGAGTGACTCAAAACATTGCTTTTGAAACATTGCTTTATGTAATAACATTGTCGAAATGGTGCATTTATATTGAAATATTATATAAAGAGAATAAGACTCGTTTATGCTCTTTTACTCAGACTCACTACATGAGAGCGGAAAAAGAGTGCAATAAGTTCTCTATACTATTCATGGGAGAAATATAATGGCAGATGCAGTACGACAACAAATACAACAAGCCGAAAACAGCAGGCTCAGTGCCTGTAGTATGTCAACTCAGCTGATTGAAAAATAATAAAAATGTGTACAAAATTGGAAAAAGTGCCATTTACAAAATGTTCTATTTGATATTTTGAAAGTGTTTAAGTATGAAAATTCAAACTTTTCTATGTGATTTTTACGGAGAAAATATTTCAAAAATAGCAATTGTTGTATACAAACAAAAGTAAACAAACTTTGACATAAGAGAAAAACTCACTCCAGTTAAAAGTTCAAATCAGCTGGGCTAGTGCTTCTACCATTTGTTTGTACGATAATCCGATACGTACGATCATTATTGACTATTTTACAACCTCATGAGGTGAGACGTGTTACACATATTAATTAAACAAACTAATTAAACAAATTTCAACACATTCTTCCAACTGGCTCTATTCTTCGCTCTTTTCGCGCCAGTTGGTAACACCAAGGATATGGAGGGATTCTTCTGCCTGGTCTTTCACGTGGAGTCTTGGTCGTCCTCTTTCCTGCTTCCATCGGGTACGTTATCGAAAGCCTTTCGCGCTGGCTCATCTTCATTCATTCTGATGACATGGCCTAGCCAACGCAATTGGCCTAATTTGATTCGCCTAACTATATCCACTTCAGAATATATATTATATAGCTCTGAGTTCCAGCGACGTCGGTACTCGCCGTTTTCCCTAATAGGAAAATATATTTTACGGAGAATTTTTCTCACGAAAACACGCAGGTGTTTTTCATCCGCTTGCGATATGACCCAAGTTTTCGAGCCATATGTCAAGACTGGTAAAATGAGAGTAGTCTTTACTTCATGCCCAGAGATGACCGCTAGTCACGGGATTGCCGTGAAACTCGCGTGAATGTGAGTAGCATCGCATGAACATAAGTAGCGAAAGTAGCGTGTGTGGCCATCTCCTTTTAATTAGCGTGCGTAAGCGTGAGCCAAAACTTACTCTCGTGCGCATATCTACTTCTATCTTGTCAGGGTCTGAAGCAAGAAAAAGCTCAAGAGTGTTAGCTTGCTGGCCCTGAGCAAACGAAATGTGTGTCGGTTCATACACTAACTGCGCCAAGTGAATGCGTGCGGCGATGAAGTTCGGCCTACCGGCCCTCCGGAGTTGTATGACTCGAAGGTAATAGCCAGGACGAATTATGAGCATTAAACTCACCAGCAACCACAATCTCTAATCTAAATACACTGATAGAAGTAACGAAGTGTTAGCTTGTAGATATTATATATATCCTATTTACAAATCACTATTTAAACGATTATCTACATTACTAAAGGAAACTCCTTTGGTTATTGCACTTCATTCTTTACAACTGCCTTGAACAGGAAGAATTTCAACAACACCCATTGAAACTGAGTTAGGTTTGCACAATCTCCTTTAAAAACCTACAGCAACACTTTCTTTTAAACCATCGTTAACATTTTGATGATTTAAAAATTATTGCTCTCAAATAGTCAGAACATTACTGAAATTGCATTTGTATGACTTTAGGAAGATAATATGGCACCCTCATCCAAACTGACACATACCATGTATGTTCCTGTGAATGTTCTAAATGCGTAACTCAAAAACACCTTTGGAAATATAAAAATGCCATGTTAACATGCTATTGTGTTACTAGGACAATTCTAAATGTGTCTAACAACAAACCCAAGTTTTATCCTTTGAAGATAGTGGAACCAAGTCATGTCCAACAATAATACGAATATGACCAATTCATGAAAAGATCTACCTACATATCCAGGGAAAATGGAAATGGTGTATAACTCATCACCAAAAACCTAAGTTAGATTAAGGGGCTGGAGCTCCAGAAAATCAAGTTGTATGAAGCTGCTTGTTGGTTTTGAGATATGTTTGTTTGGAACACTTCCATTTCCTATAATTGCTATATACTCGAACAACACAAGAGCTATTGTGTGGGTGTGTATGATTATTTCAAAAATGTGTTTCAATATGTAACAATTCAATGCATGTGGACACACACACACCCACAAACATAATCATAGCCATGTATAGGCTTACACGTGCATTGATGTCGTGTCTCTTGACTTAACATTCCCATACGATTTGTGTACTTGTATTTGTTGATATCCACACACACACACACACACACACACACACAAATATAAGCACAAATGTAAATGTGTGATTTTTATGTAGTTTTGATGTTGTTGTACGTGTAAGAACAAACAATATTTTACCTTGGCTATTTTGCCGAAAGTATCGTCAATCTTATTCCGAAATTGGCAGGCGAGTCGGTACTTGTCCCTCATGTGTGTTCTCTGGTAGTATTTGGTAAGTATTTGAGTGGAACACAAGTAGAGGCAGTGCCGCATGACGTTTATCATTGTTAACGACAAGAAATGTCAGAAGAAATTGCAAAGGTATTGAAAAGACAGTCCGTGGTCGAATCATTAAAATGCTACATTTTACAAAATTAAATATGTAAATATAAGAAATGCTAATATTTTTAAAATGTAGAAATTTTAAACAAGTAACTTTAGCATCTTGGTCCTTTGGCATTTAGTGACTTATTTGCATAATAATTGTTGCGGATTACATTTTATTCCCCGTAGTCGGTTGGCATCATGCGGGCCAGGATTTTTGTTGTGGACAGAAACAGTTTTTAGTTGATGTGGAGTGTAGAGAAGGTCTACAACTGAAACATCCTTTAACAGAGTTTAAATAAAGCAGAGAAGGAAGGTTTTTGTTGATTTCGTGTATCTCGAAACAATTGCAGGTATTACAAAAGTGGTTTGCTTCGCCGCATGTGTTCAGTGGAAGATATAAAAAAATCATAATGGTTTCCCATTACATCCCACGAAGGAATTGGAGACAGCTTCAATGATTGGGACCTACAGTTTTACACCGGTTCCAAATGGTATTTTTTGAGAAACTGTTTCATGACCGAATACTCGATAGTATCGCCGTCACTATGTGAGTTGAGCTCCGCCGAAAGAAATTTAAGTTGGTCAGAGCAGGGATCAAACCCAGGATCTCATATAAAAGATGCGTGCACACTAATCATTCCACCACCGACCTTCAGATAAGGAAGATATAATCCATCAAATTCCCAGGAAGGAGCGAGAAGATCTTCTTCAAATCAGCGGACTGTACGCTTTCTGTTTTTATACCAAAAACAGAATCTCAAAATCTCTCAAAATTGAAATAAAACAACGCAAATGGAACTGGATTGCACACACCCTAAGGAAACCTGTAGAAGATTCCGCTAGCAAGGCTGAGTGGAACCCGCAAGGAAGTAGATTTATATGAAGACCCGCTCATACCTGAAAACTCCAAATAGCTATGGAATTAGCGGATGCACGTATGAACTGGAGTGAAGGTAAGCACCCCACAAATGACCGGAGTTTTTGGAAAGATTTTGTTATGGCCCTATGCTCCCTGGAGTAGTAAAAGGTATGAATATATATATCCCAGTGATTGTTGGCGCGGATTCAAGCGCACACTATCGATTATGGCATTATGGCAAGAGCTCGGGTTGTTCCCTCAATGGGAAAAGTTCTAAGTGTTGTTTGAGATCAGAATCCTCTGTGGTTATGAAGTGAGAGAATGTCGTGAACAAGGTCGAGAGTGTTCTCAACAAGTCGCTACAAAACTCTGGCCCAAAAACGAAGCCAAGGCGAAGAAAAAGCCTCCCTGATGGAATGTAGAACTTGTGGATATAAGGAAGTCAGGACTGTCTAATAAAGACAAGTAGTCGAGAGACGAGGAAGACTTGAATAATTACAAACTTGAGCTGAGGCGATATAAGGATGCGCTCAGATGGGCCAAGAGAAACCCGTGGATTTCCTTCTGTATATCAATAGAAGACGGCAGGTACTACACGGATAGAGTACCCAAACCACATCCCGCAGTGGTCAACCTATGACCTGTGGACAACCCAATTTACTTGGCAACTCGCTGAACGAGGGGATCACTGCAGGTGAACAAAGTATTCGTCATAGATCAGAGATGCCATTGCAATTGTTAATAAATCTGGGCTTAAATGTCTTATGGGTGAGTTCAAATTTGTTAAGTCCACCGGGCCCGACGTGGTATCACCATCAGGCTATGGCCGATCTATTGATCCCATGGCTGGTAAAGTTATGCATAGCGTGTATAAATGTCAGATACATACCCCTTGAGGAGAGAGGTATACAAAAAAAAACTGGGTTCCCATTACATCCAACGAGGGGATTGGGGAGAACTTCTCACAACCACGTTCTATTTTTACACTCACTGATTGGTACGTACAGTTTTAGGCCGCCGACACTGACCGCCGTCGAAAGGTATGTTAGGTGGTCTCACAGGGATCGAACCCACGCACTCATGCACAAGAGGGACGAACACAACCACCACCGACGGCCACGTTATACAAGAGTAGTGTTTATTCCCACAGTGGTAAAGGCAACTCACACCATCCACACCATAATCAGTTGCACTGAAGACTTTGGAACAGCCGATAGATGGGCACATATGGATGTAAGATTTGTATCTGGTGCACAGCAAGCGTACTGCAAGAACAGATCTACAGAGATAGCCAGGCTGAACTATTAGGATACATTACTAAATCATTGGCTGCTAAGGAGTGAACTTTGGTATCCTTTCTTAACATTGAGAAGGCGTTCAATAATACCACACCTAATGCAATAGAATTGGTGCTATAGATCCTTAAGAGAACGTGGATCTTATGGTGCTTGTATGCAAAATGCACACCAGGAAACGTGACACAGACGAATTGGGCACCACGACCTCTATGAGGGATGTTAACAGAGTCACACCTTATGGAGGGATCTTGTCTCTGCTTTAGTGAAATCTTGGGTAGGAAGGAATACTGTTTACTCTCGAAAATGCGGATGCGAAAATTGTTGATTATACTGGTGACGTGACAATAGCCACAAGGGGGAAGAATCCATGTATCCTAATGGAAATACTATAGGATAGTTTACTGACTTTGGCCAGAAGCGTTGGTCCTTTTTACCCGAAGATACAAGATACCTATCGTGAAACCTATAACGTTGAATGGTTTTTGAAATTAAGTCTGATAATCCACACTCTCATACCGTACACGGATTTCTGGAACAAAGTAGTTGCTGGTAAAGTGGGATATGTTAATTTCTAAAGAGAGGGGTCGAAAATTGCCTGACAGGTATGGAACGGGATTTCCTCTAGGATACTAGGGTTGTATCGATTTTTTAGACTATCAGATTTTTGTAGATCATTGTAGCGTGTATAAGGTGGAAATTATTACCATTGGGAAAATGAGAGACTGGCTGAGGGATAATACTCCAGCAGTCATTGCGGTGAATGTCTTTCCTGACAGTACGACGGTTACCAAGTCCCTGCAATCAGTATTCCTAAACCGAAAATATGCCCAGGACTTTTAACGGCAGGGCCCAACAGAACTGTATTTACCTTATGTCTGTCAGGGTATAGGAATATTCTGGGGAAGTACAGAGCGTATGCGCTGGGCTGACTAGGGTAGTCCAGGAGTCCAGGTTACAGAATCCACAGGCATTGGAGCATACTGACTTGTAAGCATATTCTGTAAATACTCTCCTATATTATGCAGTAGAAGCGGTTGATGCACCAATGGCGCAAATTGTGTACACGCAAGACAAATCTGGCCGATATTGGATAGCAGGAGATCTATGAACCTTCTGTCTCTAGCCAGGTTCAGGGTATAAATATCTGTTTAAGTTTAGACGGGACATTGTGTGATTGGTAGACATGTAAAGAGACTAAAGGTCAGGGCAAATAACTTATGTAGAAGCTGCCACGATGAAGAAGAGAAAAAATCCACAGAAAATCTGTTTGCATGTATTCAGCACTTGCCGGCAAGAGGATCTCTACCTATTTAGGGACGCATTTAGGGACGCCTCCAGTGAGACTAACCCATAATTTCGTTACAATGGACTATTAAATCTATGTGACCCAACCCAACCTATCATCATATTGACGAAACCTTCTTCGGTTCGCAAGAACCTATTGTTTACAGGAACCGACCGGACCGGGGTTTACAAGAACCGAAAGACGGGTCCAAATGAACCAAAAACGATTCTTTAACAAGCGAAAAACGGATTCGAAGGAGCCGAATACGGTTCCAGAAAGACCGAGAAACTATTCTACAGGAATTAAAAAACGGGTTGAAAAGAACCACAAAACGGTTCCTGAATAAGAGGACCCCGTTTCCATAGTAACCTTAATGTGTATTTTTATCAAATTTTATATTCTTTTAATCAGATATTAGACTTAAGCCCCATTGGGGCAGTAATGTACTGAGAACCGGAATCGGGCCAAACACCCGGTTTTTCTCGGAACCGCACTCGACATAACCGGTTGTTAGAATGCGCGGAAACATATTAATGCACGATTTATATGACAAAAGAGAAGAGAAAATGACGACAAAATTTTAACAGCGGACAGAAATAGTCCTTGGTTATTGACTTTAACAAACAAAAAATTAATCTGAAAGTTTTGAGTTATTACTCTTTTGTAGTCATTCAACTTAATAAAATTAAAATCTGAAAATGTTGATTTATGAGTCTTTTGTAATGATCTAACAAAGAAGTCGATCTAACAAAGAAGATACAAAAGAATTTTTTATGTTTTCTTTATTTTTCAATATAATCCCCTTTTAGCTCGATACACTGTTTCCAGTGATATTCAATTATAGTAAGAGCTGTCAAACTTCTTAAACTTCTTAAACTCCAAACTCCTGTCAAACTCCTCCGAGCCATTTTTTTCAAGTTTGGAAATAGAAAATAGTCCGAGGGAGCTAACTCTGTGCGAATAAGGTGCCTGATGAAGCAATTCGACCTTCAAATCATTAATTCTGGCCACCGCAATAATGGACGTGTGAACTGAAGCATTGTCTTGATGAAACAGTACTTTATTTTTACCCAAATTCGGCCTTTTTACCACATTTTCATCACTGAAACGCTGTAATAAATTAGCATAATATTCGCCGTTGATGGTTTTTCCTTTCTGAAGATAATCAATAAAAACTATCCCATGCGCATTCCAAAAACAAACGCCTTAACCTTGCCTGCTGTTAGAACCGTCTTCGCCTTCTTTGGACACGATTATCCCAATTCAGTCAACTGCTTTGACTGTTCCTTTGTCTCAGGTGTGACGTGGTGGACCCATGTCTCATTCATGGATATAAATCGACGCAAAAATTCTGCTATATTGCGGCGAAACATCGCCAAATACACTACTGAAATATCTTCACGACGCTGTGTTTGCTCTATTGTAAGCAAGCGTGGCAGCCATCTTGCGCACAGCTTTCTCATCTTCAAATCTTCGGTTAATATACGAAGTATAACACTTTTTAAATGCCTATCATTTCAGCTAGCTCACGCTCCTTCAGCCGACGATCATCCAATACCATTTTGTGGATTTTCTTAAACGTGTCTGGCGTGGATACCTCAATTGGTCCACCACTATAGTGATCATCTTGGCAGCTCGTGCGGCCTCGTTTAAGCTCTGCTACCCAATATTAAGGCTGGTTTTTATTCCATTAAGCTATCGCCGCTTACGACTTTTCAAATAAAACGATCCACACTTAATACTACGAAATGTGGCAACATTTGCTGCAATGGGTGAAAAAATAATGCGATACGGCAACACGGTTTTAACCAGTGCCAACAATTACATGGTAGCAGCAGATGTTGTTGTAGTTGTAAGCACCAATATCAAACATTTTATTTTCGTTCATTCGTTTCAGTTGTCAAAGTCTACACAAATATGTGTAGCAACAATTCAAGAATGCAACAAAGTATAAAAACAAAATACATACATATGATTTTGACAAGTGAAACGAAAAATGACATGAACAAAAATTTAATCACCTATTTAGACGACTATACCTGATAGATAATTCTATCATAATCAATATCATAATCAACATTTACCGCGCGTTGTTGTGAAGAATTTAATTGCAATTTTATTTTCAATCGGAAATAAAAATCTATCCTTCAAATTTAGAGATACATAGTCTTCCATAAAATAAAATAGTTTTAATGAAGTTACCATGTGTAATCCATTTTGCAAATATCTGCTTTTGAGTCTCTGCTTGATAACATTTTTATTCAAAAACAAAATTTATCTAAGATAACTTTTTGTTGCCATTTCTTGAAATTGAACATGTGGCAACATTGTCATTACTCAAGTCGGAATTTAAGTGGGAAATTGAAATGCTACTTAATATTGCTTAGCTGTCCCGTACAAATTAAGCTATAATTAACTTTCGCGGGATAAAAAAAACATACTTATTATATAGTCGTAAACGAAGCAGCAGACTCCCCCAGAGTAGAATCTAGCTCGGCTTTAATGGTGCTTCGACTAAGACCATTCAAATGAAAATATTCAATTACATAACGGTGACCAATTTTCCCAAATTTATAAATTCACTGAGATCGTTTTCTTTTGATGGCTCAAATAAAAATACTAACCAGCGTGGCGCTTTGAAACTTAAATCACTGTATTTTATAAGGTTGCCACTTTTCAGCAAAATAATTTTTTTTGACGTAGAATACGTCTTACCTTACGGTATGAGGAGTCATGTCAGGTTTTTATTGTTGTAATCTTTATTTCATTGAATTTGAGGAAACGGCTAGATGAATTTTCTTAAAATTTTTTTTGTAGGTAACTGAAGATGTTATCTTTCGTTTGATATACATTTCATATTGGTTGATATATTTCTAGTATTTTAATTTCTCAAATGAAAATTGTTTAAACACATACACTCAAACATATGTGTTGTGTTTGGTTGAGTGTTTTTGGTTGCTCAACATTGTTTAGGAACATGTATCTAGTAAAAAGTGAAACGAACAGCAAGCTAATATTGCTTGGCAACATGTATCTAGTAAAAAGTGAAACAAACAGTAAGCTAACGTAATAAAGCTTTTTTGTGACAGCTTCAATAAAGCTGTTGTAACATTAATTTTGAATTGTAAAGCGTAAAGCTTTTACACAACGCTCGAATACTAATGCGAAGACTCGATAAGGTAAACCTTTTTTAATATTAGGGCGGCCCTCTCAACATTCGCAGAACTTATTTCAATAAAAATATTAATTAAAATACATAAACTAAATTAAGTTTAAAAAAATTTAACATAATATTATTTTTTTTAAACGGACTTGAATCAAATGCCGTTGGTAAATATAAAAATTACAGCAGACAGTTGTCCGAGGCCTTTGGCCACGGACTGTCCCTGCAGGCTGTGTCAGAGACACGGCCATTAAGTTTAACGTAGAATACGCCATCCGATAAGACAGAAAACATATAAAACAATAAATGATAAAAAATATAAGCAAATGAATTTATTGTTATATACGTTTTCTGTCTTATCGGATGGCGTATTCTACGTTAAACTTAATGGCCGTGTCTCTGACACAGCCTGCAGGGACAGTCCGTGGCCAAAGGCCTCGGACAACTGTCTGCAGTAATTTTTTTAACTACTGGAACCATCTATACGTCACCAGTTTTGGGACCGCCCTGGCACCATCTATACGTCGCTAGTTTTGGGACCGCCCTGGTATGATGAAATCCTTCATTAAACGTAATGAAACTGGAATGATGACAGCATTTCATAGAATGGATGAAGTATCTTTCTCTCCGACTGTAGATATATTTGTGTTACCAATCCCATATCGAACCCAACCGCTTATATCTAATCACCTTCATTTATTGCCAAATATGAAAAGACAAACAGAAATTTGTTTGTTTGTGCATAATCTACAATTTCGAAATTTGAATATCTACTGTATGCAGCAGTGGAGAGAGAGGGCGGGAGAGAGAACGTGAGCATTCCGACAAAAATCCCATTCATATTCAGTTGAATGAATGTATTTAGCCGTTTGCCTATGCCTGCCGTTTGCCTATGCCTGCCGTTGCTTGGCCACATTGCATCGTCATTCATTGTGTGTCTATTCGAATGACATGGGTTCCTTATTTCCATGAAAGTGGAGCACCCGCAATTATGTGATATTTTAGAAGGGATCATAAAGTTAAATGTGCCTGTTGTCTAGTTTGTAGTTGTTGTTGTTGCTGTTGTTGTTGTTGTTCATGCTGCTTTTCTCACCACTTGCTCTTTTGTTTTTCTTGTAAAGCTTAACACTTGTACGTGTCCAACATCCATTTTCGGGCTTAGGCAACACCTGTCAAATGTTTCTGAGTTCAGAAGAGCTAAAATGGAATAACGTTGTCCTTGCTGCTAATAGTGTTGGTGTCACAGCGCACATCGATATATCCTCTGCATTTTGGGTGAGGTGGGGTGGTGAGGTGGTGAGGTGGTTTTATTAGCTTCTTTCTGCCTTTTTTGCATACATTTGCTACCATTAATTGCCAAGTTTTTTTTCTTTGTGAGTGTTTTTGTTTAACTTTTTTTTTTGTTCGACTTTGCGGTTGTGGTTAAAGGTTTCATTTCCATCATTCGTATGTGTGTTTTTGGCCATTTTCAGTTTCAAGAATGTTTTTGTTTCGTTTCGTTTCGTGTTTGATTTTGTTTTAAATTTGTGGTCAAGTTGTACTATTTGTTAAATTTTATTACAAACTAATATTTGTGCTGTCTGTATGTGCCATTTCACCGCATTTAGGTTATGATTTATTCGTTTGCATGTGATCATATTAAGCCGTTTACGTCCGGTAGTCTATAAAATAATAATGGTGAAATATGGCTTTTGATTCGGAAACCATTAAAACGTATATGGCATGCAACATAGTAACTGATTGGCCATAGATTTATAGCGAAACAACATTGGCTTTCATTTATTTTAAAATGTGTAAATTTATTACGAATACACATTTATTTTGTTTTAATTAACAACTTGCCGAGGTTTGGATTTAGGTTATGGTTTAAATTTGATAGTAGGTTTGATAACTACAAACAAGCCTTTCCAGCAATCCTTGCAGTTTACCCCCATTTGATAGCACAGTTATACTTTTAGTCACAATGAACTATTAAGCTTCTAATATAGGTATCTCATCTCATCTTATCTTGTGGTTCTTGTTTTACTGAGTAACAAAGGTTTCTATTTCAAGGAGTTTCCCCACCCATCTATGAAATTTAATTGTATTAGAGATAAAATCGTAAAATACAATACGGACAGTCTCCAGAATGCATCAGTATCAATGATGTACGATAAAACATAGAACATAGAGCTCTAATTTGACACAGGACAACCAGTGTCAGTGGTTGCACTGATTTCACAAACGACAACAAAAATTCACTTTCATGGCAAAGGGCGAAACAAATTTTGCATTTTTTCCAGAATCAAAATCGTCGTTAGATTACCACAGAATTCTGAACCGAAATTCGGAATCGTGAACGCCGCACTTAAACTCAGACTATCGGTAATCAGCACGTAGAGTGGGTTAGATGGTTCGTTCATATTGGTTGGGTGGTTGGTTGAAAAGGCTGCAAGACAGCACGCTGTCTGGCACACTTAGGCTAAAGAAGCCCATTGTGATACCTGCAGATTCCTCTATAGCAACTATTGACTAGTCGTCTAGCCAATTTGCCCTTTCAATGAATTTGTCTATAAGACCTACAGGGATATCCTGTAGGGCTACGGTGCTAACTAAATGTGTTCCGAATATCCTACTTCTCAGTCCTGCCAGAGCAGGGCAATCCAAGAGAAGGTGTTTCGTCAATTCCTCGTCCCCTTCCATGCAGCATCTGCAGAGATTGGAGTTTCTATCTCCCAACCTTAGGGCGTGTTTTCCTACAAGACAATGTCCAGTAAGTGTACCTATCATTGTGGATAACCTGCCTTTCGGCAAGTTGAGTAGTTGCCTAGTCCTCTGCCTGTCCACCTGTGGCCAGATGACCCTGTCTTGTTTGCAAGTTGAAGTAAGTCTCCGCTTGTCGTTGAACATATTATCGACCCACTGCCTGATATGCAAACGGCAGGTAGAGATTGGCATACTAACACCTTCTTTTGCCGGAAGAAACTGTGCCGTAGTGCCCTGTCTAGCTAACGCATCCGCTATGCAATTGCCTGGAATGTCGATGTGTCCCGGTATCCAGATGGACCTGATGTCAAAATACTTTGCCATCACCCTAAGTGATGAGTGGCCTTCTTCCACCGTCAGGGACGTAGCAAACATGGCTCCCAGGGATTTAATGGCAACCTGGCTGTCTGTGTAGATACATATTCTCCGGACGGTTGTGACACTACTTTTCAGTAGTTCAGCAACCTCCAGTATGGCGGTAATTTCCACCTGTAATGCACTACAGTGATCAGGCAGCTTGAAGGAGATATTTACACTAAGGTCCGGTGAATGGAACCCATAGCCTACTTGCTCGTCCAACTTTGATCCATCCGTGAAAAATCTGATACTACTGGCGTCCTGTTCGGAATAGAAGTCCTTAGATTTGTCGCTGGTAGAAGGTAGGGGATACAGTAGTCCGATTTTACGGGAATAGAGTTGATCCGGTGTAGTAATTCAGCGTGTCCGGAATGCCCCGATATCGAAACACCACAATCTACAGATGTTCAGGATAGCACTAAGTGCAGTACCTGACGTCGTGCCCATTGCCCCACTAATGCTAATCAGTGCTGATCTTTGAATTTTCATCATGGAATTCAGAATACATTTCTTTTGGAGGGACCTCCACCAAACTACGGTGCCATAGAGAAGTATTGGTCTGGCTATTCCCATATAAATCCACATGGTGATCTTATAGAGACAGTCTCCACCGCTTTGCTATCGCCCCTTTACAGCAGTAAAGAGCAACAGATGCCTTTTTCAGCCTCTCCTCCACATTCGGTTTCCAAGACAGTTTTCTATCGCGTATTATTCCCAGATACTTGACCCTTTCCATCAAATGTAATTGCACCCCATTAACTGACGGCAATTCAAATGCGGGTATTTTATATTTCCGAGAGAACAAGATAAGCTCGGTTATAAGTGGGTTAAGTGATAGTCCGTTGTTAGCGGTCCAGTTCGAAATCAGACTAAGTAGGCTGGTTGAACGAATGCCAAGTAAATTGAGGTTTCTACACGTTCATATTACGGTAATTACACTGTGGAACACTGATCTTTTATTTATAGATATTGTATCCGCAGCTTTCTTTTGTTCAGTCTCTTAAGTGAAATTTGACTTAGAATATTTTTTCAATACACACCAGCCTATTAAAATGCAGGTATGTGGGAAATATTTTAGCGCCAACTCGGAATAAGTACGAAATTAAAATGAATTTTCAGGCTTGACTGTTAAGAAACTTATAGTAGAATTTTATGAAGAATATTTTTGTAGTACATTTGAACCCGTTACACCCCTGTTTTAGGAGTGATTTTACCCTTTTCCAAAAAACGAACAAATAAGACACATATATTGAAGCGGTAGAGGGTTAAAGTATTCCGCAGAAATGTTTCTCGTAAATTTTTACATAAAATTGCTGAACACATGCTTTACCTAAAATGTAAGGATAACATGGTTTCCTTTGCCGATTCATCATAAGATTATGCAAATGGGCGAAAATTTCACGCCCCTGTTAAATAAATTTCAGACGTAAACTTTCAAAATGCAGGAACACGTATATTTTTTCTTTACCCCCTCTACCAGAATCCGTATTTTCAAAATAAATTCAGTATGTTCCACCATGTTATCTGAACCAAATAGCAGAGAACCCCGAAACAGCTGCAACTACAGATAACCTCCGTATTGTGTACTCTTCAATAAAAAAAAAAACTGAGCGGAAACAACATCAGGAGTACTGCATCGTTAAAAGCTTATGATGGCACGGAGATAATATCACCAGATCAGCAAGTGGAAAGCTAGCGAGAATTCTATACGACACAATATATTATACTGTACCCCTTCGTCACTATACTCATGTCGCAATCCGAGCAGGAATATTTCAGCGGAACCCCCGTCGCAAGCAGAGATCGAGGCGACCCTGGGAAAAATAAATAATCATAAATCTTCTGGCCCTGATAATATTCCAGCGGAGCTGTTGAAATATGATAGACGCAGATGTCATTACGCCGGTCTTCAGAAGTCTGTAGATAGACAACAAAATGCCTACGGAGTGGAAAGAAGGAATGGTTATCGCTGTCCCGAAAAAAGGTGATCTAACGTTTTGCAGGAACTGGAGAGGTATTACATTGCTCAATACAATAGACAATATAATGGCGATCCTTAAACTTCAGCGGATCTCGCTTGTGGTGGCGCAAATTCTGCACTATGAGCAGGTGGGTTTCAGACATGGTCAATCGTGCTTGGGCCACATGAACACACTCCGAATAATCATAGAACAATCAGTTGAACTACACTCACCTCTGTATCTACTTTTAGTAGACTTCGAACAAGCGTTGGATTGTGTATACGGTAACTCAATGGGTTCCACCTTGACCGAAAAGAAAATACCGGACAAGATAGTGTTCATGATCAGTGAACTGTTCAGAGATGCAGCATATAAAGTTCGTTTTAATGGAAACGAAAGCCAACCGTCCACCACAACTGCAGGAGTTAGACAAAGATTTGTCTTGTCCCCCACATTATTTCTTCTACTTATGGACGAGGTAATGGCAACTACAGGCAACTACAAAGATAATAGGAATACCATAGATGATCCATTCGCTTATCCACCATTTTCACCAGAGGGCACATGCTTTACTCGAATGCGACGATAAACACTCAAAAATCATTTTAATTTCGATTCACTTGTTTGAATTTGAAAATAAAATTATCTTCTTAAAGAGTTATGCTCATCGCTGATTCACTGACTCTGTCACACTTTTTGAACACTTATATATATATACACAAAAAAAAACGAAAAAAAAACGAAACAACGAAAAAAAACAAAAAAAAACGAAAAAAAGAAAACAAAACGAAAAAAAAACGAAAAAAAACGAAAAAAAAAACGAAAAAAAACCAAAAAAAATCGATTAAAATTAAAGATTAGAAAATCATATCGCTTTTGATATTTTTTGGCAATACAAAAGCAAAAAGGCATGGTTCAATGGTTTTTGTCTCCAGGGCAATTTTCCCATTTCCACCATTTCTGCGCCATCTACAAAATTTTCCATGACTTTCAAATCCACCACATAGATTTCACCATCTAAGGATTATACAGGGTGTTTCAAAAGTGACCACCCTATTGGAAGATGCTCTTATTTTTGCAAATGACTGCCAATGTCAAATCTGTTTTGACATTTCTGGACTAGACAGATGTAGAATACAAGTAAATAAGCCATGAAGCGATACACTCCCCAAGAACGTGGAATAATCGTGTCCATTTTTTACCGTAACAATTCGTCTGTGGTGTTGGCGCAGCGCGAATACCGTCGCCGATTCCCCGGCCGCCCGACACCGACTTCACAAACACTGTGCCGTTTGGCCACTAACCTTGAAGAGTATGGGACCACACGAGACGTTGCCAGGAGTGGCTGGCCCCGGAGCGCCCGTTCTGCCGAGAATATCGCCGCTGTTGCCGATGATGTCGAGCTGTCGCCGGAAACATCGACCAGATGCCGTGCCTAGCAATTAGCCATCAGCCGGTAGTCCCTATGGCAAATTTTGGTCAAACACCTGCGCATGTTCCCATACAAAGTCCACTCCGTGCATCAGCTGCTACCTGTCGACCGCCAAACGCGTGTACCCTGCGCCCAAGCCAAGTGATGAAGAATGCCATAAAACGAGCCCGTATGGTAATCAATTGTGACGGCCCCCATTTAACCGATATCATCTTCTCAACTTAACCAATAAAATTCTAAAGGTTCAAATAAACATAATCAAAAATCAGAATCGAAGTTTTTCATTTAGAAAAAAAAAGAGAGCCAAACAACATCTGATGACTTCTTTTGAAACACCTTGTAGAAAAACTATAGATAGTGTTTTCGATTATTCATCATTGTCATCAGACGGCAAAGGCTGTTTTGGTGCGAACATTTTCCACTCCGATACGACGAATCTCCACTCAAAAATCGTTTTTATTTCGATTCTGTTGTTTGAAATAGAAACGCATTTCGATTTTGATATTTTTTGACAATACAAAATACAAAAAAGCATGGTTAAATTCTTTTTTTTCAACAGTTTTTGATTTCAGACAATGTACCCATTTCCACCATTGCTGCCTTATCTAGAAAATTTACCTTGACTTCCAAATCCACCACATATATTTCACCATCTATGGTATTTCTGTCATCTGTCAACAGCATTAAGCCGCTTCCCGAACCATGTCGTATTAACACCTTCCTATTTCTCGATTCTTCTAGAAAATTCCTTAGTACATTCATCAATCGTTCGTGGTGAGATCGTAAACGGTACCTTTTGATGCATGATCGTCACTTCGGTACTACTATTAGGTAGTTCATATCCAATTTTGAACACGATTTTTTTTCTGTAGGAAATTAAGATTTCATTTAATGTTCCTGAGAAAAAAATTTTTGACTCACAGCTTAAGTACATACCAACCCTAGCATATCCCTAGCATATGCTTAAGAAGCATAAGGACTGACATATAGTGTCCTCTTCTAAATACACATAAAATTTAAGCATAGATACCAATCTTAGCATTATAATTTAAAGTTATCCTGACATTTTTTGTTAAACTCAAATTAGTCTCCATATATATCAAATACATATTAAATTCAAAATGGACGTAAAAACAGATCTCAATTCAATTTATTAATTGTTTATAGTAGGCCTACACACACACACACACATACATACATAAACCTACATTCAATAAGACAAATATGTTTGTATTTTATTCACAATTATTTTAAATTAAAACTACAAAAGGAACAAAAAAAGGAATTGATATCAAATTTGATCAACAAATAAATCTCGTTGAATGAAAAATGTTTAATCCTGCACAGACGAGTGCAAAAGAAAAAAATAAAGACAACCAAACGATGGAGTGACAAAAAACCCTAAATTTATTCATTTATTTTTGTTGTTTTATCAATGTGCAATTTATTATAAATAAACATAAAACCCCATACAGATATAAACATATATATCACCGATAAAATATAATCATTTGCCAAAAACAACAGAGAAAAACAATCACAGATCCACAATGACAACTACAGCTACAACAACAGCAACACATGCAACATGATACGATTGATTTAAACTGCCACAAACACACATGCACACAAACAAAGCCATCATTCACATCTACCTTTGCAAAAAAGAAACATAAAGCAACAACTGCAACAAAAAACAGACCATAAAATAAACAACAACAAAATACAACACAATATTTGTCATGTAGTTAAACGCAGCGAACATGTTGCATGTAAATCTCTATGTGTCTCTCTATGTGTCCGTATGTGTGTGAGAGTGTGTAAAAGTTTAAGGACTTTACAAAATGGTGACAGTTAAACTCATACATACTACATATCCATCCATGCATTTAACCCTTGATCTAAAGAACTGAGGTAACACACGACTTTCACTTGCATCAATATAAATAACGAAACAGTGGCCGGAACAAAAAAGTATTTATTAGAATGGCTCATATTTTTCTGTTAACATGCAGTGCATGTGCTACCTGGTACAATGCGCAAGTGTTGATGCTTCAAACTGCCGTTTTTGGAAACGCTATCTGATACGTACTGACTCCTGCTAGTCAGTGCTTTCAAAATTTGTTCATGGTATTGGTTTGAATGAAAACTTAGTTGCAGAAATCTATTTTTGATATTTGATCTTGTTATTCTAGGAATGCAACTGACTTCTAAATCAAAAATGATATATTTCTCTCAGAAACCGGCAGGAGCAGTAACAGTAAAGTTTTGTGAAAAATTGCCTAAGTAAAAAAATTTAATAACTCGGAAACAGCTCCGACCCCTAGCAATGTAAATTCTGATTCCCTTATATCAGCATGGTGTATTTTTCCTCCAGGATGCATTTCGTCATCAATATGTCAGCAACAATTGTAAGAAAACGCATAAAATTAAAAATAAATGCTAAAATACAAATACGCACATAAGCCGGAGAGATTATCCAATTGCCAAACCAGCATGTTTTCAACATCGCAACGAAAGTTTTTTGAAAAAAACTCTAAAATTTCAAAATCGCTAAATTGTAAATATGGTCATAACTGGGAAAGGGGCATTAAATCACAGAAATAATGTAATTTTTATTCACTATTATAAATTAATTATAAATCAAATGGCAAAGTTATAAATATTTTTGAATTTAGCGACATTTTCATTTCAGCGATTTTTTTAAATTTTAAAGCATTTGGTGATAGTTGTCTCCAAAAAAAAATGTTTTGGCGGTTGGATGCTCCGTTTTCGAATTTTGGCCATATTTGTATTTTAGCGATTTTTTTATGGTGATTTTCAACACGAGCTTAGGATACGACTGAACACTTGTAACTTTCCCCAGCGCTTTGTAGCTCAAGAGAGCGGATGTTCTTCCAGCTCCTCCGAGTAGGTGTGATTCGAGGTCATTTGCTGGCAAAACGAAACCATGCACCACAAAGGCGGCCATGTCTTTCAGGTTTTGTGAAAGGAAAATATGCCCTGCGAAATAAGGGAAATCAGGCATTTAAAATAGATCGTAGCCTCCAGCTTATGCTAAAATAGCCAGGAGTCAGCACTTGGACGAACTGTGTTGCGCAGTAATCGACGTTAACAAACCTACTGGTAAAATCCCACACGTGCAGGAAACCATATTTAGAAAATAAGAAGATCATAGAACATTTTCCTCATTCGAACATCTATAAACCATCGTTCAACATAAACAGTAACAATTGGCATCAAAGCATTAAATCGCCAGCCTGAAAACCCTGGTGCACCAAATGTCATCCCCGTGTATATGCGCCAAACTAACCTTAAAGAGTTGAAAGGAAATGCCATACCTAACTAAGGCATTGTTCCTCATAAAATGGCAGCATGCTTGAGTCGATTACCATACTCACGAAATCAAGGACTGCGCTCTCATAAGTAAGATACATTTCCCAAGAATAATGACCAAGAGGATGTACCTTTTGTTGTCGTCGTTGACCAGGACTTCAAACGCAACCTTTTGAAAATGGAGGAAAGATATTCCATATATCTGCACCCATCTACATAAAGACCATGCACAACACCCATAGGAAGGACGGATAGAACTCAACAGCCGCTGGCGGCAAGAAGTGGCAAAAAGGTATGAAAAACTACTGACAGACAGGTAGGGGTTCAATTCAATTCATTTCAGTTGAATTCAACTCATTTCAGTTCAATTCAATTCAATTCAATTAAATGTAATTCAATTAAATGCAATTCAATTAAATGCAATTCAATTCCATTCAATTCACTTCAATTCATTTGAATTCAATTCTCCAATTCAATTCAATTCAGTCCATTTCAATCCCATTCTATTGCATTCAATTCAATTAACTTCAATTCAATTTAATTTAATTCAATTAAATTCAATTCAATTCAGTTTAGTTCAGTTCACTTCACTTCACTTCAGTTCAGTTCAGTTCAATTCAATTCAATGGAATTGAATGGCATTCAATTCAATTCAATTCAATTCAATGAAACTCAATTCAATTCAACTAAACTAAATTCAATTCAATTCAAGTCAATTTTATTTAATTCAATTGAATTAAATTCAATGCAATTCAGTTCTATTCAATTCAATTCAATATAATACAATACAATTGAATTTAATTCAATTCAATTCTATTCAATTCAGTTTAATTCGATTCAGTACAAATCAATACAACTCAAGTTAATAGAACTCACTTCAATTCAATTCAATTCATATCAGTTCAAACTATTTCAAATCATTTTAATAGAATTCAATTTAATTCAATTCAATTCAAAGCAATTCCCAACAATTCAATTCAATCCAATCAATTCAATTCAATGCTATTCAATCCAATTCAATTTAACTCAATTCAATACAATTCATTTCAATTCAATTCAATTCTATTCAATTCAATTCAATTCAATTCAATTCAATTCAATTACATTCCATTCAATTCAATTTAAGATAATTCAATAAAATTAAATTCGATTGAATTCAATTCAATTCAATTCAATTTAAGTCAATTGAATTAAATTCTTGTCAGTTCAATTTAATTTAGGTGAATTCAGTTCAATTCATTTCAATTCAATTCAATACAATTCAGTTCAATTCAATGCAATTTAATTCAGTCAATTCAATACAATTCATTTCAACTCAACTCAAATCATTTCAATCCAATTCAATACAATTGAATTAATTTCAATTCAATTCATTTCAATTCAATACAATTCAATACAATTGAATTCATTTCAATTCAATTCATTTCAATTCCTTCCATTTCATTTCATTTCAATTCAATTTAAGACTATTCAATTCAATTTAATTCGATTTAATTCAATTTATTCAATTCATTCAACTCAAAAAGAAAATTCAATTCAAATCATTTCATTCCATTTCAATTCAATTCAATTCAATTCAACTCAACTAAATGCAATTCAATTGAATTCAATTCATTTCAATTCAATTCAATACGATTCGATTTAACTCAATTCAATTCAATTTTCGACAAAAATATAAATATTTATTTTTTCATACAAAACGAAAATTAACCCCATCCTCAGGTTTATTCCGTTCGGTGAAACCGATACCCGGTATTCCAAAAACGCCGTAGTTTTTAAAGAATTTAGAAGTCTTCTTAATTCCGTTGTTGGAAAAAGTGTAAATAGCCTTCTTTACTTAGTGATACAAGTTCTATAAATATTAAATCTTAAACACCAACATATTCATCTGATTACTTAGTTCCTGTCTTTGTTGTCCACTTGCAATACTTATATTCTGTGTAGACCAACTTTATCTAATTTTACTCATGTCGAATCTTTGCAAAACTTTGACTCATTTCTCTGGTCCTTTTAAATACTCGTAGTATATAAAGTAAAGATAAGTATTTTTATTCTATTCTATAACAAATTAAAGACAAATTGTTAAAAATTACTTTGAAAGGAGAAGGCAACAACAACTCTTAAACTACAATCACATCGTACACACGCACACAACTAACTATACTAACAACTATCTCTCTAGTGTATTTTGTGTGATGAGGGTGTGTAAGTGTGAGTGAGCTTGTGCGTGTGTGAGTTTATCTTTGAGACATGTACGAATAATAACAACTTGAAAATTGTTATCATCAATATCATCATCCTTATTGTTTAAAAGACCGGAAGTCCACATGCTATAAAGACCACAAGCATAACAAACAAAACTGCAAAAAATTTTAGTCTAATTCAAATTTTTTGTTTAGAATTTTTTGAAAACTATTTAAAATACATATTTATAATGTTAGGTTTTTGTTATACTGTCTTTTTCTTGTTTTTCCGTTTTCTCTCTCCTTGTCATTGTATTTATTTCTTGTTACAGTAACAGGAAAAATATTGAATTTAATTAACTTTATGTGTCATGCAAATCTAACATAAATAAAAAGACGACACTCTCTGGCCCATGTTAGGCCATCTTTGTAAATCCACCCAACTATTGTCCCCTGGATGCATTTGCATTCCCTGTGAAGTGCCAATTGCAGAACTTTATATGTTATACAAATAACTAAGTAGAAGTGTTGAAGGTGGTGACAGGACTGAGTAGTGTTAGTAATGGGTGTAACTATAAAAATATTCCGTAGGTCTTCTCCTGCATTTTGTCCAGTATTCAATATAAGAACCAACACTAAAACCGAGTTATATGCATTGCAAGATTCACAATATCCAACAGACTTGTGGAAAATTTAAATAAAATTTTTAGAAAATAAAAGCACAGAAATACCAATAATATTAGAAGTACTACAGTTGCTGGAGCTATAAGTCATTGATGCGTATAAAATAAGGGTAATTTTTCCAGTGTCGTGAAATTTTGAATGATTTGAATTTGAATCAAATGCGTAGGAGGAAAGCGAAATGAAAATTTGAGTTTTATTTGCGCAAATACTGAGCACCAGAAAACCCATTCAAAAATATATAAAATCAACAGAGAATAAACTGGTCCAACAAATATACACAAAAATATAAAATTATATAGAATAAATAAAAAGCCATTTGCTATGCGCTTCAACAAACAGCTGATAATGGTACAGGTAAATATCCCTTTTCAGTGAATGCCGAAGAATACGATGAGGCGCTGGTGGTGAAACCAATAAATGCTGTAGTTTCTTCAGATTCACGTTCGACATAGAATAGTCTCCTCTGCCACTGAGGACAAAGAGGTACAAGACAATAGCCACACCGAATGTTTCATCCCCAGAGCCCAGATTACGGCCGGAAACGATCTAAATATACTCCTGTTAACGGCGTATAGCGACAGATATAAATTTGATGTCAGCCTGAAACTCAACGGATTTAATATATACTTACCCCATAAAGAAAATGGAACGTGAACACCTGTCCCGGGGGAAAAAGACCATTTGCTAGCAGTACCCTAAAATGCCTCATAGAGGACGTCAAAAGGGTTGGTACCAAACGCAAATGTACACAATTCGTTATGGGATACGACTGGTTTGAATGAGAGTGGTGAAAACATACCACATACCACTTAATCGTCCCTTTTAGCGCTGGTTTTTCCCCATTAATAAAACAAGTTTCGTTTTAAATTACGATAAGTACAACAGTTTTAGTTCCTTTCTTTTTATTGTACAGTACACCAGTTCACAACTTTACATTTACATTTGTCTATATTCAACCTCTTTACTGTTACCTCGCGTTCCATACCTTTGAGCGTTTAATCATAGACTAACTCCAAGTGACACCGACCTCAGCTATTTATACGACTTAACATCTTCAAACGGATATCTCTAGCAAATTCGAGATCCTTCTATCCGTTATATTTTTTCATGTTAATGAATCCACCATGGAGCAATGCTGACAACATCATCGCCCTCTGGAAGCAAGTAGATAATGGAGAGATATCTTAACGAATTCATGCTACTAGTTTGGGGGAACTGGTATGTGGTTGCAAAGCATACTTTCAGGCGTAACATTAATAGCCCTGTTATTTACATTCAACATTTTGACTTTCTTAGTTATCCGGTCTCGGACAACTCCGGGGGGTCAGGAATGTTACAAAAACGAAAATAACATATTTTGCCAACCAGTTCGATCTTTTGCCTTATTTCTCCAGTTGGCAATACCAAGTGTACGCAAGGATTCGTCAACCTGATCCCTCCAGCAGAATCTTCGTCCTGCTATTTTTCGTCTTCCTTCGCGTCCGGTTTCGAAAACCCTTCGTGCTGGTTCATCTTCATCCATTCTACTGACATGGCCTAGCCAGCGAAATCGCGTTATGTTCATCCGTTTAACTATGTCAATGTCGGGATATATCTCATATAGTTCATGGTTCATGCGTCGCCAATACTCGCCGTTGTGCACTATAGGGCTATACATTTTTCGGAGTATTCTTCTCTCGAAGACTCCTACAGATGTTTCGCCTGCTTGCAATAAGATTCTGCGCCATAAAGCAATGCAGAGAGTCTGCTCCAACTGGACTCTGTTACTCGAGAGAGGGCTTTATCTCTAAAGTGCTTCCTTTGCCCAAAATAACATCTATTCGCAAGCACAATTCTCCGCTTTATCTCAAGGCTGATGTTATTCTTTTTGTTTACGGCAGATCCGAGGTATATAAATTCGACCACCACCTCGCAATTATAACGGTTATCACCGTTCACGCTTTGGTCTAATCGTGTGGAGGACCTGTTCGTTGAAACCATTAATTTTGTCTTGTCCTCATTTACCGTCAGATCCACTTTTGCTGACTCTTTCTCAATTCTCAAAAAAACCGCAGTAACTCTCTAATTGTGTGCCCAATGATATATATCATCAGCATACGCGAGCAGCATGTGATGTTTTTATTCTTGTTGACTGAAGGTTTTCACATAATGATCTCCTTTAAGATGTTAAAAAGATCGCACGTAAGATGTTGCCATGCCTGAGGCCTCGCTTAGTTTCGAAAGGTTCGGTACGATCCTTACCAGCTTTCACTTCAGATTTGGTGTTCGTTAAGGTCATGCTGCAAAGGTGTATGAGTTTTGCAGGAATACCAAGCTCAGACATTGCTTCGTAGAGTTTCTCCCGTGTCGGGCTATCGAGGCCGCCTTATAATCGACAAATAGATGATAGGTGGCGATTTGTTTTTCGTGGATCTTCTCCAGGATTTAGCGTAGCTTGAAAATCTGGTCAGTTGTAAATTTTCCAGGCCTAAAGCTGCACTGGTGTGGTCAAATCAGGTCAGCGATAATTGGTTTTAGTCTTTCGCACATTATACTTGATAGAACCTTTGCTATGGATAAAAGGCTTATTCCACGGTAGTTGGCATAGAGACTCGGGTCACCTTTATTAAATATGGGGCATAGTACATTGAGACTCCAATCGCCGGGCAAGCATTCATCTAACCAAATTTAACTTATGAGCTGATGCATGTACTTTATCAGCTCATCGACGGCAGCCTTAAATAGCTCCGACGGTAATCCATCCATAGCCAATCCATAGCTGTTCTGACCTAGTCTTGGTTAGGAGGGGGCAATCGACGTCGTCGTCCATATTATGATCGATTGTCCCATAGTCATTGGATATCTCAGGTATCAGTAGCGCGGAGAAATGATCTCTCCATATTCCCAACATGCTCTGCACATCTGCGATGAGATTTCCGTCCTTGCCTATAGAGCAGGGGGCCCTGAACCATGTCCGTTAGTTCCATTTTTGACTTTTTGGTAAAATTTTCGGGCTTCGTTCTTCCTTCTGTATATGTAAATTTTTCACTCTCGCGCTTTCTCCACTGCCGTTTCTTACGCCAAAAGAGACGATTACCTCCTTTCTTTTCTCCCTATACCGCTCAGTTGCAACTCGCGTTGCAATAGACTGCAGCATTCCAATACGTGCAGCGTTCTTTTCATCATTTGCAATGCGACACTCGTCATCGTAGCTATTCATCGGTTTGCTGCGAATCGGTTTTTCAAACCCAATTACGGTTGTTGCGGCAGTTTTTATAGAGTCAGAAATGGGTTTCCGCTGCGCATCAGGATCGTCATCGGGAGGGGGTGGATTCTGTGCCCAAAGTTTCGAGAGCTTCGTTGAGTAGGCCGTGGCTACCTCTGGTAATTGCAGCTTTCCGATATCCAGCTATTTCTGCGTGTGGTTCCGTACGATTTTGGCTCTACTTAATCTTGTGCGAACCTTTGCTGCTACCAGGTACTGATCAGAATCGATGTTAGCTCCTCTGATCACTCGTATGTCCTTTACACTCGATGAGTGCCTTCCATCATTTACCACGTGATCAATTTGGTTCTTCGCTCTTTGATCAGGAGATACCCAAGTAGCCTTGTGGATGTCTTTATGCTGGAATCTTGTACCACTAATGACCATGTTTTTTTGCCACGACAAATTCAATCAGTCTCATACCGTTGTCGGAACTTTCAGCATGTAGACTGAAATCGCCAATAATTGGATGAAACACATTCTCCCTGCCTACTTTGGCATTAAAATCTCGTAGAGCAATCTTAATGTCATGGCCAGGGCAGCGGTTATACGTTTCCTCTAAGCGCTCATAGAATATGTCTTTGGCATCAACATCTTTGTCTTCTCTCGGGGCATGCACACAAATTATTGTGGCTAGACGTTCACTCATAGGATTGAACCTTGAGACTTGGTGTTGGAGTCTTTTGCCAACTACAAATCCGCAACCAAATTCATGTTTTTTCTCATGGCAACTGTAGTATATATCGCAGTTTCTTTTTCTTGTACAGCCATGTCCTGTCCATCACATTTCCTGAATAGCGGTAATGTCAGCCTTATAACTTTCGAGGACATCTGTCAATTGGATACTTGCACCGGATCTATATATAGTTCTCACATTGCATGTGCATATCCGTAAATCGTGGGCCTTATAACGTTTGCGGGGGTCGTTAAGAAATTGCGGTTATATATGTTTTCTTTTTCGTTTCTGTATATTCACTGCCATTATGAACGGTGGCGGGAGGCAAACGCAGTCCACCGGGTTTTTGCATTTTACCTACTGCCAGGATATTTGATTGCAGCCGCCCATTTTAGATCAGACACTGACCAGGATGCAATATGTCGAACATGGATTTTCTTCTTGTGGTTTCTATCCGCCGTTGGCCGTATGTTTGGCTCATCCGCCTTATAGGGTCAAAATAATATGCCCGATAGCTTCATGAGCTTCAGTGACATAAGTCACCTAATAGACTAAAGAATAAAGACATATCAGTGATCGCATAACCAAACAGGCTGCTCATTTGTTTCGCCTTCTCGGAGGTTTCCGGAGGAAAACATAGCCCAGGACGTACTGCGTTTAAGTAGCGAGCTGCTTGGACTGTCCAATGCAGGAATCATTTCCGGCCACTGCCAAGTGAATGGCTATCAGAAACTTTCCACTTCCATGGACAGTCTCATGTCCCCCAAACAATTTGACACTTACATAAAACATTATTCGTACATAAATTCCATTTAGGCATATCCAATCACTCACTGTACAAGACGAACGGCAACAAGTTATTAGTATATTGCAATTTTTATTTTATACGAAACATTTCTAAGTGAACATTGCAGAAATCAAGCAATGCAACCAGAAATATTTTACAACTCTAAATTTCGTTTGCAGGATGATTGAAAATGTTATTAAGTCTCTACCAAAACGGAATTGGTGTCAAATACTTTAATCTTAAACAAAGATGATAGAAAAGCCCTAGATGGTGAAATCTATATGGTGGATTTGAAAGTCAAAGGCCCATTTCTACCATTGATGCACCATCTAGAAAATTTCCCTTGACTTTCAACTCCACCCCTTATTTGTCACCATCTAGAGTTTTCTATTGCCTTTGCCTATGGTTGATTTTTTTATTTGAGAACGGGCACTTAAAATTATGTTCTAACTAAAGAATACAAAACTTTAGTTTTTGTTTAATTGAAAATAGCGACACTATAAAAATACACCCGATAAATACAATTCAAAATCAACAGCAAATATGGCCAGTATTAAAAGGCACTGGGTAATAGAGTGCTACGTTTTTTTTAAATTCTGAATTGCACGACATAAGTTACATGCTACTCGAAATGAACTACATTTGCTCCATATGCGCTACTTAATAGTCGACCAAAACAGATCATAAAATTAAGCTCAATGCTAAATCCAATAAATCTTCAAACAAAATCTCCAACACAAAATTTTAAAAATCTTTGAATTATTTAAAGAAAAAAATGTATAAAGAAAAATATCCTACATTCACAAAAATGCATTTTCCTCAGTTTCTTTGTATCTTGTTTCCTTCAAACAACTGGAAAATTTTTCATCTATATTCATACGTAGTTTCACTTTATATTCTGCAGTATCGTTTGTTTCATTTTATCACAAGTATTTATATTTTTACAAATACTTATACAAGTACATTTAAATGTACATATGTATGCAGTATGTCTTTACATCTATTGTATAAATATACAGGTACGAAAATGAATACAAGTAATATGTGAATGCATGTTAAAGTCGATTCCATCCTTTGTATTACTACTATTGTCTTTGCTTTGACTTAGTTATGTGTATTAAAATGTTCTACCGTACATACACTCTGTTTTCTCCATATTCAGCCAAGTATAATGTCGTATGATGTCGTAAATTAAGTTTGTCAATTCCTTTGTAGCACCTTAAAATATGCATATTCTGGATCCTTTAAAGCCGTCATCGGAACAAACAAAGCTTTAATCTATAGTTAGGTTAGGTGTTGGTGGCTAACGATGAACGACCCAGTTAAATGGTTTAGCCTATTATGATACAACGGGCTAACGAGATCAAGTGCTAGCCCCTGCGGAGATCTATTTAGTCCCCTCCAAAAGGCTTAAAATCTTCCCAACGCCTAAATGGGGAAATTATTCTGCTGGAAACTTGCAGAGAAGATGTTTAGTGGTGCCCCCAGCGATACCCATTTATTACATCCTTCTTAACTCCCATTAGGAATTGAACTATGGACGAAATCCTGGCAATCAAATTGACAAAATGTCTACTTATATTTTGATAGAAAGTAACTTTAAGAAAAAGTTTCTTGTTTGATAAAAATAATAACACTCAGACCGTACAAAGGACACAACGGCCTTAGCACATTAAATATAGAATATGTATATGTGTAATTGCAATTCAAACCTCAGGTTATTTAGTTTCCCAGTGGCGGAAATCATGGCCTGGATGGCCTGAAATCATGACCAAACAGGCCTTCTTTAAAATACGGAAGACCTTCCCTACACATTACCTTCTCCTTTCTTTTTAACATTGCGTGAGATTGGGAGGCAAGGCCTTCCTTGCCCATTGCCTAAAGAAGGCCTTGGAAGGCATGCAAAGAGGAAGGCCTTAGAAGGGATTTACTTTAATTTATTTTTGTTAAACAAAAATAAAATTAAAACAATTTATTTTATCACAAAATTATTTATTTAGTAGATGTATGTATCTATCTTAGAAAGTTGTACCACGCCCAACTTCAAATTGGAAATTTTAAAAATACCCTGAAAAATATAATTTTAAATTTGTATAAAGTTTTCCAATTTAATTACGGATAAAAAGAATCGGAAAATAAATTTCTCAAAATGTTAACAATCTTCTTCTTGTTTAGATCGGATGAAAAACTGCACGCATTCCGCAGGCCTTAGTTTAGGAAGGCATTACAAAATAACCATTCCGCATGACTTATTTGTGGATGACCTTGCGACTTCCGCCGCTGGGTTATTTAAAACCAGAGTGACGTATAAGTGATAAAAATGTGAACCAAGGATTTGTAACTGTAGCGTATGATTACTTTTTATTTCAATTCTGTTTGGTAATAAAACAAACTGTTTCACTGAAATGAGCATTTACCGGTTTATTACATCCTTCTTAACTGACATTAAGAAATGATCTCAGCTACCGTTAATAGAAGAGGCATTTTTCAACATATCTCCAAAATGTTATTATTATATCTAAATTTCTGCAAGTTACCATCAGGTAACTTATCGTCGCATTGCTTGGCGCTAGTATTTATCTTCACCTTGGCGCATCGGATGTACATTCTATTGATTCACATAAGATCACCCGTCATCATATAAAAGTGTTCTTACAGAATATGCTCACAAGTCACTAGGGGCATGCCAACACGTTCTTGCCTGCTCGTAAGCTCCGTAGCTCCCACGAAATGACCTTCTACCCAAATACCTATATTTGATGAATATCCAATTTCTGGACCATCTGGTTAAGAGATATGCAGCAGTGCTGGGCAGATATGGAATTTTGGAATACTGATTCCAGGGACTTGATAACCGTCTGACTGGGCGATAAGATACTTCCACCAACGACTGTTGGACTAGTATCCCTCAGCCAATGGGTCACTGATCAGGTAGTCTACGAGAAAGGAGCAACCTTAGTTCCCTAAAGTATACCCTGTAGCCAACCTGAATATTAGTTTTTGACCCATCATTGTAGAATTTCCCATATCCCTCTATACCAGGAACCTCTTTGGTCCTGGAATCTCTTTGGAGTATAAGAATGTGGTATTTCCGATCAAATAATGGTTTCACTTACAAATAGTCGACAAATGCAGGAATATCGGGAGGACCTTCCTGCACTGTTCCATGACCGACTCCGACCATGTCCCATTTTAAGAGTTGGCTTAACCTGATGGCAGAAGCAATCTTCCTGTAACAAATATAACATTGCATTCAGTGCATCAATGAGAGTGGTGCGCAGAGCACCCGTGATTCACAGCGTCACCAGTCTCTGAACCCCAGTCAGTGATTCACAATAGGTGTGTTTTTCAAGAACCTGCCACCACACGATAACTCCATAGAGCATTATCGGTGTCACCACCACATAGAAATACCCTTATTCGCCATATCCACTATTTTGGCTCTGAAATTAAGCGTGCCGTCCAAAAGAACACCCAGTTAGTTGGCATACTCTGCAAGCTTCATTTCAGAACCATTCAACGTAATAATTCAAACGTAATTCCACGATAGGAATTTTATACCTTCGGGTAAAAAGGTCCAGGTCAGTATTGGCTCAGTCCACGTTCATCTTAAGGGTCAATAGACCCAATTCTATCGCATTACTAGTGATGTTATTGAACGCACCCTCAACGTCAACGATTGACGATTTCTCTATGTATACTACCAGTTCATGCTGTGGTGTCTCCGTAGATTTCCCCTTGCAGGACGCATACTGTGAACCATATAACAATCTTACATCAATACTGGTCCGCAAGTGGTCATGTATCAGCCATTCTATAGACTTTAGGAGCAGTGTGAGAGGCTTTAATCGCATTGGGATTAAACACCACTCTTGTATCCCTCCATCCTCTATATATATATATATATGAAGTTTACACACGCTATGTATATGTGGCCGTCGGTGGTGTAATGGTAGTGTGCTCGGCTCTTGTTCATGAGTACATGGATTCGATCCCTACTCAGACCACCTTATATTTCTTTCGTCGGCGGTCACCTCGCATAGTGACGGCGACACTATAGAATATTTAGCCATGAAAAAGTTTCTCAAAAATAAACTGTAGGTCCCAATCAGTGAGTGTAAAACTAGAACGCGCACAGCTCACTGGTAATGAGAACCTTTCCCCAATCCCTTCATGGAATGTAATGGGAAACCATTTTTTATGTGTAACTTTATCAGCCAGGACATAAATACTAAGGTTCCGCTGGTAACACCATGTTGAGCCCAGGAGACTAAAGGGTTTGAAGCTGCCAATAGCCCATTTAAGCAGGGATTTAGTGTTAACTTCAATGGCAACTTGTGGGGTATGAGGAATATGTTTACCTCAAGTGATCTCATTACTATCGTACATGTTATCCACTTCACACAGGACTTCTTCAGGTAACCTAACGTCGTATTGCCTGACACCAGTATTTTCGCTAGCCTGGGCGTATCGGATGTATCTTCTTTGGATGCACAGAAGAGCATCCACGAGTTTCTTTCGACCATGTGATTACATTCTTATATCGTCAGAGCCCTATTTCGTAATTCTCCCAGTCCTGGCTATCTCGCGAAGATTTGACTATGTTAAATAATCGTCGGCATGATTTCCTTAAATCCCCAAGTTCTCCATTTCCATTTCTTCAGGGCGGCTTCTTCTTCCCCCTTGGATTCGTTCTTGGTCAAGAGATGTGTAGCGACTTGTTGAGAGCATGCACCAGAGATGGTCGTGATCCCTAATAAATCTTACATATTTTTCATAGAGAGACCAGTCAGACTTCCTCAGCTTATGACAAACTACTTTAGGCTTGATCATGTTCCAGCCAAACTGAATATATTTATGATCAGTCCAATATATTCCATCCAATATATTTATGATCAGAGAAGGAATTCGTGGTAAAGGGAGTGAGTGCCTTATTTCTCACAGAAAGTTTGAGCTGCATACAAATGCCACCAATATCCCTACGGGAATTATGGTGTAAATTGCCTAAAAGATGAGATAGGTGAAGATCTGATTCACCAAACTGGTTCCAAAGTGTTAAAGAAGAGTTTATTGGGGTAAACTGCAGTGGATAGGGCGGGACAAAAAAGAAACGGAATTGAAGATGGCCAAATGGATTGAGACCACCTAGAATCAAGCTAGTGGGGACTCAAATTCTGAAGGTGTGGTTCAAGAGCCGGTTTAAGGAGTAGAACTATTAAACTGAAACTGAACACGTCCTTTAAGGTGTGATGCAAGACATAGTGTTAAGTAACGCCTCAGAGGACACATACATTGCTGCTAGAACTAAGACCGGTTCTTGACCGCCACGGAACCAGTCACGTGACTGATTTTGAACCAGTTTAATTTCCTATCGGGATGTCTTTAACCGAGATTTTTGCTACAGGCGATTATTATAATAATAGGTGATACATTTGGACAAATCATATTTCCATTTTAAGTAATTATATCCAAACCTTTTATAGATCATTTTGATAAAATTTTCCTTTCCATTGGCCTTTGTGAAAAAGGTTCAACTACTACTCATACATACGAATCTACATACGCATTATTGTGTGTGGCTGCGTGTGTGTATTTAAGTGCCAAATTTTTCCAACATTAATTTAATGAAGATGAATCGTAAAATTGTTGTTACAAATTAAAATTCCACCAACATATTGCATGTTTTGCCAACACTGAAAACAGGAGCGGAAATGAATTTCATACCCACACACACAATTACATATACAGTTATGATGTATGTGACTTTTTGATACGAAGCCACAGATAGACCTTAACACATATTTCGCGCTTATCTTTTACACAACAAAAAAAAACCAAAAACAGAAACAAAACATGTAATGTAGCCAATATGATATGGACACGTACAAACACATCCACACACACATCTAAACAGACTCACACATTTGAACGGTGTGACACAAATACACTAGAAATGTAACCAAACCAACCAACCTAAACCGGTTAAAGCGTAAGAACAACACCAACCATGGTGAATTTGCTAAATAAACCGCAAATACAAATAAAGCTTCACCACCACGACTGTTTGAGTACCAGTAGTACCATTGGCAGCAATAACAACAAACAATAACAATAACAGCAACAACAACAACAACAATACCAACAGGAACACCAACAACAGCAATAAGTCACCAAAAGGACTTACACAAATACACACACACACTCAAACAAATAATCAAACACTCGCGAGTACACACAGCCTATCATACGTACTCGTGGATCAGTGATGATAAATATCTGCACTGTACCAAAAGTTAAATCTTTAAATATTAGCATTTGTCTAGGAAATGGTGATGTTTTTTTTTATGGGAACGTGATTATCATTTCTCATAGAGAACAAGTGGGCAACTACAAAATTTGATAGCACAAAGTAGAGTTGACTTAATTCTGTAGTTGCTCAAGAATAATCGTTGTAATTTAACTTCAAAAGAGAGTCAACAAAAGTTCATTAATAACATTGAGGAGCTTTTGCCGGATTCCGAAAGCCTCGAGTTGTACCATTTCTGATTATCTAACATTTATTTGTCGTAAACTTATGGTTAATATAATGGGTTATTTCTTAGCAACTCTCTTTTTCTGGCAACACTGTTTTTGGCAGCTCAGATGTTTTCGTTTAACATGTTACTGTCCAACATTTTCAGTTTGGTCTATAATTTAACCATGAATCGACTTAGAAACGAACAACGCTTGCAGATTATTGAATTTTATTATCAAAATTCATGCTAGGCTTAAGATTTATTGTGTTCAGCGACGAAGCTCATTTCTGGATGACTGCACGCTGAAAAATAACGGCCCCAGTAACATATTGCAGGAACCATGTATATGTTTGCACGCATTGTTTTCATGAATTGAAGATCTCTTGCTTTGTGTTTCTTTATCGTGACAGACAGCAATGTTTTCAACAGTTTTCAACAAACAAAACCACATTTGGGTCTCAATTACATATGTTATAACCTACTAATCATTGTGTCTCAAACATGTTATATTGAAAAGCAAACACAATGTGTTTGGGCACAAGTATACTTTATTTGCGACATGCTACAAACACGTTACATTTGTTTCCAAACAACAACAAAACTACAAATTTTTCAGCGTGTGGATACGTGAACAAACAAAATTGCCGTGTTTGGTGTGAAGAACAGCCAGAAGCATTGCAACATCTGCCAAGTCATCCCGCAAATGCACTGTGTGGTGTGGATTCTGGCCCGGTGGTATCATTGGACCGTACTTCTTCAACGACGACGAGGGCAGGAACGTTACTATGAATGGCGAACGCTGCCGTGCGATGATTGCAAACCTTTTTTTTGCCCAAAATGGAAGAGCTGGACTTGGCTGACATGTCGCTTTAACAAGACGGTGCCACATGCCACACAGCACGCGAAACCATGCCCCAATTGTGAGGCCGGTTCTGTGAACAGTTTATTTCACGTTTGGGGCCGGTCAATTGGCCGCCTAGATGGTGCGATTTAACACCTTTAGATTATTGGAACGAAGTTCCATATCGCAGGTTGCGGAATGGGGGCTAAATGATTTTTTTGTTTTGTTTGTTTTAACACTATTTAGCAACCATATTTAAGCTTTGGTTTGTGTCTGGACTAACAGGATGTCTCACATATGCATACATGGGACAAATTAATTATATGACAATTATAATTTGTTGTTTAATTTAAATTTCCTGCCCAGTTCATGCAAATTTTAAAGACTTTCAATACCATAGGCAATTGTACTTATTTTCAAATCATTTCCTTCAAGTCTGGCAAGTTTGCTTTGTCAAATATTTTATACAGTACATATTTATGAATTTGAAAGCATATATAAAGAAAATAATAGATATAGCGCGACCATTGTCAAATTTGTTCACTAGGTGCTGTCCTGTGCTACTGTCACTTTCATTGAAGTTTCCCATAATCCTCACTGACGTTTATTCAAAATTTTGGGAAATTTTTTTGAAAGTAATATATGTAATGGAAAATGTGGCAAAATTTAACTGATTTTACATAATACCATTTGTTTCTTATATAAACAAATATTTCAATGCCATGAGGCCGGTGATGAAGATGCCGGAACGCCTTTTTAGTCTAAAACCTTCCCCGCCCAAAAACTGTAGCAACTTCTGTGGTCGCAGATGCCAAAACTGTTTGAGTGTCTGAGGACTGTCAACAAGGAATGATAGCTGAACCAGAGGAAGAACCAACTTATTAGTAAATAGACGGTGGTGACATGGTTTTTCAATTCTATGGTCATCAGATATTCTACTTTAAGTAACGTTTTTATAATTTTTTTGGGAACAAAAAAACCCATTTATTGTATTCAACGACATCTAGAAAATTACCCATTACACTAAAATTTTTCCAAGATTTGTGCTTCATCTATTAGTTTACTATATCTATGTTTGAAAGTACTATGAGCATAGATAAATAAAAAACCATAGATGGTGAAAGATACGTGGTGAATTTGTAAGTAAAGGGAAATTTTCTAGATGGCGCCGGAGTGGTGGATATGGGCAAATTTCATATTGCATTGTCAACAAATAACAAAAGTGGCGTGCTTTTCTATTATTTATATTCTATTGTCAAATCTAAACCACAGAATCGGAATAAAAATTATTTTTGAGTGCTTTTTCGTCGCATCCGAGTGAAAAATGCTCGTACGGAAACAGGATGTGCCATGTGGTGAAAATGATGATTAAGCAAATGAATCATCTATGGTTTTTATTTATCTATGGACAATGCCTATCAAAGCCACAAACCTCTACATATAGAATACTTTAAAAACAGAATTGCCAGCAGTCAAACAAATTCAAAATAATTAAAAGCATTCCCATATTTCATTACAATTGGTATCTGATTCTACAACCTGCATTTGCATTGCGTGAGCAAATACAAATTCAAAATTTTTTAATTGCCATTGCGAACAATGGTAATTCTCTTGCATTTGCATATGATAAAGTAATGGAAATTAAAATCCAATGCAAATTAAAAAAACCCATGTATGCACATATGTAAGGAAATTTCTTGTTTAATGGGAAGTTTCCTAGGTGGAGCCTGTAACCAATATTTAGTATATAAAGTATTGTAATTTTTAACCCAACAAAAAGTAAATTTGGAACAGCAAAGTGAAAGAAGTTTAAAAAAGAACATCTTTTTAAATAATTGCCTTTTCTTAAAAAAAGTAAATTTTCTCAAAAAAATACCTATTCATAATCTTAAACAAAGTCGCTTTCCTTAAAAAAATACGTTATCTTAAAGAACTAGCTTTGCATAAAAAAAAAAAATTTCTTACAAAAAGTACCTTTTCTTAAAAAAGGTATTTTTTTTAAATAAGTACCTTTTCTTAAAAAAGTACATTTTCTTACAACAAATTGCCTTTTCTTTAAAGAGCAAATTTTTTGTGAAAAAAAATAACTTTTCTTGGGATAAGTACCTACTGTTACAAATGTGCCTATTCTTGAAAAAAGGACCAATTAAAAAAAACCCCCATTTCTTAAAAAACCCTTTACTTCAAAACATACCTTCTCTTAAAAAAATACCTTTTCTTACAAAACTTCCTTTTCGTAAAAGTACGTTTTCTTAAATACAAAATAATACCTTTTCTTTTCGTTTCATTTCTTGAGATATGTACCCTTCTGAAAATAAGGACATTTTCTTAAAAAAATAACCTTTTCCTAAAAATAGTACCACTTCTTTAAAAAGAACTTGATCTTAAAAAAGTACTTCTTTGTAAAAAAAAAAAATGGATACTCTTATGGTTGTTTCTTACAGAAACTACTTCTTCTTAAAAATAGTACCGTTTCTTTTATTTGAATTTGAATTTTATTGACCGATTTTTGTTAATTGTTAGTTAATGTTTGAGAAATTCATAGGCCGTCGGTGGTGCAATGGTAAGTGTGCGCGCCTCTTGTACATGAGATCCTGGGTTCGATCCCTGCTCTGACCACCTTAAAATTTCTTTCGACGGCGGTCACCTCGCATAGTGACGGTGACACTATCGAGTATTTAGCCATGAAAAAATTCCGTTCGGAACCGGTGTAAAACTGTAGGTCCAAATCAGTGAGTATAAAACTAGAAAGCGCACAGCTCACTGGTTGTGAGAAGCTCTCCCCGATTCCTTCATGGGATGTAATGGGAAACCATTTATTTATTTATGTGAAACTCATACTACAAGCTTACAAGTCATGAACATTTTTCTAATTGAAAAATGGTTAGTTTTTGTTGGAAATAATAACAATTCAATTGAACACACACTCACTGGCATGACTAGTTTCGAACTCCGTGACAAGTTCATCATCAGATGCCTAACTACTGTGCCTGTATTGATACCATCGGTTGATCATCAATCGTATATATACAAACTCAATTCTGCAATTCACATGTGCGAATTAGTATCGATCGAAAATCCCTAAGTATCAACATCACTGAAAATGCCTATTTATTTTAATAAAAAGTTGACCTTTTCGGGAAAATATAATACATATTCTTACAAAAAGAACCTAAAAATATACTTTTTTATTTAAAAAAAAATACATTCTATAAAATAAAAATTTTCTCAAAAAATGTTTATCATTTTATAAAAAGTATCATTTAAATTATCGTATTTTCCAACGGGCGTCCTAATCGTGTTGGAACTAAAAAATAAATAAATGGTTTCCCGTTACATCCCATGTAGGGATTAGGGAGAGCTTCTCACAACCAGTACTCATGTACAGGAGCCGCGCACACAAACCATTGCACCACCGCCGGCCACATCGATCTGAGTTCTAGCCTATACATTTCGTAAAACGCCAGCCACTTACTGAAAAAGGGCAATTTTGCCACACCCATTAAGGTATGTGCAATAAAAATATTTAAATTTTAAATTCTAAATTTTTGATTCCAAATGTCTATGTAACGGTCAGAAATACCATACACAACTCCGCACGTTTTCTGTTTGTGCTGCTTAGTAGATTCTCCGAAACAAAAAACCTTTGAAATCGATTTACAAGTTTAGAAGCTACAGCTCATGAAAATTTGAACATCACAAAGGTGGTCTACTTTAACGCCACGTAGCACAAAATATATTGAAACAGGTTACCTCTAAATACCATATTCTGATAGTCTAACTCAGGGGGCTTCTATGCCACAGCTGATCAACCTTAGAGTTGGAAAAACATACGGAATAAAGTAAGAAAAAGAAATTGCGATAGATGACTAGAAGAATAGATGATCAATAAGTAGACAACTAGAAGATGTGCGCAATTTGGCAACCCTCTAAAAAGAGAACCAAAAAGTGGTAACAATTAACTGAAACGCAAATCTTTTTCGCGTCATATCTTGATTATTTCATACTTTTTGCATAGTTTATGTAATTTTAGTTCAACCAGGTTGTATAGTTATATACAATAACACTATCAAAAAGCTGCTCGTGTATTGAAATATTCAATGCAGAGAGTAAGAGAGAGCAGAGAATGGCTAGGGTTTCACTCGTTTTGTTTGTTGGCATTTGAGTGGAGAGAATTTTTTACTGTCTACTTTAGTACATCGGTTTTGCTGGAAGTACATATTTAGGGTTGGTCAATGCGTTTTTGACACATTTGGCGTTGTGCATTGAGCCAAAAGTACAAAACCCATCAACTGACAGTGTTTTTGGCAAAGAGTATAGAATTTTAAGTAGACAAGAAAATGTACTCCTGAAGTGCAATGCCACGCTCTCTCTCTCTCACGCTCTCTTACTCTCTTCACTGGAAATTTCAAAACACGAGCACTTTTTTGTTGATGTTATTGTATCTAACTATACAAATTCCAACCAAGTTTAAATAAATTTACATAAACTATGTATAAAATATCAAATAGTCAAGTTATGACGCGAGAGAGAAATGCGTTTGAATGATTCGCGTCGACTTTTTTGTTTCTCTTCTACGAGGGTTGCCAATTTGCGCTGTGTTGTTCTTCTCTATCTGTACATTCTATTTGGTTTTGTCAAAGAGTATAGAATTTTAAGTAGAGAAGAAAATTTGCTCGTGGACTGAAATGCCAACAAAAAAACGAGTGAAGCGCCTCGTTTCTTTTCTCTCTCTCTCTCTTTCTCTCTCCGCTGAATATTGCAATTCACGAGCAGTTTTATGATGATAATATTGTATCTAACTATACAGATTCCAACCATATCTATATAAAATTACATAATGTATGTAAAAAGTATGAAATAATCAAGTTATGACGGAAGAAAGAAATGCGTTGGAGTGACTCGCAATGACTTTTTGATTACCTTCTACGAGGGTTGCCAAATTGCGCACTTTTTTCCTCTTTGTTTTTGTGATAGTTAAATCGAGGAAAAAAGAGATAACAAGTGAAATGAAGCAAAATGTAATGAAGTGTTAGAGTACAATTATTTATAGAGATTGCAATTAAAACACAAATTTATTTAAATACAAAAATTTTCTCATTCTGCGGAGGTTGTCAAGTTGGTATAACTCATTGCTCCAACTATTCCCGTGACTTTTCTTAGTTTTCGGTCCAATAAAAACAGCTGTTGCAGACTCTATGTATATTGGTCTAACTATGGTCTAACTCCTCCTCTGCAAATACTTAGTACAGTCTTGAACAAATATACCTATAGTTTAGAAGTTATAGAAATTAAGAATATGCTACTATGAATATTCTCAAAAAAAACATTGGATCACGTAATTTCACACGGTATTTCTTGAAATAGTACTAACAATGCTTACTGACCTTGTGAGGATCAACCTTTTCCGTTTTATACGAATAAAATTCGAAGTCGTTGTAATGTAAAGTTGTTACATTGAAGGAACAGACACCATCTAAAGTATTTCGGACAATTGCCACACTCAAAAATGTGACATTTGCATTCGTGGATTAAAAGGCTTAAAAGTAGAAACATTTATATAGAAATACATTTATTTTAGGAAGTCCTAGCTCTTTTCTGTAGTTTTAATTTTTCTCCTTTTCTCTTCTTTTCGTTTTAAATCATCTTCCGCTCATGCATTTCATTAAGTTCAAAAATTGTGAACAGTACCAAAAGTCCTAAATGTTTATATCTATCACCTCTAACATAATAGTTTCTTTTCACCCAAACACACCACATTCAAACTGTTTAACTAACTCACACTTCCAAACACACATGCACTACTCAAACATGAAAGGTACAAACTCATACATGGCATACCAATACACCACACACACACACACACACACGCACACACATTCTAATTCATACGCAAATCACATCTTGTGCATATTAAACAGTTAACTAACGGATGTTTGCTGTTAGCAGGAGTTTGTCGCTTTTGGGGCCGCCTTCGTCGTCGTTGGTCTGGCGCTTAAAAGACGAGACTTAATGCATTTATGGTTTAACGAGTGGTTTGTTTGAACGCCGATAACTTTTGTGGCAAAACTATTCTGAACATGAACATGAGCTCAAAACTTCTCCACTTCACTTACTCACACAGATTCATTTCATTTTTATACACATTCCCAGGCACTTACTCACACGCATCCATATACACAAATGTACTGTGTGTGTGTGAGCAAGTGTGGCTCAAGTAAAACAGCTTAACAAAGGCTACCGACAGAGTCCTTTGCCGCTTGTGTTTTTGTTGTGGCAGTACATCAAATCAAGTTATAAGTGGTACATTTAACGATTTTCATAGTGATTCTGTCGCTGTGTGTTTTTGAAATCTCATGAAATATGACCGAGACTGATATCCCCCTCCATGTGTGTGTTGGTGGGCATACGTATGTGTATGATCCTGTTCGTTACACTCCCACATTCACTTTTGGTTTTCTTACTTGTCTGATACATGTTTGTTCATGGCCTTTCGATACTCGTATATTTTTGATTAATTGGGTACCCCATTGATTTACAAGTTTTGAAATTTGCAAGCATTTGAAACTCGTTGCCGACGTGTGACTGTTATAAGAGCAAAAAAATTAGTTACCACAACAGTTTTTTTCTATAGCTGGCAGCATACTAACAACGTGGTCCCACAGTGTGGGACACTATGGGTAGGGTGGTGTTTCCTTATTTGACCCCAACTACAATTCTAATAGAATAGTGCTGGTGTAATATTTTAAAAAATCTTCATAAAACTACTGCAGGAAAACAAACAAATTAGCTTTCGTCCTTGAGAATAATAACTACAACAGATGAATGCCATGAACATGATACAAGGACAAATACTTGGGGATTTCGTCTTTAATAACTTACACTGGAACATATTAAAGAAAAAGTTAAAATTAGAAGTAGCAACAGAAAACATTAGGAACAAGGACAAGATGCATCAAATTACAGGGAAATTTTCTGTAAATAGCACAAGAGCTGGAGAAATAATATTTAGAATAGGGATATATATCAGGAACATCTAGAACATAAGGAGCAGCAATTCAGAATACAGTAATCGTGGATGGAATACAGTAATTCGTCATAATGATGATGGAACATTGGTAGGCTAACGAAAACATTCCAGAGCGGGGAACATCTGGATAACATATACCATGCTGGGCAATAGTGGCCGTCACTATTGTCTTCTATATTGTCTTCACTATAGTCCAATGTGGGCTAATGTGATAGCAAGGTACGTCTTGTTAGGGACGGAAACTGTAAATTGTGTGGTTAGGGGTTGATCAAACAATAGGATATTCCATCCCAATGTTATCCGATAAAGCTGCAAAATAGGTTTATATTAGTTCATGATGGACCAATTCGTGCCACGCAAAAAGATGATAAGGGCATTCAGTTTAACTCATTGACTGTTAGATCCAAAAAGCTAGATGGTGAATGTTAGATCCAAAAAGAAATATGATACTAACTATTGTCTCCTACTGTAATGACAGAAGTCGGAAACCGTCTTTTCTATCACCACCATCGAGTCTATCTGATGCATTGTATTTGGAGAATAAATTAGGTAAAGGAAAAGCTCGTAATAAATCACGGGTCACCCTGTACAAACAGCGGTTTTACTATCAACTGTCGTCGCTCTTGCTGTGAACACAGCTGTTTTACTATCAGCTGTCATCGCTCTTGCTCAGGACACAGCTGATTATTGGATATATACAAGGGAATACGTGTGAGAAACGGCCTGTTTTGTGACGTGCGTTTTTAAATCCTGCGGGTCCTTAAGAACATCCTGTGGGATAAAGGAGTGTGCCGTAAGTGGTCGTCCTTATATCCTTCGAGTCCTTGTGTTGTCCTGCGAGTCCTCGTGTTGTCCTGTGAGTCCTTGTAATCCTGCAAGTCCTTCATAATATCCTTGTATTGTCCTGTGAATCCTTGCATTATCCTGTGAGTCCTTGTAATCCTGCGAGTCCCTAAGAACATCCTGCGGGATAAATGAGTGTGCCGTGAGCGATCGACCTTACATCCCGCGAGTTCTTGTATTGTCCTGTGAGTCCTTGCAATCCTGTGAGCCCTTAAGAACATCTCATGGCATAAAAGGGTGTTCCGTGAGAGACCGTCCTCATATCCTGCGAGTTCTAGTATTGTCCTGTGAGTCCTTGTGTTGTCCTGTGAGTCTTTGTTATCCTCCAAACTCCTTATACTTTGCGAGTTCTTGTGTTGTCCTGTGAGTCCTTGCGGTGTACTGTGGGTCATTGTGTTGTCCTGTGAGTCCTTGTGTTGTCCAGTAATCCTGCGAGACCTTCAGAACATTCTCTGGGATAAAGTAGTGTGCGAATCCTTGTGAAGATCGCGCGTGCTGAAGGAGTGTGCCGTGAGAGGTCATCGTTATATCATCCTGAGAGTCCTTCTGTTGTCCTGTGAATTCCTGTTATCCGGTGAGTCCATATTATCTGACGAGTTCTTGGAAAAATCTTGTGGGCTGAAGAGAGTGTGCCGTGAGAGGTCGCCCGAGATCCCGCGAATCTTGCCAAATAACCTATCAACCAAGAGAGTGCTCCGTCAGAGGTCACTTCGTTGACCAGGCCTGGCTTTAAGTTTGGCGAGTTATAGGGTTCGTATTTCCTACATTCTCGATTCTTAACGAAGGAATATTTTGAAGTAAATCAACACAAATTAAAGCATAACGTCATCTTTTACTCTCAGTCACTAGAAATAAATAAATTTCTGGGAGTGTATCCCAGCAACCAAAGGAAACTCGTCGTCACACTACTCACAAAAAAATGTCTGACAGTAGCATATCAGTAATTATTACCTGAGATTCCAATTCTAAACTGCCCAGCAAACAGTATCCAGTGATCACTGCCACTACCGTAGGAGTGGATATCAAGTTTAGGAGGATATCAAGTTATCTTCTGTCCGATGGTCGATTGCCTAATCTTCAGTCTGCAATACCCTACAATGATCTTGTTGGTTTTTTACTAGGTCTAGGACCCCACCACCAATTGGAATTTAAAATTTATATTTGAAATTTGAAATACATCAATTGAAATTTAAAAAAAATCAATTGAAATTTAAGAGACATCAATTGAATTTTAAAAGACATCAATTGAAATTTGATATTGAGGGTGCGTTTAACAACTTCTCGCCGAAATCGATAAAATGTGCTCTATTGGCACTTAGTGTTGACCAAGGAACCATTAAAATGATCTACGGATTACTTACGCGAGGGAGTCTTTTGTCCACATCTCTGGAATTTGATACTGGATAGTGTTATGCTAGAGCTGAAGGGATCAGGTTGCACAATCGTAGCTTATGCTGACGACATGGTATTTGCAGTGCAGGGAAAATACAAATCCACATGCAGAGATGTGAGCCTGGATTTAATCAAGAGACTCCCTAATTGGGCTGGGTGCAACTCCAAAAAAATTCAAGCTCGAACTCTTTATCAGGAAGCAGAAGGGTTCGTATATGCAGCCATTGTCATTATGTGGTAGAGAATTTTGCATAAAGGGTAATAAAATATATCTAGGCGTAATTCTCGACAGAAAGCTTAGTTTCAAGTCAGCCAATATTAATGGAATCAGAAGAGTCTCTGTGGCCATATTTTTGTGTAAAACTGTCATCGAATGACAATGGGCCCTATCGCCGAAAATATTTTACTAGTTATATACAGCTCCCGTCCGCCCGATATTTTTCTACGGAATTGGCATTTGGTGGTCGGCACTGGAAAAATCCACTTACCTAAATCTTCCGATGGCTCGGGGGTTATCGCCCCTGTTACTAGTAGATTTGCTAGGAAGGCAAATGGCTGCAACGCCGGCAATCCCTGTAAGACATTCCTCGTGGTGGATTACCAACCCATATGGTCATGGGACGATTTTAAGGGATCTGCGACAATGCACAATAGAAGTGAATTACATGACACCTACTTCTACCTGCATATGTGAGATACATCTCTACTCATATCACGGACAGAAGCGTATTTAGGCTTCTACACTGTTGGCTCCAAACTAGATGGTAAAGTGGGGTTAAGACTCTGTTCTAAAAAGCTGGGTGTAGGCTTTGCACAAAGGCTGCCAGACCATTGTATTGTCTTTCAGGCATAAGTCATAACAGCCTTTGGTTGGGACGAAACATCATCACCGAGAAGGCTAACTACATGCAATGCCACAACCAGGCTGATATAAAATCTGTGCAATTTTATTCCTGGCATCATGACTTGCCTACAACTGCCACGCATCTCTAAATAAGAAGGACAAGCAGTTCGATATCCTCATTTCAGGAACCACAAAGCAGATGAGCTGGCGAGATTAGAGCCAACTTTACCTGTTCCACTAGATATGGAGCGTCTGGGTATGCCCCTTCTGCATGCAAGCTCATGTTTAAAACCGAGGCTCACGGAAAGCTATGACCTGAATCATATGATGATATCCATTTCTAGTTCAGATATTTCTATGCTAGTAGCTGAGATCCCTGTACATGCGTGTAGACTCGGAATCTCAGCCCATGATTACTGCAGGAGCTGTAAGGATGAAGAGGATTACGACAGCGTCGAGCATCTCATATGCTACGGCCAGGGCTTAGCTATGAATAGGAGACAATATCTAGGATCTCACTTCATATTGTATCTAACTGGCATTCAGGGAGTTAAGCTGAATGCTATTATGACCCTTTTGCAGACAACTAGTTGGTTCGTCAGACACTAATATACCCTTCAGCCACATCTTGGAATTTCGGGATGTTATTCACATAGCTTTAACCCCCTTAACCCTACCAGGTCAAATTACAGGTTCAACGAAGGGGACGAAATATGACATCCGTCCCGTGGTCCTCATTAAACTAAGTGTGTTCCTTTTCAAAGCACTTTTAAATTATGAAGATTATACATGTTTCAAACAAACAGATATATATACTTATACAGTCCTATAGAGTGGTAAGTGTTGACACCTTGAATAAGTCACTTACTTGATCAATTATCCTTACAATACCATTTCCTGTTACAACCTTTACGAGGTTTGGGGAGAACTTCTCACTAACAGAGGACTTCTCATTGACAGAGAGCTGTGTGCTTTCTATTATTAAAAAAAAAAAAAAAATGGTGTCCCATAACATCCCATGAAGGAATTGGGGAGAGCTTCTCACATCAGTGAGATGTGCGCTTTCTAGTTTTACACTCAGTGATTGGGACCTACAGTTTTACACCGGTTCCGAACGGTTTTTTGAGAAGCATTTTCATGGCTAAGTACTCGATAGTGTCGCCATCACTAAGCGAGGTGGCCGCCGTGGAAAGAAATATAAGGTGGTCTGAGCAGGGATCGAACCCACGTTCTCATGTACAAGAGCCGCGCACACTAACCATTGCACCACCGACGGCCAACTTCTATTATTATATTCCATGTTATTCACGTGCCCATAAATACATATCTGTCAGGATTAGTATTTTCTCTATGGCCAATTACATTAAATGATTTTCTCAGCATGATGGATATTAATGCATAAATGGCTATGAATCCCTAGGTAAATTATGACAAGGTAATATGCAGCCACAAACATACTTAGGTTAATAAATAGTGGATGCTTCTAAAGTAAATAAATGGTTTCCCAATTCCCAAATTCCATAAAGGAATTGGGGAGAGCTTCTCACAACCAGTGGGCTGTGCGCTTTTTAGTTGTATACTCACTGATTGGGGTTCCGAACTGCATTATTGTCGCCATCACTATGCGCGGTGATGGCCGCCGAAAGAAATTTAAGGTGGACAGAGCAGGGAACCCAGGATCTCATGTACAAAAGGCGTGCACACTAACCATCCTAGATGCCATTATAACTTTCAATGCCAACAGGTTGATGGCTTCGCTAAATATAGGGCATTCTGGAAAATACAAAAGTTTCTCGGAGAAAGTGGATGGAGCGTTATAATTCCAATATTTCGTACAGCCATGAAGAGTCTACTAATGTCGACTTTCCAGTCAGTCTAGTTTGTAACCACGAAAAGTATGCAAGCGTTGTATTTGCAAGCGTAATATTGCAAGCGTTGATTGTTCCCGGTGAAAAATCGGTCCTTATTGTTGTTTGGATGCCAATAAAACGTGTGTTTGAAGTTTTTCGCAAGTTCAAGGTGTTTCAAAAGAAGTCATCCGATGTTGTTTGGCTCTCATTTTTTTCTAAATGAAAAACTTCAATTCTGTTTTGTGATTATGTTTATTTGAACCTTTAGAATTTTCTTGGTTAAGTTGAGAAGATGATATCGGTTAAATGGGCGCCCTCACAATTGATTACCCTACGGGCTCGTTTTATGGCATTTTTGTTCATAATGATTTGAAAATCATAACGAGCGATGAGGCTCATTTCCACCTCAGCGGGTACTTGAACAAGCAAAACAATCGCTTCTGGGGCATCGAAAATCCACGAGTGATTCATACCGAATTCCTTACACACAAGGAATTTAAAAATCCCTCAGACATTTAGCTCCGAAATCGTAAATAAATCTTAAAGGAGCTTCTGCACAAGCAAAATAAACAATCCCCAAACATTTCGTTAAGAATTCGAAACGAAATCTGCACGATATGTCGGAAGACATCAACCAATTGCCGGATTTGTCTGACAACAGACAAAATCTGTGAATTTGGTTTGCTGGATAGCTGGGTTATGGATACAAATACAACTGTGTTTGTAGCACTATTTACTCTGTATAAGTATTGTGAGCAAGAGAATACAACAGGTGCAAAGACAGATTATTCACAGTCAAAGTTGTAAGTGTGTAACTGTAGTTTTGCATTATTTTTCAGTCAGTGATTCAAAACAATTCCTGAATGCATTTGTAAATTACAGATGTAGTGAATATTTCTTACATCTGTCACGTTTTAGTGTCATGTATTCAGTCGTCAATCGGCGATCGGACAGCAAATGCGCTTGGTTGATTAAGTAGGCATGCGTGGAAAAAATATTTATTAATACAATATGTTTGTGATCAGTGAAAAAATAATGAATAATTTTTGTTGCTGCTCTGCCTCTGCCTATTCGTATACATAAGTACTACCCAACTGAGTAACGATTTTGAGGAAAGAAACAGATAAGCCACAACAACGTGAAGCCCTTTGTCTGCCGAAGTTTTTAGTGATATAATCGGAGCGGCGGACCATTCGTGAACATTTACAGCCCTATTCTGGCAGGGTTACAAAAGTCACCACGGTTACTATTTGACAGCAATGTGACAATTGTGACAAATCAGTATTCTGACACATTTTTTTGGTGACAAAAGTAAAAAAACTGTTTCCTGCCAAAGAGGAGGTAGCAGCGCGTGACAGCTGTTTTATTTGCCGGAATGTTGATACAAAATCATTTTATAAATTCTACAAGTAAACAATAAAACTATATACGGGAAAAATTAATAATATATTTTGTACCAAAACGAAAAGAGGCCATAATTGAATGGAGGAAGGACTTTTGTTACTTTGAGCTATAGAAATGGAGCAGAAGGGAGAAAGAACTTGCTTTTGTGTTAGAAAGATTGAAACCCCGCGAATATTTAGTATTGTACAATTTTTAAAGTAAATACCTCCTGTCTTTGAAGGGATATTGGTGAGTAATATACCTCTTAAAAAAGGCTAAGGTCTGTTATCGGAACCTACCAAAATATAAGAATAATACCCTATTTTGAAAAAAAATTAATTTTTAGCAGGAAAGTAAGGTTAAGAACATTTTTTTAATTAGCCACCCCAATGGGTTAGTAAAAATAAATATATTTATGCACTGATTTATAGACCTTAGAAAGACCTTTATAATGATGCCCATTTCAGTCAGATCGAATTATAAATACCGGAGATACGAACGATTATATACTCAAGCTTTAAAGGCCTATATCTCAAGAATATGGAACGACCGCGGAGGGGAAACAAACTTTTTCAACTCAGCGCAGAAGCTTTTGTCGGTGGTGAAATTTTGATGTAGATCAGAGAGTAGGAGCTAAAGTAAATTTTTTTCTTCCATTTGGCGCGGATGGGCATGTGTATTTTCTCTGGATGTTGCTTGAGGTAGGCAATATAGCATTCCAGCTGTGCCTTTGCGGAGCGCTCAAATTCCCTAAATAATAATGTATTAATTTTAATTCAATAAAACATAAATATATTAAATACTTACTTTTATCAGATACAATCAATGGCAAGGCTGATCTAGTAGAGGTTGACGCATTAGAACAGCTGATATGACTCTATCTGTCAAATTCAGTGTATTTTGTTATTGTACTTTTTTGCTTACTGTGTTAGGTCGTATGTATTAGTATTGAATTTGACAGTTAGAGTCATGGAACATAAATAAAATCCGTGTTGTTGGTGTACACAACTACTACAAATACTACTGCGTTAACCTCTACTAGATCAGCCTTGAATGGTGACAACTTTGTGACACTTTTGTGGTTACAATTTGATTGTTACCACTTACACAGAATAGGGGTGTTAAAGAAATTTAACAATAATTTGGGACGAAACACACGAACGTTTCCTCGTAAGTATGTATATGGATTTTTGGGTTGAAACCCATACGGTTCCACATAAAGCCATTTAAATATAAGTGAGTTTGGGACTGGCAATTGAATATATGGATTATGTTACAGAGGTCTTTCTATCAGCGTGTTGTTATTGAATGTCGAGTTATTGTGACGTAATAAATATATCGTGTTAATAAGAATGTCTTCAGGGCCAGACAAAGATCCAAAGATTATATGTATATTTTCCGGATTTTTATTTTAAAAAATGAATATTCGTTGAAAATTTCTCGTGCGTTATTTAAAACACTTAGCAAAGCGCATTATTGGAGTTTTTGTGAAAATCCTGACTGTTAGCTTTTAAATTAACTTTTGTGCAAATTCTAACCCTGTCATACTGCTCTATTTGCACTAAACACCGAAAATTTTGGAAAAAATTTAAACATTTTTCGGAAAAATACATATCGACCCCTTTGCGCGTAAAGATCATAAATGACAAATAAAATACATTTTAGAGGAGAAGTATTTATTTATGGTTATACACATAGTGATCCCTTGCAAAAGTTCAAATTGAATAATGGGTATGACTGCATAAATGACTATGAATTCCTAGGTAAATTATGACAAGGTAATGCACAGCCACACACATAGGTAGGTTTATAAGGCGAGAGGATAAGGATTTATTTGTGGTTATACTCATAGTGATCCCTTGCAAAAGGCCAAATTGAATCCTTCTTATCTTCACACGCATAGAAAAAACTCGTTCCTCCCAAACGAAATCTCAGATAACTGAAGTTCCTCTGGGGACTGTAGTTGGGAGAAACGAACTTCTGTTAATCCATACATGTCATTTAGTTTGGGAGAACCGAAAAATGTTTGCAGCAAACGAGTTATGAAGAATATAAGCAGAAAAAACGTTTGCCAGAAACGAAAAACGGTTCCGCCAACTGTGTTTCGATTACAGCAAACGAGTTCTAGTTACTCGAAAATAAAAAAACAGTTTGCGAGAACTGAAAAACGTTTGCAGTAAACGAGTTATGAGAAATGAGAGCTGAATAACCTTTACTATGAACGAAAAACGTTTCCACCAACTGTTCTTTCGGTTACAGCAACCGAGTTGTAATTAAAACTTTTATTTATGGCTTCGTAAGCTCTTTTTTTTTGCCTAAATATCCATGTTATTATGGGAAATCTGCCCCAGCACTCAGCTCCCAGTAGACTGTAAATCAAAGCAGAGAATTTTAGGATTTTATAAAGTTTATTTCAATGCTTATGATTAAAATTCCTACAAAGTATTAAGATATTAGAAATTATTAAACACTCTTAATTTATATTATACGAACGTTTTAGGTTGGGAAACTTAGTGCGATCGATTGAACTTTTATTGAATGCAATGGCGATTCTTAATGCTTAAGCAAATGATCAGTTATAAAAGTGTGTTTCGCGCCTGGAATAATATTTTCATTTTTCTCCTTCGCCCATATTCTTAATTAGTGAACATTAATTGTTGATTACAAAGTAACAAGCAAATGGATAAACTTATTTTCGATAATTAGTGATGTGATACTGACAGTGGTGATAACAGTCCAACTTTAATGATTTTTGTTTGTTTTAAAGAAACGTTGGAATTTTCGTCTATGTTTTCACTGCCTGCTTAGACGTCTGTCTCGCCTTGCATTCAAATAACAACTAAAAGCGCAAGGAAACTACAACGCGTCAATTGTCCATCCAAGTTATATTAACAAGGTAGAAGCATTAGAGTGTGTGATCACTTTTATGTGCATGCGTGAGTGTGTATTCCAAGCGAGTGGATAAGACTGTGTATACAATCGACAGATTGAGACAAATTTAAGTTATTCATAATCTGTGCTCTCATTAGGAAAATTGCTAATTTCAGTTATCGCAAACGTTTTTTTTTTAAATTTGCGGCAAATGTAATTTTGTACGCGATTGATGCAAACGAAAACTCGTTTTCAACAACATGATACACATTTGCGATATACTAGTTTATGTGGGAGAACTACATGAACGGTTGCGATTAATAAACCATTTTTTTCTTTGCGTGCATTATTATTACGAGTAGTAGTTTTAAACTTGCCAGATTATCAGACGTATGATTTATAACAATTTAGCATCAAAAAGTCAATTTTGTACAATTCGTCACTTACGATCATTTCACTTAGAGGTGTCTATATGCCGAGCACTCTCGGCGGGATTTATAGTTTGATTCCCAGTAAATTTTGTTGTTAGTCAGTCAGAAGAGTAGCAGCTCGAACTGAGATGCCAACTTTGAGTATTAGCTTGAACAATTACATACCTATTGGGTTGGGGAAGGAATTTGTATTAGCAACAAAATAGCATTTATTTAGTTAAACAATTTCCCGGCTAGAAAAATGTAAAGTGAAAATACTTGCAATCACCTTTTCACTGCTTCCTCTAATTCTCTTTCGTTTGTCCTCAAAATTACTCAGGATAAACGTGTATCCCTTTGACCTGCTTTTAGTTAGTAACACTACTACAAATGTTACTCTTATATATTGATTGTGTACTGTACTAACTATATTTTCTCAACTCCAACTTTAACTTGCATAAATTTCGTGTCTCACACCGTACGATAACACTGAAACTGCAAGCCATTTGTTGTAAAACTGCATACACAGTTTTCACAGGATATTCAATAACTGTAGCTACAGCACCTATTAAATGAAAGGAGGGTAGTATTAACTTAATTGATTCATTATAAAATTGCATACTCGAGTACATACACAAATTCTTAAATGGGGGTATGAGAATATTTTATTGTCCTTTTTGTAGGTAATTTTTCACCTTTGATTTATATATGCAAGTCGAATATTTTTTGTCTTTTTCATTTATTCATATTTTTATTAAAGGAAGATGACGTGGAGAAAATAAAGGCGGCAATTGAGATTGAGTCTTCATTATTGGAAAAGTAATTAAAACGTCTGCGAGCATATGAAACACTGTGACACATGTACTTCTGTAGCTGAGTACAATTTTTAATAGTTTCTTTAATTTCTATTGAAAATTTGAAAGATTGCCACAAATCGCAGTGGAAGAAAATTAAATTTTTGCATTGGAAAATCATAACATCATTATTAGGCGTGTGTTTATTACACCGCTTGCGTAAATTTACAGCTACTTTATTTGGCAAGCTGAGCCATATTATGCCATGTCTCCACTGACTGCTCAATTTCAAATTTGTTTCAACCCGTCCACACCGAACAATTTAAATTTCGTTTGACATATCGTTGTTTAAGCGTAGTACTCAGCTGAAACTGAATTTTAGGTTTGCATATAAAATACATGTAAGTAACCACTTGCTTGTTTAGATAAAGTTTTTTTTTTAATTCCTGCTAAACTTGTTTTCGACGACTTTGTATGAGCAGCCGCTTAAAATCGCTTAGCTACCCATACAAAGTGGTCGAAAAATTAGTTTAGCAGGGAGTAAAAAAACAGGCTTATAGACTTCATATGGAAACCTGAAATTTAGGTTTATCTGAATACTGGGATTAAAAAGTGAAGTTGATACACAGGGTGTCTAGTAATTTCTTTTTTATGCTCATTTCAATGCAAAATTCATTGAAATGAGCTAATTTAATATTTCGATTTTGTATGGAAAATTTCGCTGAAATTACAAAAATTGCTCGTAATCATCCAGTGGAGATGCCTTATTAAGCGGCATTTGAAATTATTGATAAATGTTCTGTCTCAATCAAGCACAAAGTTGCCACCATGAAAAATTCTGCAAATTTACGTAAGATATAATTTGTTATGATTAAGAGATAAGGAGAAGACGCACGGTATGTAACACGAATATTTATGTCTCATAAATTTCATGTTATTACTTACATACTTACTTAAGTGGCCACAAACAAGCAAGAGGGGTCAAGAGCCTTGCATAATGAGGATAACATGTTTCTCCAACCGGCTCGATCTTAAGCTATCCCCCTCCAGTTGATAACACCAAGCAGTTGCAGGCAATATTCCGATTATCTTTCCAGCGAAGTCTTGGTCGTCCTATTTTTCGATGTCCTTTGAATATGTCTTCAAATACCTTATGCACTGGTTCATTCTGATCCATTCTACTTACTTGGTCTAACCTGCGTAAACGCGCTATTCTAATACATATATAAAAGCTAATTGCTACGAAAGTATAAATACAAATACGTGGGAGAACAGTGATTTGTCGAAAGGGAATGAGAAATAAAATGTAACCAATAGATTATAAACTTATTTTGGTTTCGTTATATTTCATTTTTGCAGTTTAACCTCTTGAGATTAGCACATGAATAATTTGACCAATAAAAATTAACCGAGAGAATAAGTCCTCAAGGGATATACGTCACTATTTGGAGTGTTTATCTGAGAGAGCGATTTAAGTGCGACCGTCAATCATAAATACACTGAGAGAAAATGAATATGAATAATAAAGTTTGTAAACTATTCTGTTAACGCATTAAGCAGGAATCACAATGCAAGCGACATTTTCAATAGCCGTTCGCAATATAAGCAACAATTTACTTTACTTTTGCATATTAATAAACTATTCAAGTACATGAAATATTAGCATTAAACACATTCTACAGATAAAATTATATTGAAAATTACAGTTTTTGAAACAAATGGTTTACATTTTCGTTGATATTACTTAGTTCAGAAACGAAATTCCATATGAAGCGCCATCTAGGTATCAATTATGAAGCTTGATTCGAACGAAATTGTTGCTGAAGTATTTAGTAGTAGATCAATTTCTGCGCCAAAGTTCAACTATATTGTTGGAAAGAAACGGAAAGGTCATTATGTGAAATGCCGTGAGTGCGAATGAGAGCGCACAAATTACAAAATTGTTGCTGGCATTATGAATGCGGCTTTAATGAAACATATTCGTCGCAACAATGGAACATGCTATATATATGTCACAGTGGCGTATCTTTCGCAGTTAATGAAATCAATTTCCCTGTGTCAATGAATCTGTTCGTAATATTATTTTCGATGAAAAGTATATCTTTTTTACAAAATTCTAGCCATTTTTAGAAAATCCTATCTAATCGCTGAAATCACAAACTACCAAAGTCACTGTCTCACTAACCGTGGCAATTTGACAATAATTCCTTAATAATATTCAAATGCAACTACTTGTCACACTATGCCACATTCAGTTATATGATTTTGAAATTGTACTATTACATATTTGTGTGTGTGTGTGTGAGTGTGTGTGTGTTATTGTGTGTAACTGTGTATGCGCGTGTGTGTGAGCAACATATGGCACGCCTTAGTGTTCTTTGAAAGAATTGTATGTAAATGAACAGGAAATGAATATTTAAGTGTAATTTCCGTTTTCTTTATTACTCAACGGTGGCGTTATACAATTGAAAATACAACCATAAAGAGAAATTGAAATAGAGCTAAATGACTTTACGACACATGACATATGCAGGTAGAGAAAGGGAGTGGTGTGGTTAAATAAAGTTAACTTTAAAAATTTTGCTGTGGCCGCCGGTGGTGCAATGGTTAGTGTGCGCGCATCTTGTACATGAGATCCTGGGGTCGATCCCTGCTCTGACCACCTGAAATTTCTTTCGGCGGCGGACACCTCGCGTAGTGACCGCGACACTGTCGTATATAAATCTTCTCAAAATACCGTTCGGAACAGGTGTAAAACTCTAGGTCCCAATCAGTAAGTATAAAACTAGAAAGTACACAGCTTACTGGTTGTGACAAACTCTCCCCAATTCCTTCAGTGGATGTAATGGTAAACTATTTATCTTCAAAATGTAGCTAAACCCGAAGCACAATGTAATGTGTAAACAAAAGAAGAGTCTTATTTGATAAATAAGTCTTTTAGTAATACGTACTTATCTTTCGAATTTACTATTACTATCTAACCGACACATAAATCAATAATATGTTTTGCTGATGTTTTTGAAAATTTCAATAACTGACAGATAACGAAAACTCGATACCCCACTCAATGGATGTACACATGAAACCAGTTATATTGTTGCTGTAACTCACCACTTTGATAGTTCTGTTATCAATGCAAAATTTAATAAATAATTGTTCAACGGATTTATACAATATTCGTCCGTATACACAGTGATATACAAACAGTTAAATGAAATTCTGGCCTGGGAAGGGGAGCAAAGATGTGGGGAATTACATGCTGAAATCTGTTAAAAGCGCAATTGCATTTAATTAATGACACTCATACGCCACATATGACAGGGACAAAATTAAAATTTACAAAAACAAACCTCCCTCTTTCCGTTCATACAAGCAAAGCAGGACATCAAAATACTACTGTGGCATGTTTACATGTAGCAGAGCAATCAAGTCCTTTGCCTTTGTTATGAACAAAAAGGGGTACATACCAATATATGTTTACCTACATATCACGGAGAATATTGTTGCAAAGCTATGAAATTTATTTCATTCTTTTCCACGACATGACCAAATAAAAAAAAGGTTTTAAAAACTAACACATTTATTTAAGTAAAACATAAAAATATTTGCAAAAGCAGTAGTATTCGTTGTACGAAGGGTTCTTTATTTTTTGCTTGAGGTCTTTTTAGTCGACTTCGTTTTTGTGTTACTTCGTCCAAAAACAATCTCTTTTGCTCACTTTACAAACATACTCGGATAAAATTTTTTTTCATTTTTCGTGTTTTTTATTTTCCTTCCATGCTCATGTGAAAGTATTTTAAATGTTAAAAACAAAATATATTGTAAACCGGAAGCGGAAGTAATACTACAACAATCTGTTTGCAACGCAGACAACACAGCTGTGCTGAAAGACACGTTGTTAAGATGGATGTCTGCTACACAGATTGTTTACAAATAACAAGTGGAAGTCCTTTAGTTTATACAAGGTGGCGCAAAAGTTAACTTCCGATGTTTTTTGGCTGTAATTTAAAAAAAAAATGAAAAACTTTGATTCTTCTTGTGGATTATTTTTATTTGGTCTTTTAATTTTTTTTACATCAAGTCGAGAATATGATGTCATGTAAATGGCCACCGCAACAGTTGATTGTCATTTGAGCCCTTTTTATGGCATTTTCCATCACTTTGGCCAAAACTTACGGCGATACGTCCTCACATTCTTCACGGATATTGTCTTTAAGAGCTGCAAGAGTCTGAGGCATGTTGACATAGACCCGCGACTTCAAAAAGCCCCACAAAAAGAAGTCTGGAGCGGTCAAATCAGGCGATCTTGCTGGCCAGTGCAAATAGCCAAAACGGGAGATTAGGCGCCCGGGAAATGCATCCTTCAGCATATCGGTTGTGGCACGTGCAGTGTGTGCCGTTGCACCGTCCTGTTGGAACCACATGTTTTCCAATCCCAATTCATCAAGTTGCGGCAAAAAGAACTCGTTGATCACTGCTCTGTAGCGCTCACCTTTCACAGTAACCGTTTGGCCCGCGACGTCTTCGAAGAAAAAAGGTCCGATAACTCCTCCAGCGAAAACAGCACACCATACAGTGACTTTGAGCGGGTGTAATGGCTCTTCCTGGGTTACACGCGGATTTTCAGTGCCCCAGAAGCTTAAATTTTGCTTATTTACGTACCCGCTAAGATGGAAATGGGCCTCATCACTCATGATTATTTTTTATGAAAAATCGTCTTCCTCTTGGTGGTGATTACAGCTGATGCACCGTCTGGACTTTGTACGGAAACATCTTCAAAAATTGTACCAAAATTCGCTGTAAAGACCGTCGACTGATACCCATTTGCGTGGCACGTCGTCTGGTAGATGTCGACGGCGCTTCCATGACATCCTCGGCTACAGCAGCAATATTCTCTGCAGAACGGCTACTCCGGGGTCTGCCACGCCTGGCAGCATCTCGTGTTGTGCCAGTCTCTTCGAGGCGAGCGGCTAAACGTCGCAGTGTTTCACCAGTAGGCGTTGGACGGCCAGGAAATCTGCGACGAAATTCACGTTGTGCCAAAGTCACCGACCGATTATTGGTCAAATAAATAGTCAGCAATATTCCGTGTTCTGGAGCAGTGTAGCGTAACATTGTTTGACACAAATGTCAAAACAGAACTGACATTAGGGGCCAATCGCAAAATTTATAGCATTTTCTGATAGGAGGATTACTTTTGCGCCACCTTGTATATGGAAATATGTTAAAGAAATAAGTGGCGTGTTTTATAAAATTTTTTCTACAAAGAATCGCAGAATTTGAATGTGTTACTCAATAAACTTACAAAAACTTCCGGTCTTAGGCTAAGTATGCTTGGGAAGCTAGGGTGAGAAGGCGAAACGAATGAGCAGCCTGATAGGTTATGCGATCACTGATGTGTCTCAGGTTAAATTGGTGGCTCTGCCACTGAAACTCTTCCAACTAGCGGACATATTCTTTTGCAAATTGAAGACCGATGAGCCAACACTACTGGCCAACGGCGGCTCAAAACGCAGCGTCTGATCCACAATGGCCGGCTGAAACATAATCACCTTGTCAGTAGCTAGAATGTAAACCACGGAGAGCTGGGTTTGCTTTCCGCTACCACTATATTAGCAATGAAAATACTCAAGAATAAAAATAAATGAACAAACCCTCGATCTGTTGACGACCCTCGCAAACGGTATAAGGACCACGTTTTAAGGATATGTACCTGAAATGTAAGAACATTATGCAGGAATACGTCGGTGGTGCAATAGTTAGTGTGCCCGCCTCTTGTACAGGAGATCCTGGGTTCGATCCCTGCTCCAACCACCTTAAACATTTCTTTCGACGACAGTCACCTCGCTTAGTGACGGCAACACTATCGAGTACTTAGCCATGAAAAAGCCTCTCAAAATACCGTTCGGAACCGGTGTAAAACTGTAGGTCCCAATCAGTGAGTATAAAACTATAAAGCGCACAGCTCACTGGTTGTGAGAAGCTCTCCCAAATTCCTTCATGGGATGTAATGGGAAACCATTTATTTATTTTACTTTTCAACTGGCGGATGTGCTCGGAAAAAATAAAGCTGATATCACAGCTATCCAGAAAATGCAATGGACAGGATATGGCTGCACGAGAAAAGAAATCTACGATATTTACTACATCTGCCATGAGCGAAATCACGAATACGGGTGCTGATTTATAGTTGGCATGAGACAGCGGCAGAAAAATGTACTAAGCCGAATACGAGAAAAGCTTGATATTAACAAGCTATCAAAGTACTATAAACGAAAGCTCAATCTATTATTAGCCTAGAATACCCCCCCCCCCCCTCCCCACCCTCTTCCGACGACCCAGAAGCACAGTGCAAGCACATGTCCAATTCTTAAGAAACCGCTGCGACAACCGAAATTGGCTAACAAAATCCGGGCAAAGATAAGCCATGGTACGACGAAGAATGTTGCATTGCAACTGATGAAAAATACGCTTCATTTATGGCAACAAAACAATCAGTTCCAACTGAATGAGCGGTACAAAAGGCGGAGGAGGGAGGAAACCCAAATATTTAGGCGGAAACAAAAAGAGTGAAAAGACCGAAATGTGCAAGATAAATAATGAATTTACAAAATTTTTCCAGAGGATAAAAAGATCAGGCAATGGACCGATTAATGGGCCGCCCTCCTGCGTGGACGAAAATAGGAATTTGGTGACAGATAAACAGTGTGTGCTTAAAATTTGTAGACAACATTTCTCAGCACTACTCCACTTCGAATTTTTTACTGAAGATTCGAAGACATTGATTGTGGAAGACGGTGTATATTCTCCCCCACCCAGATAAGACGAGATTAGAACTGCAATCTCCCAGCTTAAGAATATTAAAGCGGCGGGTCCAGATGGTCTACCCTCGTTTTAAGGCCGTTGTCGAGGAACTGTTTGCCCACATGCATCAACTAATATGTAGTATATTGTTGGGGAAATCTATGCCTGGCGATTGGAGTCTTATGCCCAATTTCACGGTTGAAAATTCTCCATTTAAATGGAATTTAAATGCCTAGTGTTTGTCATTTAATATGAAAATTTTCTGTGAGTTTTTGAATTGAGCATTTAAATGATGAGTGTGAAACTCGCCCTTAGTGTATGACATCCTATATTCAAAAAGGATGATCCATGTATGTTCCAACTATCGCAGTATCAGTCTATTCTTATATAGTCTATTTTATGTGAAAAACCAAAGCCAATTTTTGGAAACCTGATTGGACCTTATCAGTGTGGTTTTAGACCAGGGAAATCCATGACTGATCAAATATTTACGTTAGGCCCCAGCGAACCAACGGAATCCGTAAGGTGCTCCATTAGGACTCCCCACACTGTGCGCTAATGCTCCTAGGGAGGCTCCGAAAGGAGTCCTAAAGTTTTTCAAAAATAAATGATAAATAACAATAAGAAGTATAAGAAGTATAAGAATAAATAATCAATATTCTTCGAGCTTGAGGTCAGATTTGCTGTAGTTATATTTATTTTCCTCGATATTTCGCTACTCCTTTGTGTAGCATCATCAGGAGATATAATCAATATTCAACAATTAAAACAACAATTGTTTATATCTCCTGATGATGCTACACAAAGGAGTAGCGAAATATCGAGGAAAATAAATATAACTACAGCAAATCTGACCTCAAGCTCGAAGAATATTGATTATTTATTGATAAGGAAAAGGTCGAACAACAGAATAAAAAAAAAAAATATAAGTATAAGAATAATAAAAATCCAAACAAGGATAATAATACAAATTAAAAAAGGGTTAATAGGTACTAATATTTAACCTATTGGCTTCTCTTATGATCCGGATAACACGCTGTCTCATACTATAATTCTGCTTTTCTTTAAAATAATTTTTTTGTAAATTGAGCATATGTATATTTCAATGATTGCCTTGTTTTTAAACAATTTTGTTCTTTCGGACGCCCTTTATAGGTGCACTCCGCAAACACTCCTTTGAGGAGTGCTGTGGGAGTCCCTACACCCTCCTTTTTAGGAGTACAAAGATAACAATATGACAATATGATTCAACGCTCCTAAAACTGCGGAGCTCTTTCGGACGCCCTTTATGGGTGCACTTTGCAAACACTCCTTTGAGGAGCGCTGTCGGAGTCCCTACACGCTCCTTTTTTTTGGAGCACTGCGAATTTGGTAGGCTGGGGCAAAATCGTGGAGAAGACCCACGAAAAGAAAGCTGCATTCGTTAGCCTTATACGGGGAAAATTGTACGAAGGGAAAATTGATACCGGCAAAATTGATTCGCCTCTGCAGAATGACGCTGACCAACAGTTAAAGTAGGCACAGATCTCACCGAACCATTCTGTAACAGGCGAGGACTGAGGCAAGGCGATATACTTTCATGCAGTCTCTTCAACATCTTAATGGAGATAATAATAACGAAATATGAACAAGACCAGGAATATATAAGTCCAGGGCGTCTGGAGGTAAATTTGTATTTTTAAATACAATTATTTCAAAAAGTAATAAACGGTGCGGAGGGAGGGTGGCGCCTTTGGAATTATCGATTGTGAGGATTTCTCAGTCACGATGTCGCAGTGGTCGAGGGAGCATCGTGCGTTCGCTGTGGAGAAATTTTTGAAGAGTAATGATTCTTACGTAATTGCTCGTCGACAATTTTGTTCAAAGTTCGGTATTCGGCGAATAAGTGATGGACCGAGTGTAAATTTAATTCGTTCGTGGGTGCAGAGATTTCGCGCAACTGCTTCGGCTATGAATGTCCCACGGCCCAGTCGATCTTCAAGGACTACCGAAAACATTGAACTGGTTGAAAGCAGTTTACGTGAAAATCCGCGACTTTCAATACGGAAAAGAGCAGCCTCACTGGGACTTCCAAGAGCGGTTATTCATGAAATTTTAAAACAGGTTCTGAAGTTCCAGCCTTTTAAAATTCAAATCATTCAAGAACTGAAAGAAAGTGACTTTGATTTACGGAAAAATTTTTGTGAAACGACGTTGGAGCGTTTTCACACTGTAAATCCCATGTTTTGGAGCGACGAGGCTTATTTTCACTTAAAACGGCCACGTCAATAAGCAGAATTGCCGTTGCTGGTCTCCAAAAACCCGCCACCCTCGATTGAAACATCAAAATCCACGCACGCATGAGATAATAGGACCATTTTTTTCGAATATTCTCGAGGCCAGGCGAAGAATGTCAACGGCAATCTGGATGACATACACTATAAAAAATAAAATCAGTATTTCCATTCTATCGTTCAATGCTCTTAATAAAACTCTGTGTCAATTATTATGTTTTTTATTTAAGTTTGAAAATATAAATCTGCTACCAGACACCCGTATAAAGCCATATGTTGCTCACGTATGCTAATGGCATTGACATCATTGGGCCAAATATGAGAGAGGCTACTGCAGTGTTTTTCAGAATCGAAAACGAATCGAAGAACACGGGATTTGCTGTTAATAAGAGCAAGACAAAATTCATGGTATCGACGACTAGACCACCCTGTCGACTGGGTCGACACTGGAAGGTCGACAACTGATTTAATTTTGAAGTGGTAAATTAATTTGTCTACCTTGAATCCGCCGTGAACAACGACGTCAGCCTGGTGATAAATATTAAACTATGCTTACAACGTAAAGTAATATTCAAAAGGTTTAAATATAAACTAGTTTTAAAGTGTTAACTTTGTACCGTATAAGTAAAATAAACAGAACTGAAACTGCTGTCCTTATTGTAATTTAAAATTTTTTTTTATTAACGGGAGATAAAACAGCGCTAAAAAGGACGAATATGAAATTCATAACAATATGAATGAATTTCTGTTACTATTCTAAACTTATCGACGATTAAAACTATAAGCCACAATGTAGGAGATACAATTTTGTCCTGCCAGATCAAGGTATTAGACATTTCACAAATGATATCCATCGTATTAAAAAAGCCTAATTTGTTTTTGAAGCCCATCCCTGTTGCCTTTGTCATAAATAAAAATGTACCGCTTCCGGTTCATAAATCAAACATTAATCAAATACTGCACAGTATTTTGATATTAAACATCAATCCCCATACTCGGCACGACCCAACACAAACAAAACGAAAAATATTACGTTATAATCGGCCTTTAACTATGAAATGAATGCACACATACATATGTATGTGTGCTTTTTATGTTTTAATACATTTGTTTTAATTAACTTTAATTATAAATATAAATTTAACGTGGTTGTAAAGGAAAAGAACAGAAATTAAAAACAGTCCGAGAGAAAGAACTGAAATGGACGAATGATTAAATAAATGAATGAACTAAGGACCTACAGCATTTGCAGAATACTCGTATGTTCTCATACTCACCCATCTACAAATGCATACAAAGGCAAGAGAGCCACTCGGTAGATTAATAACATCACATTCTGGTACATGGGATTTTGGGTCTTGAACTATTTATATATAGTAAGTATATTTTTTTTATTTCTACGCTTATGTGAATGACTGCCTGTGAAACTACCTACATACATATGTGTATGAGTATGCGGGTGTATGTAGGGTTTTCGCAACATTATTAAAAGTTTTTTTTTTATTATTGCACACTTCCGCTTCCGTTTGGCGCATAACGACATAATATACCGGACCATGCGGCGGTGGTTTTTAAATTATAACTCGGCAACATCGGGAATACAATACGAAAAAATTCATTTTAATCGTTTGACTCTCACATAAGTGAGTGTTAATTACTTAAATTACACACTCACTAACCCACACACATTCATACACACACGCACCCACACACACACACACCATGCATACTCGTACATTATATCGCATTCTTTATTCATCCACAAATCTACATCGCCTTTTTATATACTATCGGAGATGATAAATAGATAGTCATAAAAATTGTACCTTAAAGGGAATCTCAAAGAGATGGTGCATTAATAATGTTTGCTTCCAATAATATTATTTTTGTAAAGAAATAAATCCTTTTTACAACCCAATAAGAACAAAAATTTCGAAAATTCAAATGTTTGAATATTGTTTGAATTTACACTTGAAATCAAATACAATAAACAACAAAATTCCGTAAATTCAAGTGTTTGAGTATTGCTTGAATTGAAACTTGATTTTAATCTTCGTTTTCAAACCCGTTTGAAGTTTTTTGCAAATATTTTACTTGAAATTGCCATCAATAATATTTGTCAACTATGGGGATATTTAATAGTAAAAATCAAAAACGGTGACTCTAAGGTCAATTCAAGGAATATGGTAAGTATTGATTTTGATTTTAATTAACAAGGTTTTGCAGCGCTTATTTATAGGACGAAGAAGTGGAAGAGCTACAAACGAAACTCGTCTTTATATACCATTTACGCATGGACTGCAATAACCCATTTAGCAGCCCAGAATCCAATCTAGACGAGCCATCAAATATGTAAGTAGATATCTAGATATCGATGACCTGATTATGTTAATACTAATTCAATCATTGCAGATAATTAAAGGACAAATTTGCAGCTCCATCAGATACAGCTCCATCAGATGCGGCTCCATCGGCTGCAGAGTTCCATAACTCATAAAATTTGATATTGATGTGTTAACATCTATAGCGGCGTATAGGGACTAAATCTATAAAAGTCCACACATGCAAACAACACACAGACAGGTTTTCTGCTGCTGCTAAAACCAGATTTTCTGCGACTGCGAAAGAGAATAATGACGTGTTACACAAAAATGAGCGAGCAAGAGAGCAATGAAAGAGTGGTGTGGCAGGGGTGGGCAAACGAAATTGTGTCTATAGCGTATGTATTAACATAATAATGTATGTATGTACATGTGTCTGTTGCTGTTGTTGAACGGAGATATAAAGCATAGCCACGCAAAATGTCATTTGCAACATTATTAAAAGCTTGCGAAGTCGACGTTATAGTGACACACTAATACGTCAGCTACTTCGTACAAAGTATGTGTGATGTTGCGTGTTTGGCTGTTTCGTTGCTGTTGATATGGCAAACATGTGGTTATGTGACACACGTATACGTCAGCTACTTCGGACAAAGTATGTGTGATGTTGTGTGTTTGGTTGTTTTTAAATGAAACGTCATCATTTGATTGAACGGCTTTTTAAATTCTTTATATTAACTTCACCTGCCTGTATGTATGTATGCCGAAAAAACTTTGGATTGATTTGTAATCCTTCTCCCGTAATCCAATCGAGCTGAAACTTCGCAGGCAAACTAATGGCGATGACAAAAATTAAATGTCGAAATATGGGCGGGATTGGACTAATGGGCGTGGTACCCCTCATACAAATCACAAATTAAAAATCCATTATTTCTGCTCCTGTTAACGGTATTTGAACAAAATCGGGTATGTTTGTTAGGTTTACATATTCTAAGATCTGGTGCAAAAAGGGGCGCGGTCATATATAAAGAATTTATAGTCAAAAACTGTTTAAGTCAAATAAAATGTGGGTGCGGAGCACTCTCAGAGCAAATAGAATAATGACGTATTATACGTATATAAAAACGAGATAACAAGAGAGCAACGAGAATTTTGTGAACTTGAATAGCGTATGTGCGAACGTAACAATGTATGTATGTATGTTCATGTGTCTGTTGCTTTGCATTCTCTTTGTTGTTTCTGGGAATAAAACAAAAAGTTTTAAGCAAGAAAATAATGACACATGTGCTTGCACTGGTCTTTAAATAATTTTAAATATTAATATTATTTAAATGTAACGTCATCATATGATTGCAGGCTGTTTTTTATTTTCCCATGTAACATTCACACATGTGTTCATATAAATCGAACAGTTACCGTGTAGCTAAAAGGTGTTAACACATCGCCCGTGAGTTCGAACACTCATTGGATTTTTTTAAAATTAATTTTTATTTAAAAATTATCCATTCGCTCTTCCTAATTTATAGCGTTATGTATGAATTATAACAATTTATATTCCAGTTAAATATATGTATTTCTAATTATGGTCAATTCCAAGCAACTGTGCTTCTGAGTGTGAATATAAGGAATCCGTCTTCCTTTTCCTTTTAAAATGCCCCATTAGGAATAAGTGTCCTCATTTTTCAAATGATATCATTAAATGAAAAACGAAAGCGTATGTTTATTAAATGAAAAACGAAAGCGTCTTGGCTGTGATGAATATGTTCCAGCTATCACAAAGAGAGCTACACGTTGAAAAATCTGTAATTTTGTTGTTATTTGGATGCAAATATAATGGGTGTTTGGAGCTTGTCTCAAATATAGTATAGTTGTATAGAAACACATTGTGTTTGACATGCAATATGTTGGATACACAGTGATTAATATGTTATAATATATGTATGTGTTTGTGATCCAAATATAGTTGTGTTTGTGATACAAATAAAGCTGTGTTTGTTGCGCTGCCTACTTCAAAAATTGCTCTCTCGACAGAGGATAGCGAAGGGACAAAGTGTGATTATTCAGTCTACCCTGTACGTGTGCAACGGTATTTTTACATTATTGTGCCAGTCAGTGATTCATAAATATCCCTGAATGCGTTTGTAATTTGCAGATGAAGTGTGAGCGTATCATTTTGACAAATCTGTTGAATTGTAGTTTGATAAATTCAGTCGTCAATCGTTTATCGGACAAAGGATAGCAACTGCTCTGGGTCGATTAGATATGTAAGTAAAATGTATATTAGTAGAAAATATTTGTGATCAGGAAAAAAACAAATATTTAAAGGCGCGGCCGGTTAATATATATATATTAGGGCGGGTTGAATTGTAGGAGGCCGAAAAAATTTTAAAAGGTTCATTGCGATTCTTGTTCTATGGGTCATTTGAAGAAAGTTTGCCAAAGAAATCATAGTTCTAAAATGAGCCAAGATGTTAAATGCCCTCTTAGTGAATTAATATGGTGCACACACGACCATTTGGGGCAAACCCCCAGCCTGTTGTTTCCTTAAATCTGGTGTTAATGAGCTCGATAACCTGTTTTATACCGTGAGCTAGAACTTTGTCAAGCATGCTTAATAATGTGATTCCCCTACAGTTATTGCGATTTGTTAAATAGCCTTTCTTAGGTATCTCAACAATGATACCTTCTGGAAAATTCTCCGATAGCCACATTTCTTCTATAATCAGTGCTCGTTACGGGATTTGCCTTAAGGAACTGTGAGGATATATTGTTGCTGCCTGGAGTTATATTGGTCTTGAGCGATTTTATGGCTGATATAATCTCGGACATTTCCGAAGGAGTAATGCTGATATTTAGCCGAATATTGTGGGAGACGCAGTCGCTTATACAAGGTGGCGCAAAAGTAAACTTCCGATGTTTTTTGGCTGTAATTTAATAAAAAAATTAAAAACTTTGATTCTTCTTGTGGATTATATTTATTTGGACTTTTAATTTTTTTTACATCAAGTCGAGAATATGATGTCATGTAAATGGCCGCCGCCACAGTTGATTGTCATTTGAGCCCTTTTTATGGCATTTTCCATCACTTTGGCCAAAACTTCCGGCGATAGATCCTCACATTCTTGACGGATATTGTCTTTAAGAGCTGCAAGAGTCTGAGGCTTGTTGACATAAACTCGCGACTTCAAAAAGCCCCACAAAAAGAAGTCTGGAGCGGTCAAATCAGGCGATCTTGCTGGCCAGTGCAAATCGCCAAAACGGGAGATTAGGCGCCCGGGAAATGCATCCTTCAGCATATCGGTTGTGGCACGTGCAGTGTGTGCCGTTGCACCGTCCTGTTGGAACCACATGTTTTCCAATCCCAATTCATCAAGTTGCGGCAAAAAGAACTCGTTGATCATTGCACTGTAACCGATCATTGCTCTGTAGTCGATGTCGACGGCACATCCATGACATCCTCGGCTACAGCAGCAATATTCTCTGCAGAACGGCTACTCCGGGGTCTGCCACACCTGGCAGCATCTCGTGTTGTGCCAGTCTCTTCGAGGCGAGCGGCTAAACGTCGCAGTGTTTCACCAGTAGGCGTTGAACGGCCAGGAAATCTGCGACGAAATTCACGTTGTGCCAAGGTCACCGACCGATTATTGGTCAAATAAATAGTCAGCAATTTTCCGCGTTCTGGAGCAGTGTAGCGTAACATTGTTTATTAACGTGTATTTCGCATGTGTTTACTATACAAATGTCAAAACAGAACTGACATTAGGGGCCAATCGCAAAATTTATAGCATTTTCTGATAGGAGTATTACTTTTGCGCCACCTGTTACCTGGATTTATTTTTGGACTTGAGGCGAACATTTCAGACGAAGGTGTTGAGGAGAGTTCCAGTTCTTCGTCTTTGGTCGTGATAAGTCCTTACGAGCACTTCGTTTTACTTTACGATCCTTATTGGCATATTCCCTTTGAAGCGATTACTTTTCACTTTGCTTTCTAGCAGAGTTGAGTGCTGCCTTAAGTTTCTTCCTTTCATTTACAATTATCCACGTCTCCTCAGACAACCAATCTTTACGTCTGTTCACATTAAAACCTACATACCTGTTCAGTTACAGCATTTACTATCACACGCTTTGTTGTTTCCCAGTTTTTTCGTTGATCATAAGGTATTGATGTTAAAGATTCATTTAAGGGATTTAAATAATTCGATGTGACGGATGGGATTTTCAGTCTGCTTACTTCGAATCTCTTTTCTTTGCATTTTGCTGTTTTTAACCGCACACCTGCAATGAGTAGGTGATGATCACTGGCAACATCGGAACCTCTTTTGTTTTCTCACAACCAGCGTTGAGCCACGCCATCGCCTTGAGATGGCGATGTGATCTATATGGTTTTCTGTGATCTGGTCCGGTGACACCAATGATATTTTGTACTTTCGTTTATATGGGAACAATGTACCTCCTTTGATGAGGATATTTTTCTCGCACATATTAACAAATAGTTCCCCTTTTTCAGATCTTCGGCCCAATCCGTGCACCCCTATTACACTTTCCGGACCAGTGATGTTTGAGCCTAGTTTTACATAAAAGTCGCCCATTGCCACCAGTATGTCACAATGATATGAGGTTGTTACTGTGCGATCAAGTAAAATGCAAGTGAAGTTTCTGGCACATGTGCGTAGTCTTATGGTAATTATGCGGTCGGAGTTTTTAATTTTTAATTTTTTAATATGCAAATGCTCGAAAAGTGTTGCAAGCATTTCATTTAATTCAAACATTTTCTTTACTTCGTTTCAAATATTACTTGTATTGACAATGCTAATAATGTATTCAATAATTTGTTTATCAAGTGCAATTTATTAAGTGTTATTTTCCAACCTTGCAAAATTGATAAACATAGTATTTGAATCAAATACGAAGAGATTTTTATTCAAACTTTTATTTTCAACAAACAGGTTCGTTGAATATTTTTCTTATCTATTTTTTCCTATGCAGTGAGAGTTTAGACGTGGAAAACAAACACAACAAATCAGCTGTTTGGCAGACGGAAACCGATCGGAAATTTTCCGACGCGCCGTCACCACAAAAATTGTTTTAAGCTCACGCCGCCGCCAATATAATTGGCCCTCATCGGTTTAAAATGTATGTCGATTTCACTCACTGGCCCGATTTAACAGACTGATCCAATTTTAAAGCTTCAGTTATTTCAAAAAACATCCCAAATGTTTTCTAAACCAAGAGCCGCCAAATAAATTTTTTTTGTGCCGCCGTCTTCGATAATTTGGCCTCGGCTTGGAGTTGCTCTAATTTGGTCTAAGCACAAAGTTGCCACCTGAAATGTCGATTTAATCGCAAATTGGTTGGTGTAAAAGGCAAAGATTAGACAACAAGGTTATCGCTGACGTAGGCGCGATACACTGGGGTCTAAATGCGACTTTACCATCTGTTTGTTGATTATAATGCTGCCCCAGATAGCCAGCTATGGAAGAACTTTAAGAAGCTATATATGTACGACCACGGTATCCCTGATAAGCTGATATGCCTTTCCTTAATGATACTGACTCACAACAAATCCTCAGAGAAGATTGGATCTTACAGCGCGGCTTCAGGCATGTAATCTCTTGAACAACTTAATGAAGATTACAATGGGTGAAGCACAAATGGCGGCAGCAAAAGCTATATGGTTCTTGGATATTTTGACTATATAGATATTACTGGACCAACATTTTTAGTTTTTCCAGAATCGAGTAGGAATAGCCGAAATGGATTTATGGTTTCAACGAGCAGAGGTTTCCCTCGATTGGAACAACATATGAATATTGATAAGCTTTATAAGCTCGAGATAGTGGACGAAATTATTGTATTAAATTAAATTATTAAATTTCAACCCACCTTAATCAAAAACAATAATGTCAATCTTGAAATCAAAAGAATCAATAAAGACCTATCTCGAGGAAAATATCCAGCAATATCAGATACTACTCAATTTGCTAAATGACACAGTAATCTGGGTCATCTCGCAAGCAGATAAAGTATCACTAGAATACGGCGAGAGAAAAAAATATATGGACTGTTAAACTTCCATCATTACCCTTGCGGGAGTTTTTACTCGGTCTGTTTTCTAAACTTGCAATTTTCTAAATTTATTCAAGCTCAAGACCTTTTTAAATAATATAAACAAACATACCAAAACCGTCTGCTGATGAAGATTTTGGCGAGATCCGAAATAGCTATACAGATAGCCTTGGTATCATTGGAGCGTTTTTATGCTCGACTTTTTTGAAAGTAATATAAAGATAATAAATAAGCTTTATATTATTTAAAAAGGTCTTGAGCTTGAATAAATTTAGAAAATTGTAAGTATATGAACTGTTAAACGTTAAAGGCGAATACCAACATCGTATGAACCACGAGCTGCATGACATATAGCCCAACATGTTATATTATTTGTCGTTAGCAAACCGAGCTTTTTACAAATTGCAATAATATCATAGTATAAACTCGTTATTAAAACGACAAAAAACTTAACACTTTATAATTAGTCTGTATTCAACACTTTTACTATTATTCGACGATGCGAGTTCTAGGGGTTTTGAAAACCGACTGACTCAATGTATCATCAATCCAATCGTAACTCTCCAGAAAGCAAACATGTCTCTTGCGCCATCTAGTTACGTCTAATAAATAAAGTAATGCTTATTAGCCATTTCATCAACCAATTGTGGTGAGTTCGTACGCTGATGGCTTTTAACTCACAATAACTATGAGTTTATTATCATTTCTTTAATATTGCTACTTACTTATCCGGGGGCTCAGGGTCCTTACAAAACGAAGAAATCATATTGCGCCAACCAGTTCGATATTTTGCCTTATCTCTCCAGTGCTGCTCTCTCCCTTCGTGCTGGTTCGCCTTCATCCATTCTACTGCCTTGGCCTAGCCAGCGCAATCGCGTTATTTTCAACCGCTTAACTATGTCAATGTCGGGATATAGCTCATACAGCTTATGGTTCATGCGTCGCCAATACTCTCCGTTGTGCACTATAGGGCCATACATTTTTCGGAGTATTTTTCTCTCGAAGACTACTACAGATGTTTCGTTTGGTTGCTATAAGGCCCAGCATTCAGCGCCATAAAGCAAGACAGATTGTATGAGAGTCTGGTATAGTTGGACTTTTGTTTCTCGAGAAAGGGCTTTATCTCTAAAGTGCTTGGTTAACCCAAAACAATATCTATTCGCAAGCACAATTCTCCGCTTGATCTCAAGCCTGACGTTATTGTTTTTGTTTACGGCAGATACGAGGTATACATATAAATTCGTCCACCACCTCGAAATTACGATAAAACGGTTATCAACCAACCCTGCTCGTTGAAACCATTAATTTTGTCTTGTCCTCATTTACTGTCAGACCCACTTTTGCTGACTCTTTCTCAATTATTTAATATTAGGTTCCATTAATTCGACAAACTGTTAGAATAATTAAGTTGTAATAGACTCCACAAACAGAGAACGAAAATAAACAAAAACGAACGGTTCGGTTTAGTTTCGTTGCGCTCATTCTACGGAACTAATCGAAACTCATTGATACACAATGAGAACTTTTTGCGAACATTTCTTTCGTTCATGTTAACGTTCGGGAGCACTATAAGAACGAAACAATAATGTAAACAAAGTAAAGCAAATAAACCGAACATAAAGTTTAAACTCACAAAACAATACACGAAACGATATACAAAACAAAAAAATGTTGTGTAAACATAACACAACATTTTTTCTTTATAAAGAAATATATAAAACTAAAAGTGAAATCTTAGTAAATTTTATTAAAATATTCGTACATATAAATTACAATTCTGAATTCAAATATTTAGACACAAAACATAAACAAAAAAAAAAGAAAAATTAATTATTATTATTTAATTATTATTATTTTCAAAAAGTCCATGCTAAACGTTATTTTGTGGTCGCGGCATGCTTCCGATCAATTTGGCACGCTAAAACAAACTGATCGCAAATAAAAAATACTAAAACAAGTTTTCATTGTTCCACTCTTTTGTCTACTTCGTTCTTACCGTTATTTCTCACGAGCAGCAACTTAGAAACAAACTATACAATAGAAGTGTTACAGCCATTACACAATACACACAGTTTGTGACATATGGAACAAAAAAGTTTCGTGTAAAGTTTCAGTTAACGAGCAGTAGGATGAAAGAATCACTAAGAATATTTGCAAAATGTGGGATTGGTACAGTTACCGTTCGGTTTATTTTCGTTCTCTGTCCACAAACTGGCCGTATACATTCAAATGTTAATTTAATACACCACAAACTATCAGCTGATATTCAAATGTTAATTTAACATGGTACAAACTGTCCGCTAAAATTCTAATGGTAATTTAGTCAAAGTATAACGCATTGTCATATAAGGCCGCTAACGAAAACAGTTTGTAAGTGTCCTATAAATGTAAAGTTTACTAAACGCTCTTTATACCAACCGCGATTCCATATGTAATTGTAATAAAAGTTATCAATGTTATGAACGCAAAGCGCACAGTACTGCCATAGGTACCATGAGTTCCAAACATTTAATTAAGTCCACAAGTTTATCTTTATCATTCCTGACACACAATGCACCATGTGTTTCCAGAGACGAAATTAAGTGTTTTTTTCCTCATTGCAGCAGGCCTTCTTTTAAATAATCCAGTCCATAATGGAAAGAAGTTTTGTTCCGGTCATTCTATTTGATACTGCAGATAAGTTGTTATTTCTTCATACACTTTAAGCGTTAAAAACAACATTTATTTTTCATCATTGTGCAGGATCTTATCCTTTTTGTATTTTTGCCTTAAATTTACTTCTTAAAATTATAACATCCATCAAGAAAAAAATACTAAAAATTAATGAATTTGTTAATTAGGCAATACTTAACAGATTTCAAGAAATTCGATATAAATCCAGTTTGACCACTTTCTAATTTTCATCGGTTTTTTTATTACATTAACACATTTAAACTTAACACAAAGCCGTATAAACTAAAAATATTTATTTTTTAAATGGACTCATCTCCAGAATTAGAATTTTTTTTCTGTTGAAACTATGTACTATTTAAATACTTTTAAATAAAATCCATTCATAAGTATATCAACAATTACTAAAGACTTTCTAGACTGCAAAGAATTTTAAATTCAAACAAATTAAGACATTTCTTTTGCAAAATGCAAATATATGGGAAATTTTCAAAAGAAATTTGCAGATAAATTAAGAAAAATTAAGAAATATCCTTTTCAAAATACAAATATATGGGTATTTTTCGTAAGAAAACATGCAAAGAATTTTAACTTCTGACAAATTAAGATATTCCTTTTGCAAATTGCAAATATATGGAAATTTTAAAAGAAAACTTGCAAAATAATAAGGCTGTTTTTATCCCTTTAAGCTATCGCCACTTACGACTTTCCAAATAAAACGATCCACACTTAATACTACGCAGTATGGCAAATGGGTCAAAAAAATGTGATACGGCAACACGTTCATAGCCAGTACCAACAAACTCATGGTAGCAGCAGATGTTGTTGTAATTGTAAGCAGCAACAACAGACATTTTATTATCGTCTCTACAAATACATACCAACAACACAAGAATGCAAAAGAGTACAAAAACAAAATACATGGGAGTGTGACAGCCGAAGCGAAGAACCTCATGAAAAAAATGAAAACAGCTGTTCTTACGACTTTACCATGAACTTATTATTGTATCATGGTTCATTCGTTTCAGTTGTTAAACTCTACACATATATATAACAACAACACAAGAATACAAAAAAGGATAAAAACAAAATACATAAGATTTTGACAAGTGAAACGAAAATGACACGGAAAAAAAATCATCACCTGTTTAAACGACTATACCTGGTAGATAATTCTACCATGATCTATATGTATAACATTTACCGAGCGTTGCTGTGAACAATTCATTTCCAATTTTGTTTCCTATCGGAAATAAAAGGCTATCCATCAAACTTAGAGATGTAAAAGTATATGCAGTATTCGATTAAACAAAATAATTTTAATGAACTTCAAATGGGTAAGTAAGTCATTTTGCAAATTTCTGCTTTTGGGTCTCTCCTTGATAACATTTACATTCCCAAGAAATGATAACAAAATTTATCTAAGCTAACTTTTTGTTGCCATTTCTTGAAATTTAACATGTGGCAACATTGTCATTGCACAAGTCGGAATTTAAGAGGGAAATTGAAATGCCACTTAATATCGCTTAGCTGTCCCGTACAAATTAAGCTATAATTAACTTTAGCGGGGGAAAAAAACGCACTTAATGTTATGTTGAAATAACTGAAGATTTCTCTGTAGAAAGTTAAAATTATGTAAGTGTTGCCAATACAAATGTGAAGTTAGATGAAAGTTTTTCTAATAAATATTAAATTGAATCTCAAAAAACATTTTTAAATTTAACTACATTCGTTTTTTCTGTAGAAATTAAAGTTTTTTGATTACATTTTATAATAAAACATTTAGGTTATATAAACCGAAACCGGGTTTTAACTTTAAAAAAACCGGTTACACCGGTTTTCGAAACAACCGAAAACCCGGTTTGTAGGAAGGGAAGTTTTTTAATACTCTAATACCAACGACCGCACCACGAAGACTGTGAATTGAAACGTTAGATGAGAAAGATGGTAGCTCTAGGTGACGTTACTCTATGAGATTTCCTATTGTCTGTATGTCTGGGGTGCGACACGGCAATTTTACTTGCTCAAGTTTTTGGCAATTCTCTTTTGAACCTGCTTTCATGTTCACAAAGGGAAAGTTTGCTTGAGCAATTTTTGCTTTCTTTAGCTACCAAGTTCTTCCGTTTTTGACATTTCATTTTATTTCAATTATAAAAAAAAAATATTCGGAGGGGAATTCTTTATATTTGTGAATTAGATTGAAGTGAAAGAAAATAATAAATAATAACAACATTAATTGATTGCACAGGATAAGCTTTTTTTACTACCAACATCAAACAAAACACTTTTACTTTTTTTGTTACCCACAATTTTATGAACAACGAAACAAAAAATGAAAAGGAATGTCAAATTTTCATCTGCACCCAACTTCGTTTAAAAAATTGCGAATGGGAAAACAAAACGAAATAAGAGTACGGGCAAGTGTGTACCCCTTTTAATTCTCTTTCCCTCTCTCTCCTATAAACTCAAGAATTGCGCAAGTAAAACTGCCGTGTCTTACCCCACACTAAGTTATGTTTGTATGTATGTAAAATTTCGAAAAATTATTCGAGGTGGTGCAATGGATAGTGTGCGCAGCTCTTGTACATGAGATCCTGGGTTCTAACCCTGCTCTGACCACCTTCAAATTTCTTTCGGCGGCGGTCACCTCGCATAGTGACGTCAACACTATCGAGTATATAGCCATGAAAAAGCTTCTCAAAATACCGTTCGGAATCGGTGTAAAAACTGTAGGTCCCAATCAGTGAGTCAAAACTGGAAAGCGCACAGCTCAGTGATTGTGAGAAGTTCTCCCCGGTCCCTTCATGGGACCATTTATTTTTTTTATTTGAGGGATGAATGAAATTATTCAATATTCATATTAATTGATTAATCATAATTTCTGAGTATTCGATTAACTAATTAATCAACATTTTAATTAATCGAATAAACGTACATCCGTACAAAAAAATCTTTTACTGGGCTCAAAATTCTTGAAATAACGTTTTTGTCTTTCCTGTAAAAGATGGTTTTGAGAGATAAGCGTTTGTTTGTGAAAACTACAGAATTGGTCCCGGAGTCGCTCGTACAATGTCTATAGCGGATGGAAGAAAAGGCCTTTCAGCCCATTGCATCGTTTCCAACTACATACGCATGTGTTAGTAAGTGGTTAAAGGTTTTGCAGCAAAGGGTATATACATACTACTGCACAACAGGTTATTAAAAGGCAACCAGATGATAATGATGAAGAAAACAAAAGGAAAGGGCATTGAAAGAACCAACCAACGTAAGAACAACAAAAGTGTGTAATTATATACTCAAACATGGCCATAAATGAATGACAAATTACTGCAATAAGTGTAACAATTAAGAAGAATATTTGTACAACTGGAAAACAGTAAGAACTATCCAACCATAAATGGTCCAAATATCATCAGATGGAACAGAGCGAGAAAGAAAATGATAACCTAGAAAATGTAATTTTGTACTTTGTATGCATTAAGTTAAATCAGTAGAAAAAGTAGAAAAAGTGTCAGATGAACCATTTAAATAACAACTTAATTCAAATTTTAATATTTTGAATTACACCAGTTTTTGTCTACTCTTCGATTACTTGGTATCATTGATATTTATTGTTCTTCTTCGATTTCTATATATATTTTCACATCTGCTGGCATTCTAACTGCTGATATTCTTGGGCCGGAAAACTTGTAAATGTACTTTGTTTTTGTTATATCATATAAAATCCAGCATTAAAAGTATTAATCCTGGCGTTAATCTTTTTAAGCTTGTTTTTTTTATTCCCTGCTAAACTAATTTTACGACGACTTTGTATGGGGCACCGCTTAATATCGCTTAGTTCCCCATACAAAGTCGTCGAAAAATTAGTTTAGCAGGGAATAAAAACACAGGCTTTTTATTAAAAAAATAGAATAAAATAAGGCTTAAACCTAGAATAGGTCGGCAACTCGCTTCGGCTCCAAACTATTACCATTGGATAGAACTTTTAATTTTAAGTAAAAAAAATTAAATAAAAAAATCGGGGGCAACGCCTATTTTCGGAGTTGTGGGCACCCAAAGTTCGGACATACAGGATGATACTACGAGTGTGGTGCCGTGTTATGGGACCGATTTCACAACTTTTTTGTGTAAAACGAGTTGAAATAAACAAAAATAAATAAATACATTTTTTCGATAACTGCTTAGTTATCCACGTATCGGATTTTTAAAAATATCCAGAAAATATTTTTTTTTCAAGCAATCGAGTGATTTTTCGGATTTTGCCACACATCGACTTCAGGTACAGAGGGAATTTTAACCCCCCAGCCTGAGCCCGGCCGGACGGCCGGGCTACTAATTGCAATATAAATTTAACGATTTTCCAAAAGTTCTACCACACGGTACGAGCAACATAGGTCCCTGCCAGGGCTACTTGGCCCGTAACTCCCAAAATAGGGGTTCCCCCCGATTTTTTTATTTTACTTTTTTTACTTAAAATAGCGATCCCTACAACCAAAAAAAAAAGCAAAAAAATTGGACGTGCCGATCTATACTAGGTCTGTTCCTAAAATAATCACAATATAAATATATATACATATACACGGAACACAAAATGAAATATTTTAATATATACCGCGCGACTACAAAACTTATCCCGACAGACGATTAAACAAATATGTATGTAAGATCTGTAAACGAATAATAACAAAGGGACAGACAAAATAAAGTAGGGTTGCCAGATCTTGGGTAACCAATAAAAATGTGGGATGTTTATATGGGGATCCCAACAGTTTTTAATTTCATTTCATATTCTATATCATTTCATATTCTATATCGTATATATAACATATTTCACAAATTTTAATATGCTCTGTTAAAAGTTGATTTCCGAGGGTCTAACGTAAAGTTCATATTGAGCCTGTTTTTTTATTCCCCGCTAAACTAATTCTTCGACTACTTTGTATGGGGAGCTAAGCGTTATTGGGCGATTTTAAGCCATGTGCTGCATACCAAGTCGGATTTATTTCACAAATCATTTTAAATTCACAAGTATTCGAGTTTGCCGTTCTGAGATTTCACTTTTCGAACTTACTTTTTAAGTGGCCGTTTTTGAATTGTAAAACAAATGTTTGACTGCCAAAAATGATAGGAGACAAAAACAAACAAAGCGGTTGTTGAATCTCCTCTTGACTTCTTGTGTTGTGTTTTCCCCTGTAAACACAAATAAAATATAAATAATTATTCATAAACATAAATTGTATTAAAACACTTACATTTCTTCCTGCAACTTCCTTGTTTATTACCACCAAATTATTACTTGCATATATGCGCTAAAAACAAACAAAATAGAATGTGACATCTAAAAGAGTTGCCACCGTTACTCATATAGACTTTGAGGGAATAATTATAATACTTACCCATTCAAAAGCACAGAACTTAGGAAAGAAAAGTTTTGTTATTCTTGTCTTACATATGCCGTCGTGTTTGTATTAATATATTTATGATATAACTCTAAAAATAAACTGATTGTTGAATTTCTTAAATCTACGTCTCTGCCAACTTCGTATTTTCGAACATGGAATACTCTGCTGATTAGCATAAAATGGTATAAATGTGGAATGAAGACATAGTGGAATTTTTAGATAATTTTGTTTATTGACTTATTGGCCTGAAAAACTTTTACTTTTGAACAACCAAGTTAAGAAAAAACATACTCGGCTTTCAGTCTGTAATGTTCTTTTTTACGTAGTTTGCATTTTGGATACAGAAAATGTTATTTACTTTTACACCAACATTTGATTGTGAAACAATTTCATAAAATGTCTTGCGGAAATAACGCCAAGAACACAATTTTTGTGAAAAATTTTCACTCTCACAACAATTCGGAATGCAGAACATGGGCGTACAACTTGGCGATGTATATTTTCGCGCGTATCAATAAATGCTGACTTTTACTATATCAATCACAACTCCCCACCAAAAGTTATCAGATGTTTCCTGATTCTTCTTGCAGCGCCGTTTATTTTTCGATTCATGTAGAAAGTTCCTTAGCGATTCGTGGTGAGATCGTAAAGGTTGTCTCAGTAAGTTAGCACTTTTTAAATATATGTAATATTATTTTTTTTTGTGCAACTGTCAACTCTGAAATTTGTCAGCTGTCACATATGTTTATTCCGTTTATGATTTCCTTTGTTTACATTTCATCGTACCCAGTATATGTCAAAGTTGTTTGTATGAGTGCATTCTCGTTTGATTTCACCTATCTATGTTCACGATTGCACATGTATGTGTACATTTTTATCAGCTGATTTTGACAATAACACCGGGAAACTTTTGTCGCCGGCGACTCGAGTTCGTTGAAGAGAGAGGGACGACGTAAGTACCCCTCTTCTTATTTCTCGCCTCCCTCTCCCACGAACTCGTGTCTCCGGCGACAAAAGATTCCGTGTGTGGATTGGGACTTATGGACAGTAAGACTCCTGTGCGATAACGTACCGGTCGATATCTAGAAAACATTGCTGCTCTAAATGAGAGTGTCGCCGAAACCCCAAAAACATCAATTCGGCATCGTTCTCAACAACTTCAAATTTCACGAAGCACTACGCAGCGAATTTGGACAAAAGACCTCCAGATTCATGAGTACAAAATTCAGCTTGCTCAGGAGCTCAAACCACCAGACCATGGAAAGCGCCGACAATTCGATTAATGCAATTCCTCAAAAAAAGTAATCTTCTCCGATGAAGTGCATTTCCATCTGAATTTTGGAAGATGAGGCGGAAATTGCAGTGACTGAACGGCATTCGTTACAGGAACATGATAACGGAGTTCTTGTGGTCTCAGTTGGGCATATGGCTTCAGCAAGACGGCGCCACCTGCCACACCGCTCGTGAAACAATCGATTCCAGAACAAATTACCGCAAGAAATTCTGATGTCATCATGCCACCACGATCATGCGATTTAACGCCGTGCGATTTCTTTCATTGTGAAACCAGAAACAATTGAGCTCAAATCCGAGATCCTACGTGTCATCGGTGAGATACAGCCACGTCTCTGTAAAAAACAGTCATGGGAAATTTCATGAAAAGATTAATGGCCTGTCATCAGTGCCGTGGGGGCCATTTGACGGATAGTTTATTCCATACTTAATCAAAAAATACGTATTTTTATTTTAAAATCTTACTGAGACACCCTTTATATGGCTTTCAGCTTAAGCTTCACCAAACTGTAAAACCATCAAGCTGCAATACCGACCACAAATGCAGTTGTCCGTTGTGATTCAAATGTTAGATAAGGCAAAAGCCAATACAATAAGTGTTTTTTTACCCCGCTAAAGTTAATTAGAGCTTAATTTGTATGGGGCAGCTAAGCGATATTAAGCGTCATTTCAAGTTCCGACTTAAAATCTGACTTGAGCGATGACAATGTTGCCACATTTTCAATTTCAAGAAATGGCAACAAAAAGTTATCTTAGATAAATTTTGTTATCATTTCTTGTGAATGAAAATCTTATCAAGAAGGAGAGACTCAAAAACAGAAATTCGCAAAATGGCTTACACCTGGTAAGTTCATTCAAATTATTTAATTTAATGGAAGACTACGTATATTTTTATATCTCTAAATTTGAAGGATACATTTTTATTTCTGATTGACCAAAAATTAAATAGTTCACAACAACGCACGGTAAATGTTATACATATTGATCATGGTACAATTATTTATCAGGTATAGTCGTTTAAACTGGTGATTTATTTTTTTGCATATCACTTTTCATTTTATATACAGTAGCGACGTAAATACAGTAGCCGGAAGAATATTCCACATACGGCTAAAGAACGAATTTTCTCTAGTGTGTTGTGCGGTCAACCAGCTACTCGATAAAAAACGGATGAGAATTCCTGGAAAGCCGCGTGCTTCGGCTAAATATCCTCACGTCTGGCAAAATTTGCGGGATGTCCGAGGAACACATACCGTGGAAATATCGATAGAACAGCGACACGCAACCCACTTTTCGACGATACTCAAGGGAGGCAATAGAGTTGGATACCCTACTGTCCTCTATCAACACCATCGCTCTCCTCTGGACACGGTCGAGAAGCTCCAAAGATGTCCTAGGAGCACCTGCCCATCTTTGGCCTGATGTAGGTGGTGTAGATATTAAGATCAGATGGAGTGAAGTATTCCTTGCAACGCTTTAAAAAGCCCAGACACTTGAATGCATCTTTCGACACTTCAAATACATGTTTTGCCCAACGGACATCACATTGTATTTTCATGACCAGATCAAGAGCGTGTGATTCATCAATATCCACACCGTCCATAGACAATGACGATACACCTGGGTCAGCAATCCTCTTATGCGACAAGTTAAATGTATCTAATTTCGTGTAGGTTTAGCTGAAATTTCTGTACTAAAATCTGTCCTTTTACATATCGCACCTGTTCAGCTAAAGTGTAACAACTCAAAATTTTAACATTTTCAGTAGAGACGAAAAACTGTTACCATTAATATTAATGATATATTACAAGAAAAAAATATGTTATTGCAAGAAATTATCATTATAAAGAATATAACCGTTGTTTACAGTTTTATTTGTTTAGTAGTTGTAGAAAACTAACAAGATTTTGAGTTATTACTCTTTTCCTGAAAATTTTTTATATACATAGTGGTATTATTTTGAGTTGTCCCTGTTTAACTGAGAATTCTCACTGGAATTCTCACTGGAATCTTTGCGCATTTAGCTATAAATTCAAAATCTAAAACTTTTATTCATACTTCCATAGTGATTTAAATGGACAATGTTTTTGATTCTTTTTAAAAACCAACGTATTATTTATTTATTGTTTATGAAATTTTACATTTAAAAAAAAAAGATAACATTTTAATTTTGTTAATTTTTTATAAAATTTTACAAAGCACTTTTTGGTTTTTGTTAGACATAAAGCTATGTTACACATGCTACAAATCAGTTGACTTTGCCCTTACAACCCGGCAGCTTGCATCTTACCCTATTTTCTTGGAATTCCGGTAAGTGGTCCACATGACCGTGCCAGATATCCCGTTTTTGCTTTAGGACATGCAATCTTTCGACAGAAGGTGAATCGTTGGTTCTTGGACGTTTCTGTTTTGTGTTTATTTTTAGAAGTGTCAATGCCAGATCTTTACGAAATTTTAATAGTGTAGGAGTCGTATTCCCTGTTGCTCGCTTATACAAAAACCAAGCATTTGTAACTGCTAGGTCCAATAGATGGTAAACTAAACGCATATACCATTTACTGGTTTTCATTTTGATTCGGTTCCGCCCTATCATGCTGTCTAAGAGATCAACACCGCCCATATGACGGTTGTACTCTTTGACAATCGCTGGGCACTTAACCATGATCTACTTGCGTTCCCGACTGTCAAATCTGCTAATATCATTTTCTGGTTCCACGCCAACGAATGAGGACAGAAGAGTTACGTTCTTATCATCTTTCCACAAGACGTTTGCGAGCTCTAAACCTTCAAAGTCAGCAAGGAATTTAAATGATGATCCCCTAGGACATTTTTTTATTTCTTGATCAGTTGGTAAGTTACAATTTTGTATCCTACTTCGTCTAACTGTTCCAACTGTATGTATGCCCTTTTTTCCAAAATAAACAAGCAACGGGATGGCAGTGTAATAATTGTCGAAATAAACTTTATAGTTACGTCCATTTCGAGTCTGAAAGTTCTTTATAAAATCCGGCAAATCGGTATTTCCTAAAAGTTTTATTTCGTCTTCACTGACAGAAAATTTAGTTTTTTTTCTAGACAATATGTCTGCAAGCCTCTCGTGTTAAGAAATTTGTGGCACCAAGTCGATTTTCCGGAATTTCTGGAGCTATATTTTCAGTTACATTTTCATCTTCACTATTCAAGTCCTTCATGAGATCCACAATATTTTCATCACCCAGAAGGTGCTCTAGATCTTCATTATTTAGAAGCTTACCTTTCATAATTTCATCTTCATCATCGGAGCCGTCTAATTCATCTTCACTTGCAGCAGGATCCTCCTCTAAAAGTTGTTTTCTTGACATATCCTGAAAATTCGTTACATACGAACATTTTTTTTTAATATCACTTAAATGCGCAGTGATGCAAATTTGCATCAAACCGTTTTTTATACACAGCAAAGTACTTACCACAAAAAAACAATAAACACTATTAGATTTTAATAAAAAAAGAAGTAACTTATGTAAAAATCACAACTGTTTAATAAACTTGTTGAAATTAATTAAATTTTAAGGTCAGAAAAACACAGTTTCCTCTACGCACAACAAACTAATGAGCAGACACTTCAAAATTGCACAATAATTCAATGCTGCTTTAACGGTAATTCAAAAGCAGAGAAAACGACGCCAACTTAAATGAGACAACATATAACGAACATTTACACAAAACTGTTTTCAAATTTTGAAACTACGGAGAGATTTTCAGCATGATTCAAATTTGCATCACGGCGCACTAGAGGGTTAAACACTTGGAGACAACTAAAAATGTAACCCTTTAGTTGAGTCTAAAGTTATTCTGAAAACAAAGAGAGAGTCATAACGGTATTTTTTGACGAAAGACGAGACAAAACAATTTTACAGTGGGTAGAGATGACCACTGTATATTGTTTTCTTGCAAAAAACGAAAATTTGGAAATTTTGAGTTGTTACACTTTAGCTGAACAGGTGCGATATGTATATTGTGTAAGACTGCACACACTGCCGTAATCTTTCCAGCCATTTGTGGAGAATAGTGGAGCTGCCTTGCAACAAGCAAACAACGGAATCTGTTTTTTAAAACACCGATTTTTTTACTACATTCCTTGTTTGTGAATGCCCTAAAGGGGTTAATCATGGTCAAGGGGGTACCCCGCACCACCTTTAAATTTATGAATGTAATAATTATTGACTTAGGCCTAATTTTTGAGTGGAAAATCATCTTTGATCAACGATCAAATATAATTTAAACTCTAAATTCACTTTTTAGGTAATAGTTAATTGCTTTGCATAAATCGCGTCATATCTTGATATATGTATGGTTGGAATTTGTATAGTTATATACAATAACACTATCAAAAAGCTGCTCGTGTATTGAAATATTCAATGCAGAGAGTAAGAGAGAGCAGCGAATGGCTAGGGTTTCACTCGTTTTGTTTGTTGGCATTTGAGTGAAGACATATTTTGACTGTCTATTTTTGTAGAAGAGCTTCTACACCAAAATTTCTCGAAACCGGTTAATATCTGTTACTCTTTAAACCAATAGTTTGATACGTTTATGAACGTTATGATCATTATGACTTAACAAAGTCTTATGTATGGTGGCTTTATCAAAACATGAACCGATGTGGCCTATTTTAAAAGTTTCACTCTATGCGAACACCATCTATTCCAGAGATTTTCAAAGGTTTCCGGTTCAAGATTTTGTTAAATTTGTATTTGAGTAGAAATGTGTTACAGAAATTGTATAACCAAATAAATTCCTCAAACTTGGATTGGCGAGCTGGTATGTAGTAGAAATTATATTGTTTTGGGTGTAACTAGCATTATCAAGTTGTAGCATTAATCTAAATCTTAAAATTTAAATAACTTGCTGTAGTATATAAAAGCTTAAAGGACACAATAAATTGTAAGGTCTGAAGTTCTTATCGTCCTCCTCAATTACAACAAGAAATTTTTAAATAATTTTATATAAAATATAAATAAATTGACTTCTTTAATACTTCGCATTTATTAGATGTTGTTTTATTTTAATTGCTATAAATAATTTCTAAAAGATCGGACTTTTTAGTAGACTTGGCGACCTTCTTACTGAAATGTTTTTCCAATATTTGGAGCAATTGGTCCTTGGTGCATGAATCCAGTGCTTTGTTGTCGATCATTTGCAGTATGTAGTCCTTGTCATCCAGCTTGTCGGCACACAGTTTCGGTTGCTTGGGTGCAGTGGCGGTGTCCGCTGTCTTCGAGTTGGCAGATCGTTTTTTAACCGGCTCCACATCTTCGCCAAATATTTCTTGAATCTGCGGTATTATAGATGATATACGGTTATCTTGTTGTTCTGGATCGGGAAAATATTGACTACCCATTGTTTCAAATTGACAATCAAATGCCAAAGCTAACAACTTGGACTGTAATTGATCTAGTTGGGGATCACATAGTACACCAGGATTATATTTCATACGGAATTTCTTGACCAGCTTTTTGCAAACATCTATTCCTTCGTCTGGCACTTGATTTTCCGCAGAGTTCCATTCGGATAAATCGAAATTTCGTATGTATGAGGCGCAAGGAAGGTAGACAATTTTGAAGCCATCATTCGATAGTAATGTGTAGTAAGTGCTTTCGTCAGCGTCCTCTTTAGATACTGGAACCAAAGCCACGTAACGTGGCATCGATTTTCTCTTACACATAAACAAGCAGATGGCCACTTTATCTCTAGCTCTGCACCTCTCCCAAAGAGCTCTAAATAAACGTTTCGAACCCACTATATAACCGTCTTCCGGATACATAAAGTTGCATGGCTTGCAATAAATTACCTTTGAGAGTTCAGTACGAGGCTTAAACCCCAACAGCATCATTCCAGGCGAGTGAAGATTGCGTACGCGATTTACTTGCTCGTACGTTAGACGTATTGGAGAACTACCTAAGTTTATCTCATACCATGCATCTTTGATATTGATGTCTCGAGTTTCTCCCAATGCGCCAGTAATTTCATCTTTTTCACAAACCTGTACAAGGCGTTTTCTTCGAACTATAGCATTATCAGCACGACGAATTAACACCTTACGTGGGCCCTTGTTATTCTGATAGAAGTTAAAATATTGAGCGGAGAGCGCAAGACCAGGCCCCAAAGATAATTTAAAATGACCCAATGAACGGCGAACAAAATTTTGTTTCAATTTGCGATCAGCCAGGATTTCTCTCAACCTTGCTGGATTGCCAGGTTCAAAACTTTCCAAATCGATATCTCGCACCAAACACATAAACTCCTTATAAAAGACATTATAGTCAAACCCATCCACCATGGGTATAACCTGAAATTCTACTTGTTTACCAGCCAAATCAGCTGCCTTTTGGAATGCCTGTCTAATGCCCTCTGACTGGAGTGAATGTGGTGACTCCTTATTTGTCATATAAACAATTGTCGAATTATCTACCGTATAATTACAATGTTCCACCAAGTCCAGGCATAATCTTAACATATGGGAAAAGTTGCCATCACCACCATCAACAACACCATACACATCGCCGAATATATCCGGTGAAGTCTCCACAAATCTTAGAAAATGTTCCACTATAGCCTTGTTCAACTGGCGAGGTGGTAGGAAAACAGCACAATTTTCTGGCATAACAATTGCCTCCAAGCAATTCGGTTCATACGGGTCAGGGCTATTCTCGGTATTGGCAAGCACCAATGCCATCAAATCCTTGTCATTGACCAAGAGTCCTGATAGAAATGCACTGCGTATCAGATTCAACGCTTCATTAAGAAGATCAGGTGTGTGGTATAAATTCGCATCAACAACGAATAGTATCGCTTCACGACCATAATATACAGGATTAGATGATTCATCGTCCTCGCCCTCAGAGTCTGATATAGATATTTCGTATTCCGGATGCCAGGAACTCATTATTGTTTATGGAAAGTTTAAAGTTTATGCAAAAAGTGTAGACCAGGGAAATGGAACCGCTAACGTTTATTCGTTTACCACAAATTTCACAATATAACATTTAAAATATCAGCTGATGCAATAACTCACCATAATTGCAGGGTTGCCGGAATGCGTTTCTGAGATAATAGGTATGTTTTTCCCCACTAAACTTATACGGCATTTATGTCGCATTTAGACCACAGATTACCGTTGATAGAATTGTGACGTCATTTTAAAAATAATATTGACTATCAGGGTTGTCATAGAAAACATGTCGGTTTTACTAATTGTCGTTTTTGCAAACCAATATTGGTTTCATTTGGTGTCATGAAACCAAGTTGGTTTTGACAATTTCGAATGTAAGTGAAACCAATGTTCGAATCAGCTGTTGCTTACATGTGTTTATTTGTTTGAATAGTTTTCCTGGAAATATCAATAAAAGTAATTGTATTATATACACTAGAAAATTATAAAAAAAGGAATAAGTCGTTATAAATAAAATACAATTGCATCAGCAGATGTAACATTTTTGTTATTAGATGAAGAACTCTCACCAAGTTGACGAGATCAGTCGACGAGATCAAGTATAATTCTCGGGAGAAGCACAGTATCAACAATTTTTGGGAACAGGTCTATTTTACGGCTTACACTCCAAATCAACCATTTGGGGGGGGGGGGCAGAACGCGTTATTTTAAGCAAAAAAAAGTAAAATAACAAAATCCGGGCAAATGCATTGTTTTGGAGTTATGGTCCCCGAAATTTCGGATGTGTGAGAGGGTAATGGTCTATAAAAGAAGTCAAAATAAACTCAAAAAATTAGCCAGCATTTCTCGATAATAAAATAAAAATAACAAAATCGGGTAAAATGCATATTTTTGGAGTTATGGACCCCCACTATGTTGAAATGTTGAAAAATAATTGATTTTTTTTTTAATTAAGGGACTTTCTGTCTGGCGTAGGTCCAACACCGGCTTCAGCATAGTATTTTTTTGTGGTATAAAGGGCTATGGGAATTTCTCCTCTGGGGTAGGTCCAACACCGGCTTCTCGGCTTCGGCAAATTATTTTTGTGGTAAAAAGCTTTCAGTGTGGTCGGGCTAAGGGATTTTCTCCTCTGGGGTAGATCCAACACCGGCTTCGGCATAGTATATTTGTGGTATAAAGCTTTATATTTTTGAGAAAAGTAAAAGAAAATAATCGATAATTTTTCAAACTTTCAACATAACTCCGAAACTATGCATTTGCCCCGATTTTGTTATTTAAATTTTTTTTCTTAAAATAACATGTGACCGTCGGTGGTGCAATGGGTAGTGTGCGCGCCTCTTGTACAGGAGATACTGGGTTCGATCCCTGCTCCAACCACCTTAAAAAAAAAAATTCTTTCGACGACGGTCACCTCGCTTAGTGACGGCGACACTATCGAGTATATAGCCATGAAAAAGCTTCTCACAATACCGTTCGGAATCGGTGTAAAACTGTAGGTCCCAATCAGTGAGTGAAAACTGGAAAGCGCACAGTTCAGTGATTGTGAGAAGTTCTCCCCGGTCCCTTCATGGGATGTAATGGGAAACCATTTATTTTTTTTATCCGACGCAGTACTTTTTTTTAAATATTTGAAGAGTAAGCCGTATAATAGACAAAGCCCTATTTTTAGGCTTTCTCCTAAAAAATAAAAACAAAAATGCAAAAATATATCTTTTTATTAAGCAATTATTAAAATAAATCAATTCACTTACATTTTTACAAAACATCCCGGTGCAAACAAATAACAAACCAAAAGCGCGCAAATGAAAACTGACAGCTGTTAGTTGCTTGGTTTATTTCGAATATCAAAACCAATAACATTGGTTTCTGTGACACCTAAAACCGACATAAATTCTAGTTTGAATATAAAACCGATAACATTGGTTTTCATGACACCAAAGCATTTGTTCTTGTCGTTTTCAAAACCAATAGTGAAATAGTATATCTTACCAATAAATAAATTTTAACAAGCAGTAAGGGTGATCAACTTGAGAGCAAAATCTCGAACAGGATGGATTCATAGATGGTGACCGCATAAACACAGCTGATTTGCTTTCTTTACGTACACACAAAAAATTAACATCGGTTATATTGCCCAGTTTATGTTTGGTGATTTTTTTTATATGAAGACAAGAGAAGGTAGTATTATTGCCTAACTCAAAAGTGTAAAACACACTACCAACAGCAATGCTGAATTTACGTTCTGATGTTGGCAAATACCCTGCTTCTTATGTGTATATCAAGAACTACGGCGAGGCAGCAGCATACCGACTAGAAACCGTGCAATAAAGCGAGACGAATATAAAGCTATGAGAGTTTGTATTACTACTGCGTCGCTGTGTATGTACACCATTAATTTGTGAAAGGAAAAACAAAAAAGGTCAAAGTTTCTCAGCGTTCATTTTATTAAATTTCCCAAAAAATAGTGCAAACTTTCAATTTTATAAAGAATTGTCAGTAAGAATTTGGTTTCCAAGTGTTTTTAATAGCTAACACATTTGCATTCTATTGTCAAATTTGTGTAATTAGAAAAGTGTTATGTCTTGTTGTATCTTGTTATCAATGGAAGTGTCGTCATAGACCCTTAGCCAGCGAAATGTTTTTAATAAGCGACGGGAAAATAAATATCACTCAGCCACTTGGAGAATATAAATGTGTGTCCAAACTTTATAGCAAAACGTTTGATAGTTTTATCTCATCTTTAATTAATTTCTTCACAGGAACATCATTGGAGTCAGCGACAGAAATAAACCAAGGATGGAACTATATTTCAGGGGCGTGGGCTTTCTGTAATATAACATTATCGTTTGTTTAAATGTTATTGTAGGAAAAAAAAAATCCAATGAGTGTTCGAACTCACGGGCGATGTGTTAACACCTTTTTGCTACACTGTACCTATTCGATTTCTATGAACACATTAGTAAATGTTACATTGGAAAATAAAAAACAGCGTTCAATCATATGATGACGTTACAGTTAAATAATATTAATACTTAAAATTATTTAAAGACCCAGTGCAAGCACATGTGTCATTATTTTCTTGCTCAATACTTTTTGTTTTATTCCCACAAAAGTCAAAGAATGCAAAGCAGCAGACACTTGTACATACATACATACATACATTGTTATATTCGTACGATATAACCGAAGATCAACATAAAATACTTTTTTAATATTACTCCAAATTAATACTCCAAATTAAAACACTTCAATCTCGGCTCGCCGATATCGGATCGCCTTAATTTTTGGCCTAAACTCTTCGTCGAAACCCGCACTAGCTTTTAAATCCAAAAATTAATAAAATCGGCTATGAATTTCCGGAGAAAATCGCGTGGGAAAATTATATGAAAATCGCCCAATAATCACTTTCAATACCGACTGCCAAGCAACGAACAAACAAACGATGATTTACTCTTACAAACCTAACACTTGCGTATGTATTTATTTATAGTTTAGGCGCGCGTATAGATGTTAACACATCAAAAATCCGATTATTCAATAAATGGTTCTATATTAAAATACAACAAAATTTGTTTCTGTAAATATGGAAAATATGGGCTACCCATTTGGTAAGAATTCACATTTTAAAGGAATATAATTTACCTACACTAAATTCTGTAAATTGCCCTTTCTTCTTTTGTCGGCTTAGTGTGTTTGTTTCGTAGTAGCACTACATCGCGAACACTTCAAATTTTGTTAGGACATTTGATACGAAATCAGGAAAATATTTTGCAGTGCGAATGAGCTATTAAATAGAATTTTGGTAATTTTACACAGTTTTTTTGTGTATGAAACCACTTTCGGAATGTCAAATTCACATGCATTTTGTTTGTTTTCTTTTACTGTTGGTATACGTATGGGCTGAGTTTGATACAACGAAAGTGGGAAGCAACAACAAAATGCCTGTTGTTGTTGCTATCAAATTAAAACAGCACATCCTGCGTCTACCAGGAGTAACTTTATCATGATCTTGAACGTGTAATCCATGATACAAATACAAGGTAGTAGCGTCAGCCCATAGTGTAATAATATAAGTGGAAGCATAAGCCCAGCTGATCAGGCATTTTGTTATCGGGTTGTTTCTTTTTATCATTCTTTGTTTACGTAATACACTCGAAGTGTCAAACTTGTCGCATCATTTGTTTTGAATCTTCCTTGCCCTCTTTGCTTACGCTGGTCGTTTCACCGCCTGTAGTTTTTTTGATGGCTAAAAATATATAGAAGAAGTAACTAAAATTACCTACATACATATGTATGGACTTACTGATGGATACTTACCAATTTGGATCTTAAATGCGTTCCAACTTTCTGCCTATTACTTTTTTTTAATACATGTAATTCTATGCATGTAATTATTTACTTTGGCGTTTTTCCTTTGCCTCTCTTCGTATATAAAATGATTTTGACATATCGAGTGTATTGTCATAACAATAGTACAACAAAATTCTGTCAAAATCGTTTATTATTACAACAACACGCCACGCGTCGACTTATATTATTAGACTATGCGTCAGCCCATATGATTTCCTTTGTTTACATTTCATCGTACCCAGTAAATGTCAAAGTTGTTCGTGTGAGTGCATTCTCTTTTTGTTTCATCTATCTATGTTCACAATTGTACATGAATGTGTACATTTTTATCAGCTGATTTTGGCACTATCTGGGTATGGAAATTGTATTTGTATCATGGTGTAATCGCAATGTTTGACAGATTCTGTCACTGTGCAGCAAATGCTTTCGTTAAGTGGAGTTCAGATTATTAAACAGATTTGACGATTTATCAAATCTGAAGAAAAATTGTCAATGTGAACAGCTATCGTCAGATAAATCTGATGGTCTTCAAAATAGTTAGAAAACCAAACGATTTCTTTAAGGTTATTGATAAAAAGAGAGCGAGGGATAAAATGTCGGAGAACAAACGAAGAGGTGAAAATCGGAAAACTACAAATTACAGCGAGTTTTTGGAATTTAATGTGAAATGAATAAAATGCAAAACTTCAGCGTAATTTAATTTAATAAAATAAAATTTGAATAAATAAAAAACATAAACGGTTCTAAAAATAATGAAATTACATATATCGGAGGAACCAGAGAGGGTATGTGCTTAGTTTTTTTCCTAAAAACTAGTGTGTGTAATTAAGAAGATATATGTATGTTTGTACGTGCGCATAACAATTGTTCAAGTAATCAATTAATTGTTGCGAGGTATTTGCAAGCGCAAACCGTTGATATTAATACAATGGTATCCTGCTTAAATTGAAGCTGTCAGATAAATCATTCTGTGTGGCCGGAAAATCGATATATTAACGACAACTCCTTCAGATATGTCTGTCAGATCTATCTGATAATTTGTAACGTTTGGTTATTCCACACAGGTAACATGGTTGAATGTAAATAATTTCTAACAAAAAATGTAAAACCGCGCAGTGCGTTTAGGAAATAGGTGTCGCTCGCAGCAATTTTTTATACTTACTTCACATAAAGCTAAGGGAAGATACCGAGAAAAATATTACATTCACATTTTTTCCGTCTTTCCCCGTTAACATTCAACATTCGATGTAATTTTTGCTTATTGCTCTTTTCTTCTCTCCGCTTGGAGTTCCATCGCCATTTGTTTTTATCCATAAATCGCGTTACTCCGTTTTTATCAAATTTTATACGCGTAAAAAAACTAACGAAAATTTCATCAACCGAAAGTTTTGCTCACTTTGGTAAAATATAGATCGAATAAAAGTTTTCATGAGTAAACTGCATACGATTGAAGGAGATAGCATTATTTCAACAGATCAGCAATTTTTGAATATGTTGTTGTTATTGTTGCATATGCAAACAATTGGCGTGGTTTGGTTACACCGCTTGCTTAGATTATCACTTGTGTTGTATGAAGTGCTAAGCGATATTAATCGGCACTTGGAATTAACCAAGGCTGATCTAGTAGAGGTTAACACAGTAGGATTTGTTGTTGTTGTGGGCACCAACAACAGGGATATTGTTTTTGTTTTATGACTCTAAATGTCAAATTCAACACAAATACATATACCGTCGGTGGTGCAATGCTTAGTGTGCGCGGCTCTTGTACATGAGATCCTGGGTTCGAACCCGGCTCTGACCACCTTCAAAAAAAATTTCTTTCGGCGGCGGTCAAGATTGTCTTTGAGTTTATTCTAAAACTGCAAAGACGATTTAGAATTAGACGACCAGAAGATGTGAGCAACTTGGGAACCCTGGTAAAAGACTGGCCATAAGAGTACTTCCGGATTTGAGTCACCAAAAATTTATGTGAGAAGGTTTCAAATACAACATATGGCAAAACACGTAATAAGTAACAAGTATCAAAAATAACGAAAATTTCATGGACCGAAAATTTCGCTCACTTTTTATTTACATGGTACTCAGCTCCTTGCAAAAATTTCGTTAGCAAAATCAATTACAGGGTTGTTACGCCAAAGTTATTTCATACGAAAACAATTGTTTAATAATTGTTTGGGACCGGAATTTTGACATTTGTATAATTTAGCAAACTAAAGTAATACCACATGAGTTACAAATAAAATGGAGTGCGAAGAGGAATTATTATTGAATTATTTGCAAGGAAAATCAAAGATAGGTGGTAACTCTCCGCATCAAAATTTGCCGTTTAGAGATAAATGACAAAATTTCTAACGAAAATTTTGCAAGAAATTAATACGGGGCTTAAGGTAGAAGTAGTAGGAATTGGAGGAATTTTATTTGTATATGAAGGGCCGATCTTGTTAAACTCAGCTGTTCGAAATTGCCATGATTTATTGTTTATTTTTTGTGTAATATGACTGAAATATGTGTGCATGAGGCTAAATATGGCGGCTGAAATGCAAGAGCCCGGGCCCGGCTCAAACAATAACGAAAATCGAGAAAAATATGGCAATTTCATTACCTTTATTTTGAGTACCCACACTTTCTTGTTTGTAGATGTACCTAGGTGGACCCGTTGTTTGGAACCTAGGGGCCCCATGGGTCCGATCGTTAAAAAAATATTGGTTTCTGAAATTGCCATATTTTTATCGATTTTCGGTTTTTTTTTTGAGCCGGGCTCGTGCCCATGCATTTTTGCCAATATGGCTTTCACTGCATTTACACCGAAAGACTAAAAATTCGTACGAAGATTAAATAAATTTTTTTATATCTTCTACTTTCGGTGTTAATCCTTCGGTGTAAATACGGATTTATTTAAGTTCCGTTTTCCACTGGCAAATATTTCTTTGCCAAATTTTTTCTTTTCTCTTTTAGTATTTTCGAATGCTTTTCCACTCACAAATTTTTCTTTGCCAAATTTTGCGAATCAAAATACAAAAGAACGAAAGAAACGTCAAAACTGTTTACATTTTAAAGAATTTTCCTAAGAAGTGTATAAATAATTTAAAATCGGTGTAAAAATGGTAATTTATAAATTAAATTTCATTTGTTTACTTCTAAGAATGACTACAACCAACAGTTTTGTAAACAAAAATCGACTGTGCCAGTAAAAACGAATGGGTTAAAAACGATATGTCAAATAAATTTGTTTCAGCGAAAAGAATAAAGCAGAGTTTGCGAGAACAGCAAATACTGAACTGACAAAGATTTGTTTGTCTTCCTCTCACCTCTCTCGCCAACAAACTCAAGAATTTGCAAAGAAATATTTGCCAGTGCAAAAGAGACACTAATTATTTTATAAAATGTACTCTTACGTCAAAAAAGTACTTTCGAAAGAATGCAAAAAGTCCCCTCGAAAAATATCAAATACCATCACCGTTGTACCATGCTTTTTTGTTTTGGGAATTTTTATTTTATGGCCTGGCAAGGCTGTTACTAAATATCTGCGAATTTCTCTTCAGAATTATTTCCAATTATTTCAGTCTCGTATACGATTTTGTTTTTGCATCTAGAATTTTTAAGCGTTCTTCGGAAGGGAAATAAAAACGGAATTTTCCACCAAATAGATGCTTAACTATTATTATAAACATGAGCAGTAAATCATATTTTGAAGATGCTGACGGTGGCAGCAGTAAGTTTATGAAGAAAGCAAAGGAATCACCCTTCATGATAGTGGGTAAGTTGTATTTGACTGTTGCCAAGCTGGAAACGACTGAAAGTATCCTCAAAATATTAAAATTCGCACGAGTTTTGTATCCGTAATCATTATTCTAGGGAAATTGTTAAAAAAAAAAGATTAACTAATGATAAGTGACGTAGCAGATAGTGTATGTGCTCTTTCTCAGCAAATTCTCTCCCGTTATTACGTTATCACAAGCATTTGATAGACGAAATTGCCAAAACAAAAAGAAGTATATGTCTGCTGCGGGATGAACTATTCATGACCGCGACCTTGACGTTGTAATGTGTCGTTAATGAAAGGTATTAAACTTTTTTTGTTGTATTAATTTTTAAAATGTTTTCTAAACCACTGTCATTTTTTGGTATCTGTTATCTAACCTTGTACGTTTTGTCGGTTGACTGAATTGGTTACTCACTCTACTGTATGTATGCAGTTGGAATTATGATGTAATTAAATTGAGAAATATCGTAAACCATTTTTAATAAGTGTATTGAATTGAGGATTCCACACCTGGAATATGATTGAATCATGTTCTTATTGGAGAGCTATATATGGGGTATGTCCCACATCTTCAGAACACAGGCATTCCAAAAACCTCGTTAGCTATTAGATATGTATAACATTAGGTATGTGTATAATTCTCTCTACAATGGGCAAGAATCCAGTAGTGTAATGACGTTAGCCCAAAAACAGCTGTTAGTCGTTTGATTTTGTGCAATTTACATTACATTCTAATCAGTGTACTGAATGACTAAACGTTCAAAGAAAACAGCTACAGTTCCGTGCAGCTAATTAGCGACACTAGATATGCTAATATGCGAATTTCGTCCGGAAAGAAAATTGTATTGTCGATATTAGTAATTTGTCTCTTAATTTAAATAATTAACCTCCCTATCCCGCAAAATAACTTGTTACTGTATTTAATAAACAAAGATTGATAGAGTTATGGACGAAATGGGTGAAATCTGCCGTGCACATGTATATTTTTTTAAAAAACGAATATTTATTGAAAAAAGTTAATATTTTGTTGCGAAACCATTATTGTCGATAACTGCTTGACCTCTACGGGGTATCGAGCTCACTAACTTAAACACATACACTGTCTGCAATGGCTTACCAAACGTTTTTCGTTTCGGCATATAGATTGTAAAAATTACTAATCTTTAACGGACTAACTTTGGTTTTTACAACTTGCCATAAGTTCTCAATCGGGTTGAGATCAGGGCTGCATGATGGCCAGTCAAGAACTGTAACCGAATTATTTTTAAACCATTGCTTTACGTGTCCAGATGTGTGCTTTGGGTCATTATCTTGCTGAAATATCCATTTCACCGGCATGTTTTCGTCAGCATAAGGTACCAATGTATTGGTTAGGATACTTGCATACTGAAACCTGTCCATAATGCCCTCAATCTTGTACAGCGGTCCATCTCCACGAGACGACATAGCACCCCACAGCTTTAATGTGGCCTGAATGTAGTTTGGATAAAATTATTTGGACTTAGGGCGGCGAACATAACGGGTCCGCCAAATAACTTTTTTTTTTGAAAATGCTATAAAAAAAACTACTGAATATTTTTTCAAATTTCTTTTTTGACGTAGAATACGTCTTACCTTACGGTATGAGGAGTCATGTCAGGTTTTTATTGTTGTAATCTTTATTTCATTGAATTTGAGGAAACGGCTAGATGAATTTTTTTAAAATTTTTTTTTGTAGGTAAATGAAGATGTTATCTTTCGTTTGATATACATTTCATATTGGTTGATATATTTCTAGTATTTTAATTTCTCAAATGAAAATTGTTTAAACACATACACTCAAACATATGTGTGGTGTTTGGTTGAGTGTTTTTGGTTGCTCAACATTGCTTAGGAACATGTATCTAGTAAAAAGTGAAACGAACAGCAAGCTAATGTTGCTTGACAACATGTATCTAGTAAAAAGTGAAACAAACAGTAAGCTAAAGTAATAAAGCTTTTTTGCGAAAGCTTCAATAAAGCTGTTGTAACATTAATTTTGAATTGTAAAGCGTAAAGCTTTCACACAACGCTCGAATGCTAATGCGAAGACTCGATAAGGTAAACCTTTTTTAATATTAGGGCGGCCCTCTCAACATTCGCAGAACTTATTTCAATAAAAATATTAATTAAAATACATAAATTAAATTAAGTTTAAAAAAAATTGAACATAATATTTTTTTTTTTAAACGGACTTGAATCAAATGCCGTTGGTAAATATAAAAATTACAGCAGACAGTTGTCCGAGGCCTTCGGCCACGGACTGTACCTGCAGGCTGTGTCAGATACACGGCCATTAAGTTTAACGTAGAATACGCCATCCGATAAGACAGAAAACATATACATATAACAATAAATGATAAATAATATAAGCAAATGAATTTATTGTTATTTGCTGGGACAACTGTCTGCTGTAATTTTTTATTTGAAAGTACAATCCTTCCGGTTAATAATGGAAAATAATTTCATTCAAATGGCTGCCTCGGCTGGCCATGTAGTAGCCTACACGATCGGTCCAATTTTTAAGCACATTATCGGTTGTGTGCAGCTGTATTTCACCAATGGCTTCACGAATATTGTCCTTTAAAGCGGGTATGTAAACTAGCAAAATTGTCGCACTCGCGGACAAATAGTTCCTCTTCTCGAACAGTTGTAATTCTGCTTCTTTGTTTACGGCCCACCTTTTCTGTAGTCGAATGCTTCTTGAAATATTGTACAGCGTTATTAACCATGGTTTTAGAAACTTTTAAGGTTGACGCGATTTGCCGACAACTGCTTCCATCCTGATGCATATGTACTATAATCTTCCGAGTACTGGCGTCACAAAATTTGTTTTTACCCATAGAAACAAATAGTAAAACCTTTCCAAACACTGCAAAACGATAAGTGTAATCACCACCAAAAGAATACAACTTTTTAAAATTACTAGATTTACCAATATAAGAAAACTTGCGACTGTCCCTAATTTAGTGCACGAAGAATTGATTTCGCAAACTATAAAATGACACCATAACGAAAAAATAACGGTACAAAAAGTGTTGCCATTGGTGCATTTGCCAGAGTTGCATTATCAAAGTAGTGTCGAATCTTAGCGTTTTATTTTATAAATACAACTTAACATGACCTTTTATATATTGGTTACTAATGTCCCGAATTAGTTGCACGCAGCTGTATACTTTGAATACTATTATTATTGATATTCCTTCCAGCCAAGAAATTTTTATTTTATTCTGGAGGAACAGATTTTTTGGCGCCAAGTTGATAGATGTTGGTCAGTCAATGCCAATTGTTGTGTGACATTAGTGAAATTAATTAAAGGAAGCAGCTATTGTTATTAAATGGTATTTAGATTTCTTCTTTCTTCTATACATATGACAAAGCATTTCAACTTTTTATTCACCTGATACCTCCAGCATAGTCTTGGCCGTTTTAACTGTTCTACACCTGGATTACCTTTACCCATTCTAGTGACATGTTGAAAGCAACGCAATTGCTTTACTTAGATTAGCTTTATTACGACGAACGTACCCGCCGCTATCGATAATAGATCCATATATTTGACGAAGCTATTTTCTGACGAAGCTGTACTCTGCTGCTTCGAAATGGGCAAAATTTCTGTATTATTTATTTACTTTTATAGAATGAAAGTGAAAGAGTGAAAACTGGAAAGCGCACAGCTCAGTGATTGTGAGAAGTTCTCCCCAGTCCCTTCGTGGGATGTAATGGGAAACCATTTATTTTTTTTTTATACAATATAAATCTCAGAAAATCGTAGAAAAGTAAAAAAAATATGTTATAATTTGCGTCTAATATGTTATATTACATACTATATATTTTCTACATACATATTATATGTTTGCATATCTTTACAGGTATTGCTGGATTCATTGCAGTTGGTCTTATTGGCGCCTATAAATTCAAAAATCGGGGAACAATGAGTACCAGTGTTTTTCTTATGCAACTTCGTGTGGCTGCCCAAGGCACCGTAGCAGGTTGTCTGACACTTGGCGTGGCGTATAACATGTTCAGTGAACACTTTAACAAAAAAACCAAAGAAGAGTAATTGTCAACTAATTTCATTTTAACACTTCACTTAGTACAATTTTCAGACACTACCTAGTCATATTTCACTTTCTATAGTGTGTTTTGAGTTCAATTTTTTTTATTTAAACCTTTTATTTCCTTTTCCAGAGCTAAACTGACCAACTAAATGATTGGATTTCATTTTGTGATTGTTTTTGTTTTAATTGCACTCATATATCAATTGAATTAAATTAAATTTTTCCTGATCAATCATACAGTCAACACTCATACATAACATTTTCGATGAAACGCACGGTGTTATATTACAATAGGATTATATTCGTTGAGCTAAATAGATCATTACTCTTGTTACAATATGGTGTTGCCTGTGATATTTGAACCGATAAACCTGATATTTGTATAAACGAAGAAATATGGTTTGCGCTTTCATTATATTTATGTAAATGTCTACAACAACAATAAGCTGGATTACAATTTATATAATTTATGTACATAACTGAACATGTCCATCAATAGTTTATATCGTCATATGAAATCAAAAAAGGCGTAACTTACATTTCAAAAATTTTTCAGGAGAAGCAAAAAACTTCATAAAATTGATAAAACACCAAATTTTGTCAAAATTTTTTTAAGTAGAGCTAAGCTCTTACTATCGAATTAGTATTTGAAGAAAAATTTTGAATTTTTGTATTATTTACAGAGCTATGAAACTTACGCCTTTTGAGGATTAGATTTTCTGAAACCGAAAAGGGCGTAAGTTACAATAAAAAAAAAATTTCGCTACGATTTAGGAAATGTTTTCCTATGTTCTTCATTAAAAAGATTCACCATTAATTTTTTTTTTATTTTATTTTTTATTAACATACTTATAGTAAACAAAACATAAAAAGTAATTCGGAAAAAAAAACACAACATTTTAAGTAAAAAGATTTCATATCATAAATTGATAAAAATTAGAATGTAGTATAGGATAATGATTTATTGCTAATTTTCATAGGGCAAATTTGTATAAAAATCATGGCAATCTTCTGGTATGAAGGATTTAAGATCCTGGAGATGTTCCCATTTTTTTTTAGAAATTTTTATTCTTTGAGAATGTAATGGAGCAAGTTCGTTGTCATGAGTATCTTTTGCTTTTCGGTTTGGAAGAATTGCATATTCCTCTTTAATGTTTGTTTTAAAGTAAATAGTTCCAGACGTATCGTATCCCAATGCTCGAATCATGTTAACGGTGGGATCTCCAGCTTTTTTTCCTGTAAAATATTTTTCATTGTATTAACAGGTCATAAATATTTATTATCACAATTTTACCTGGACGAATGGAAGAGTAAAGCTTAGGAAGAGAATTATAATCCAGAAAATATGAATGAGTAAGATGATGGGTGTTGAGTGGAAATGGAGACTTACGGGAATCTTTAACAAATTCAACGAATTGAGAAGGAAGATTAATTTTTTTATTGTTTATTTTTCTTTGGATTAGCGAATGAGTTGAATCACACTCCATTTGGGTGTGCCCAACTATTAAATATTTGTGCTCAATTGTTATGTTTTTTTCAATACATAAGGATAACAATGCATTTGACAATATGACATTGCGGTTTTGATAAAAGCAGCCATCCGAATATATTATAATATGGTTAGTATCTGGTGACTGAAGTAAACAATTTTTTAAGTGTTTTATAATACATGTTGTGAAAGTAGACGCTACCAGATTCCCTTCAGATTCATCCCAGATATAATTGTCAGATTCATGGCTAATGATATTATAAATAGTGAAGTTATGTATTTGGAATTTCATTTTATAATATGAAGCACTTGCGTTTGTTTGAGGAATCAATTTTACGGCTTGCATATCCATGCATAATAATAAGCAAATTCCAGACTTTGCATTTTCGACATCGTTTGATTTTTCTTCTCGCATGGCATTAACATCTGATCTATGACTGATATATTGATCCTCAGTTATGTTTCTTGCCTCGTATGATACACAAGTATCACACATGTCATTCCTCGGTTTAAATAATGAAATATTTTGTTCTTTTATTGTAAGCATAAACTTGGGATACGATAATGCTGAAACTTCATCAACGCTATTTTTAATGCATTCTTCACAATATAATTTATAAATTTGGCTGTATGATTTAAAATCTGATTGCAAATACAGTTTCTTGGTATACTGTCTTCGGTAATGGGATTCAAGCTTCGGAATATCATTTAACCAATTTTTTAAATAGTTATGACGCTTCTCGTATTTTTTATCTTTAATCGAGGTCTTTCTTCTCGGAATAACTTTATCCGGTTGTTCCTTATTTAAAAAGATTTCATCTACCCAATTTCTTACAGTTTTTTCAGTTATTCCAAGAGTTGACGTAAACATTTTCTGGCAAACTTGGATACGAGTTGTCTTAGCTTGCAAATAATAACTTTTGGACAGCCATCGCCTTGAAATAATGTTCCCATTTCGTGCTTTTTTAGAAACGACCACGTGATTTCTTACATACACCTTTTTTTCTCCCCACGTCATATTCCAAAATCTATCAAATATTTGTTGGCGTATATTTTCAGCAAAGTGGGAGCAATGACGCAATGAGCTCTTTTCACAAAATTTAGACTGGCATCTTAACCCCATTATTCGAGGATTTTTTACACACACAATTCCTTTATTGAGGCCTGTATACATTTTACCAGTCATTCGGTCATTTGCATTTAAATGTGTTTGATTTGTTTTTTTTTTCTTTACTGACATATTTAAATTTGTTTCAATATCCATTTTTAATAAATGCACTTAAATCGAGATTTTTTTATTTAACTTTGATGAACTGCTTGCTTTAAGATATATGTTTTATTAGAAACACAATGACAGAAAGACTAACTGCTTACCGAAAATGCAAAAATACCAAAAACAGAAAGATGTCTTATTACAAAAACAACAAAACAAAACCTAACTGTTTTTAAAAAACACATTGCATGCCTCTCTTCTCTTGTCTGTTTCTTTTCTTTTCTATTCTATTTCTTCTCTTGCGTCAGTTTTTTTTTTTTTAAAAGGCGTAAGTTACCTTTTTGGTTTATGAAATGTTTGCGCTTGCAGTTACGCCTTTTAGTATTTTGTTAATAAAATTGTCGTTTTTAGTCGTATGACTGAAAAACTTAGCAGGTACGTGTATTTTGATGCGGTGCATAGTAATCAATCAAAAAGTCGATTTTGAATTTTTGGTAACTTACGCCTTTTTTGATTTCATATGACGATATATAAAAGACTTATGATTTACGGTCGAGTAGGCTCTGAAGAATTAGGAGAAAATTATCATACGTTGCCACTCATTTTAGCAGGAGATTTCAATGTTAATTTCGCATCCGAAGATGGACAACTCTTCATAAACTTTCTTCGAGATAAATTAGAACTTGAAATCAATAATAACCGAAATGAGCCTACCACACGACATGGAACAACAATCGATGCAGTTTTCTCTAGATTTCTTTCTAATTTTCATTCGAAAACATATGTATCATATTTTTCATACCATAAGCCTATTGTCTCAGTCTTACAATCAACCACAGTAACTACTCATGTATCCGATAATGAAAATAATATAAATAATGATTAAAAATAATAAAACAAATAATAAATAAAAATTCAACTCAAATATGTTTATTTATCAATGGAAACGGAATTTAAATTTAAACATTTGTAGAAAATTATTATATGTCTGTATACATTATACATATAGACATATACAAACATATATATAAACATGTAGATGGAGCTAAAGAAGTTTTACTTCAGTTGTGTGGTCTTAAAGCACACTCTCTTTTTTTGTTTTAATCGTCAAACTCTACTCTTCACCTCCCTTGTCATGATTTACGTTGCATACTTTTGGGGAACTTCGTAACAGCTTCCGCTACATTACAAACTTCCGGTTCCGTTGCATTAAAAAATGTTTACCCCTCCGTATAGAAGTTTTACTACAAAATGTTTTTATCAACACTGAGTTTAACAGAATCGATAACTGCGTAAATGGAACAAGCATAAATCGAACACAACTGTCCAGAAGAAATACAGCACAAAAATATTTATTTAATCTACAGAATTTATGTATTACAGACTATATTCATTAAATCTTAATGGTAATTGTGCAATTCAAACAATTTTAATATAAAATTATCTTTAGATAAGTTAATATGCAGGTTAGGAGAAACATCTTTGCAAAGTTTTAGGCATCTTGTAAGTTTTTATCAGCTGATTTTGACAATAACTGGGTATGGAAATTACAACAATGCTAATGCCACTACCTTGTACATGGTTGAAATATGAGGTTGTGTTATAAGAACAGCTGATCGATGTTTTTTCATGGCGTTGTACAGTTCTGTCAAATTTTAACGAATTTGTTTGTTTAATTAGTAAATACTTAACAGATTTCAAGCAATTCGATATAAATCCAGTTTGACCACATACTAATTTTGTTAATTAAATGAAAAGTTGTTTGTACAATTAAAGAGAGAAAATAGAAAAATCAACTGAGTTCCATAGATCTCCATACATATCTACACCAAACAAAAACAAAATGCCTGTTGTAACAATTCCTAGTGCGTTTACCTTACTAATTTTACCTTGCTGATTAGGTTTCCGTCTTATCGCTTTCCCAAAATACGTATTACGATACGAAACGGTGATCAGACCACCGTGTAAAGAACGTCATCTGTAGCTTGACTATGATCACTCATGAAATGAATTATAATCGAATAACTTCCTGAAATACTTTTGTCTGGCCACACTTGCAAGTTGGCAAAGGTCACAATTGCGGGTAAGACAACAGGCAAAAAGGCGTAACAAAATAATTTTACAGACGAAGCAGAACTTTGTAAAATGAAAACTATAAATATTTCAAGGCTGATCTAGTAGACGTTAACGCATTAGAACAGCTGATTTTGCTTTCTTATGACTATGTCAAATTCAGTGTATTTCAACAAATCCTACTGCGTTAACCTCTACTAGATCAAATTTTTTCTAATTTCACTTTAAGCACAGATTTGATTTTTGATTGCGGAAGTGTACATTTTTTCAAGACATGGAGTTTAATGGCATTCATAACAATCAATCCAAAACTCGATTTTAAATTTTTGGTTAGTTACGCCCCTTTTGCATTTCAGTTAAAGATATACAATTTACTAATTCCAAATTAGTTGCATCATTTATTTTTCAAGCAATGCTTTCGACAATAAATTGGAGCATCCTCTATAACATGAACTTGTAAATCATCGTAGAATAGTTTAGTTTTGTATCCATTTTTATTTCTACCATAAAAATAATCTTATATGGATCGAGTCACCATAAAATACATTATATGTACAGTTAATTTTTAAGCAGTGGTGGTAGCTGCAGCGCTGGTGGTAGCGGCCTGTTCTTCCTTGATGCGATCCTTTTTCAGCGGCCCCATGAAGGCCAGTTTGTCGGCAGGGGTTTGGAAACGACCATGACCCATCTTTGATGATGTGTCGATGAACTTAAGTTTGATTTGTTCCAAGGCAGAACGCTTAGTATGTTTCAACAAAGTCTTACGCAAGGTAAGAATGCGTTTCTTGGAACCAATGCAGCAACCCTTGATCATGACAAAATCGTTAGTAACTTCACCATAATGAGGGAAACCACCCATGGGAGTGATGGACTTATCAGTCAAATCGTACTCGGTGGACGCATTGTTCTTAATAACCTGCAAAAATAAAATAATTATAAAAATAGACTCGAGAAATATACAGGGAATATATCTAGGATTGAGTTATGGTATTCAGTCCTATCATTTAAATATCATGTGATTTATCAAATATAAGTTTTATGTTTGATGTCGGAACTTTAATGACGTTATCATCACATAAACAATGCGTTTAATAAAATGTCGTTATATTTATTTTTACCTTGCCATCCTTCGTGTGGATACCGGCACCGATGCGGTAGATCTTCTTGTTGATTTCAGTACGGTGATGGAAACCCTTTTGACCAGCACGTGCTACAGTGGTGGACACACGGGATGGATGCCAGGCACCAATACAGGCAACCTTGCGCAATCCCTTGTGGGTCTTGCGGGGCAACTTCTTAGTGTGCCAACGAGAAGTGACACCTTTGAAACCTTTACCCTTGGTGACACCAATGCAATCGATCATTTCGTCTTGGCCGAACACATTGCTGACTGCGATGGGCTTTTCCAAATGCTCCTTTACCCACTTAACCTTATCTTCAATAGAACCACCATTCAATTGGATTTCCATAACATGTGCTTTCTTTTGGCGCTGTTTAATTAAGCGAATCTACAAGGGCGAAAGAAAGAGATTAGTTCCTTCATAGAAAATCATTTGGATATGGTAATGTTTGTGATATGGTTTAACTACGTGATTATGGCCTAAGCGACTACACATAGTTAGTGAAATATATCAAAAATCGCCACCCGAAGGGCAATTTGCTCTGCGACGTTGCGGTTTGTGGACTGTGCATTGAACATCACCGTCTAACCGCCTTTTAGGAACACCTACACGTCGTTCCGCCACCAAACCCGAAAGTTCGGTTGCAGCACTTCGCGCCAATGCCCAAGGACGTCACGTTACTGATTTTTATAAAATGAATGTAGTAGCATTTAAATAATAATTACCTGAGTATGGGCAATAACACGGATAACTTTGCAGTAGCGGAGCATCTTACGGAAGTCATTTTCAATGCTCTTCTTGCCTAAATCATCGTTCCACTTTTTGCTGGATTTGGTGAAAGCCTTCTTCTTGGATTTGCACCTGATTGCAACAAGTAAATCGAAGGTTAGATTTTGCAAGCGTTTTATGAAAGCATTCCACAGAATGCTTCCCTGCGCCGATGCCTGTTTGCATAAGTCAACTTGATATAGTATTTCCCAGCAGAACACGAGAGCTCCATTGGTCGGTAATTCAACAAACACAACTTCTTAGCTGCTTTAGAAATAGATAAAAGGGAAGAGAACCTCATCACGTATAAAGTGAGCGGAGATTACATCTTCCATGCCGTGCTCACTAAAAACATTGAAAGTTCAATCCACTACAGACGAATGGTGAATTCAAGAGCTCACACGACAAAGGGATATTTAAAAAGCTCTCTCAGCGGGCTGATCGAAGAACTTTATATTTACACGAAATTTATTGTAATGGAAATAATAAGCAAATCTACTCATGACCACCGCACATTAGTTGAGACTTTTGGTTCAGAAGGAAGGCAGGCAGAGATGGTAATAATAAATTATATATCCTCATAAGAGCTCTCAGATACCATCTATCATCATTTGAAGTCCTCAACATATGTGCCTGACACGCGGTCGTTGACGAACAAAATGGCTTCGACATTTGCAACTTACCAGTTCTTGTAGAAACGACGACGGCACTCTTCGGACAAATGCTGAGCCCATACGTTTACCAAGGAACGCAAACCGAAAGGAGTTTCAATATAACCCACAGCACCAACAACAATCATGGGTGGAGTTTCCAAAACGGTGACAGCTTCGACGACCTCCTTCTTGTTGATCTCTGCGAAGTGTATAAAGATAACAATACTATCAACAATACTCGTACAATTTCGTGCAATATCTTTAATAATGCATCATAATCAGTCCGCCCTAGTTAAATTATAATCATAGAAATCATTTTTGTTCTAACCATAATAAATTTTAACTGTTTCTCATCATGAAAGTTGACGCAGGTATAATTTGTGCATTGGTGATGAAACTTACTTGAACCAGGACGATCGGCCTCACGTACTATGTGAGTCATACCAGCCTTGTAGCCGAGAAAGCAAGTCAAATGTACAGGCTTGCTGGCATCATCTTTGGGGAAGGCCTTAACCTTACCACGATGACGAGCCGAGCGCTTCTTGGGATAGAAGGCCATGGAACCATGGCGAGGAGCCGAGAATTTACGATGAGACTACAGTAGATAAATTAAGAAAAAAAAAATTATCTGTATTAAAAAAAAAGACACGTGCATTGAGGAATAGGCAGTTCTTATCTCGGCTAAACTAATTTTTTTTGGGCACTTTAAATCGCTTAGATGTTTATAAAAAGCGGTCGCAAAATTTATTTGCAGTGATTTAAGGGCTAATATAAAATTATGTATTATTAATTATAACTCACCATAACTCTAAACTGCAATAAGTCGTCTGTTCTCTTCAAACGCTGAAGACAAAAAGAAAGTACGTAAGCGGATTTTAGCTGAAGTGAGCTGCAGTTGAATATCAAAATTTGGTAAACATGGTAAAACAATACAGATAGTGGCAGTAGGTGTTGTTGTAATGCTGGCTAAACACGACGAAACATTAAGTGGTGTTCAAAGTATCAGATAGATCTGACAGACATATCTGAAGGATTGGCGATTTTCGTCCACACGGAAGATTTATCTGACAGACTTAATTTGAAGCAAGACAACGCAAGTAAAATTACCAAGTAATTACAGTAGATACAAAAACAATTGTGGGCAACAACAACAGGCATTTTGTTTTTGGTTAGGCTCTCCTCATGTCAAATGCAACACATACGTACAACAACAATAAATGTAAACAGAAAAATTCAAAAACAAAGCCTTTGAATCAAGGCGAATTTATACAAGGTGGAAGCACTAGAATTCGCCTTACTTTTTGCGCTGGTTCTGTCAAAAATAGCAATTCGCCTTGAATTCGCCTTTTGTGGTAATGTCAAAATATGACATTTGTATTGCATGCGTATACGTATATACGTATATATATTCATTTGTTTGTGCTGTTTCTGTTGTGACGAAAAACGGGAAAAACTTTGAGTTTACTGTGTTCTTCCTTGGCTTGGTTGCAGTCAAGAAAGCAGGAAATTAAATCTGAAATACAAGGAATAGGGCCACCGACGACTGAAATGAAAGACAATCCGTCAATTGCAGAAGCGTTTGAAAACACTAGTCGTTCCAAGGGCAAAGGTGGCAGTTGGGGTCTGCCAAAAATAATCTATGCTTCTCGAACACATTCCCAGCTTACGCAAGCTATGCAGGAACTGAAGAGAACGTCCTACTCATTTATGAGGGCAGTAGTTCTGGGCTCCAGAGATCAGTTGTGTATACATCCCGAAGTTATGCGAGAACACGGTAATGCCAATAAAATACAAATGTGCAAATTGCGTGTACAAACACGTACATGCTCCTTCCACTCACGTGTTGAATCGCGAAAAGAAGATCCCGATTTCCGTGGTCCCACCATTATGGATATTGAAGATCTGGTAAAGGTGGGCCAAAAACTTGAAATGTGTCCCTACTATGCGTCTAAAGAAGTAGTAGACGATGCTGATATTGTGTTTATGCCCTATAATTATCTTCTGGATCCCTCGGCCCGCAAAGCTAATAAGATTGAATTGAGCAACACAATTTGTATACTGGATGAAGCCCATAACATTGAAAAAATTTGCGAAGAATCGGCATCAGTTCAAATCAAATCTTCGGATGTAGCAAAATATGTCTTATATAATCATCCAACAGATCAATTATGGTTGCTCAAAAGCTCTTGTTGCACTATTGGATAAACTAATACAATTCATGGCGGTGTAAGCTCAAAATACTATGCTACGTAAGGGTGGAAGTTATCAGAAATTGTCAGATCTTTTTACGGTAGTATTTAATAGTAAAGAAGATGCAATGCAAAAGGTCTATCGAAGTTTTAAAGTACATGAACAAATCGAAGAAACAAAACAGCAATACAATAAGGGCGGTGGTAGTTCCCATAAAGATGGTTGGCTGTCAAAGGGAGCAACGAGTACATCCACCAAAGTTGCTAAAATAATTAACTACTGATGTTTCAATCCTGGATATGGTAAGTTCTCCACGTATTTTTTATACAAACATTTTTAAGAATTCAGATAACTATTTCAGTATGGAGCAGCGGTTAAATACCAACGTACGAAGTGTTACTTTGACCAGTGGTACTTTGGGTCCCTTGAAACCGCTTATAGCTGAATTGGCCATACCAGTGGCTGAAAGATTGGAAAATCCCCATTTCGTATCGTCATCACAGGTTTATCATCACATCGTCATCACTGGCAATGTAAGAAAGAAATTCTTTTAACTAAGACAAATACTTTTAACTTTTAAAAAAGACGATTGTTTATTGAACCTTGAAATGTGTTTCTTGGTTGAATCATCGACCAACGAACCTTATAAAGCTATACAAAATAATGGCATTCATAGTTTTAAATGAGAGATTTTTTGCATAAAACGAAAAACAGAAATATTATAAATATATATCCAATATATCCATATATCCAATTTAATTAAAATATCTTATTTTACGCCTTTAAAGATCTTTTTTATTTGTCTGTTACAAATACTAGTTAATAGGAAATAGTTTTTACAAGAAGCAGTGAAATTGATTAGCATCCAAAGCATATCATCAGCTCCCTTCTCCACAAGTATTTAGGTATGTCATCCAACATTATAGGAATAAAACATCGGTCCCGTACCGCTTTCAAACTTTTTGTTGCAAACTGCACATTTCACCATCTTTAAAGACTTTTATTTTAACTTTTAGGTGGAAACTTTCAAAAAACACAAGTTTATAACTTAACTTCACTTTGCCAATAAGAATGTAAACAAAACGAATAAGTTTGACAATTCGAGCTCAATTCGCCTTGGCATCAGCTGTTCAGAATATGAATCAGCTGTGCGCTTGCTATAACCTGAAGTAGATCAGCCTTGCCTTTGAATCATGGTTGAAAGACAAGGTTGTATCGTTAGAACAGCTGATTGGATTTTTATCATTTGACGCACTTGGGAAATGTCAAATTTGTTTACATTTGTTGATTATAAGTTGTTTACAGACGCGGGATTAAACAACAGACGCGAATACGAGTTAGAGTTTCACTCCGGGAAAAACCAATTCAACTGCAGCATCAAACAATTTCAGTTGTTAATGTCAATCTTCATTAATTTGGCAAATATTTCTTTCCAATTACAATATCACAACTGATTCAAAAATGCACATTTTGTTTACATTTTTATCAGCTGAGTTTGACAGTAGCCAAGTGCGGTTTTGCACATGATTACACACATATTTACTGCTACTACCGTGATTAGTGTGCCCTGCTTTGAATCGTCCAACTAAACATCAGGGCAAATTTAAATCACCTGTTCTACTGCACTTACCTTCTAATTCTGCCATGCATCTAGAGGCCTTAAGGGGCCCTTAGACCTGTGGATAAGTTGCAGCGACTTCAAGTTGACATCAACTTATCCATGGTGTAACCCTGCGGCTACACGAGCAAGATATTGCTCAATGAATTTCACACATACTAGCTGTCAGAATTACGTTGAATTGGCAGCTGTGCCGTAGGCTGTCTACAAGAAATTGTAGCAAATTCATTTCTCTATATGGCGTCGTCACAGAAGCAACAAAAATTAGCTCTGTCTATGATAATTTTGAAAGAAATTGATCATTTGATAGAAGAAAATGAAAAAGAAGAGAACAAACGTAAGGTGGTGAGGAAATATTTGGTGAAACCATTATTAGTAAGAAGGTAAGTACATTATTAGTATTACGTATATGTACATACATATTTACATATATTGTAATTAATAAATAATAATATAATAATTATTAAATAATAATTAATATAAATAATAATATAAATAATAATATCTTTAAGTCGTTTCTGCGATACATTGCAGAACTCAAGTCCCAAAGGGCCTGATGCCCTTTGTACAATTCAATAAAATGTAAAAGGTCTTTCTGTACAACTGATTTGTTGGCACACATTTTATTTATTTATTTATTTTACACAAAACACTAATAACTGAAAAAACACAAATAATACCCTCTACTACACAGCGCGGTATTTCAATTATTCATGTATTATCGGTCGCAATACGCTATCAAAATGCGCTACCGCTACCGCTTTTGTTGTGTTTTGACTTTCTCTGCAGCGACCATTGCCAACTAGCTGGTATTCAAAATCCTCTACCAGCTAGCTTTCAATGAGCAAAATGTGAGTGCGTTAGTAAAAAAATGTGAGTGTATTGTGAATTGCTTACAATTTCTTGCTCGTGTAGCCACCGGGTAAGGTGAAGTTGATGGTTTGTAGAAACTAGTTGATGTAAAATCAAAGCCATTTTGATTTTTTGAAGTTGATATCAACTTATCCACCAGTGTAATGCTGCCCTCAGACGTACCAACAGTTGATTCAACCTGTCATAAGTTGAATCAACTGTTGGTACGTTTGAGGGCTGGTTGAAGTTAGTTGGTCGTCAGTTGAATGAAAAATCAAAATTTTTTGATAATTTGGTGAAGTTGAATCAACTGTTGGTACGTGTGAGGGCAAGCTGTTCAACTTCATTGTTTTTCTTCATTTTTTCTTGCTGTTGATCAAGCAAACACATACGCTGTGAGCGCAAGAACGTTGATTGAAAGAAATAAATCAATAAATAAATAATAAGAAATAAATAAATAAAAAGAAATAAATAAATAAATAATAAATAATAATACATAAATAATAATAAATAAATAATAAGAAATAAATAATAAGAAATAAATAATAATAATAAATAATCATTGAATGTTTCATCTGACATTGGCATATAATTTGTATAATTTTTGCCTTTCTTTCAATGTTTTTAAAAGTTTTATGTTTGAAAATGTATTTCAATTTATTAACCAGTACTTGGCCAATTTTTTTTTAGTTTTTTATTTTTGTGTAATTATTTCTTCTTCTTCCTCTAAAATTACATCAATTCTTTGTAGCGCAAGGAAATCCGAATTCATGTTGACGCTTCAAAAATTATTTTTAAATGAAGTTGAATGAAAAGTTGATTCAAAAGTTGAAACGTGTGAGGAGAATGACCAACTTTCTTATTCAACTCAAATGTCAAAAGTTGAATCAACTGTTGGTACGTCTGAGGGCAGCATAAGGGGAAGTTGCATCAACTTTCATATGCATTTCGGTGAGAAAAGTTCATGAGGCAACATTATCGGCAAAATGTAAATAAATGAACCAAAAAATAAATAAATTAAGCATTATCGGAAAAATATAAACTAAATAAATATGATTTGTAGTGTTATTTATAAAAATTTAAAGAAAATAAAAATGACGTTTTTTCGTAAAATTTGTGATATTTTCGCAGTGCGCTCGCCACCTTTCATTTCGACATCTGACAAGAAAATGAAGTTGCCTCAACTAGTTTGAGAGTGTAAGGGCAAAATCGAAGTTGATGTCTAGTTATCGAAGTTGATGTCAACTTGAAGTCGAGCAACTTATCCACAGGTCTAAGGGCCCCTTATTGCTGCCCACACACGATGAAACATTAAGCTTGTTTTTTAATTCCTGCTAAACTAATTTTTCGACGACTTTGTATGGGGTGCCGCTTAAAATCGCTTAATATCGCTTAGCTCCCCATACAAAGTTGTCGAAAAATTAGTTTAGCAGGGAATAAAAAAAACAGGCTTATTAGTGGTCTTCATGAAAGCTCGAAAGAAATTTCCCATACAAAGCGACTTGCTCAAAAGTGGAAAGTTTTCGAGGCAAATTTGCTGCGCAAACGTGGGATGGAGAAACGTGTAAACTTTTGACATTTACTAGGATGGCTAGGATGGATAAATATGGTGATAGCACTAGAACAGTAGAAAAAGTACTTGGTCAGCTGATATGGTTTTGAGCACAACTACGCTGAGCAACTTTACCTTGTGCCTCATGCAACGGTGCGAGGGAAACCTGCGCTGAGCAAAATTTCTTGGCTTTCACATTTGCATGAATGCCGCTATTGTTTGCATTTAAACGGGAATTAAAATTATTTCAAAATATTTTTTCCTTCCGTGTATGTTTGTTTAGCAGAAACTCATCGACTGCCCTACAAGAAATGAATGATGGAAACTAACACACACAACATTTTTGCACTGACACACTTGCAACTATTTTATACTGAGTTGCATGTGCAAGAGTGAAACAACCCTACAACAATAGTTTCGGCCATTTGACCGTCAGTGTTGATGGAAACATGAATTTGTTGACATTTAAGAAGTAAATTTGTGAATCCTCGACAAAAGTGCAAAATATTTAGTTTCTTTACAAGTGCATTATCGTTAAATATCGTGAAATAAAAATAAACAGTGGAAAATATAAATTTTTTATTTACACAAAATAACAAAGTTAGTGATTATGAAAAATAAGGCATTTAAAAGCCATCAAAAAGTAGTGGAAGATTCTGTCTGTGGTATGACTGGCCAGACTCAGGACAAAATCATTGATGAAGTCGGCAGCATGCTCCCTTTCCTGGCCATTACAGCGGTGCATGAGGTAGAGCAGAAATTGGGCACACCAGATTTTGCTCAAGCAATAACAACAAACTAAAAGTTATGATTCGATATTTGAATATTTATACATACTTCTTCACAGAAAATATACTGAAAGACGTGTCAGAGGATGTCAGCCCTCCAATGTTCACGGATAACCTGCTTGATAAATACAATTGGGATGGGAGGTGGGAAAGCTTATGTGGTTCAACAAGACTGCGAGATATGTACATATTTTTGTCTATAAATGATTAAATAATTATTAATTTACACACATTCATATATACTTATTATTATTAATATATTTTTATATCTCCTGTTCAAATTTTAGATGTTTTTCAACTCCAAGGAGCTGTGTAGTTTGCAAAACGTGCGAAAAGACAGATGAACGAAGCCAACATAGGATGAAGCAGAAGATTTATTAAAAACATATTGTAAATGAGTATTTTATTTTCCCAGTTTAATGTTTTTTTTATATATTAACAGATAATATTTAAATTTTACTATAGTATAATATTAATTTTGAATCGTTTGTTCTTATTCATCAATTCTCATTCTTTCATTCTTAGTCATTCATTCATTCATTCATTCATTGTTTGTACTTCATTCATTTACTATACTATAAGATATTAAAAATATATAACAATAATAAAAATATACCATAAAATCATTAATAACATCGTCTTTTATTGTAAAAGGTATAACCATCACCGTTGACTGATATATCCATCAAATTTGATTAGTCAACTGTGATGGACTTATCCATCAAGTATGATTTGTCAACTGTGAGCGATATACCCATAAACTGTGACTAATACTCATATAATCTTTGATGAGTGAACAGCAGTAGAGTGAGCAGCTCAGATATATGTTTTATAGGCGAACGAATTCATAAGTTCGAGGGAGATGCAAAGTCACACGTACACAAAAGTTTCCATAAACTTTTTCATTTCGGCTTTAAGAATGTGATAGAAACTTTGATGGATATACCCATCAACAATGACAGTCAATTGACCAGTCAAATGACTGTCACTGTTCTTGTAGGGTTATGTTTCATTTATGGTTTCAATTTTGGTTGCATTTTCTGTGGTAAAAAATGAAACCAGATTTCAAACAAATGTTGCAAATAATGGTGCATCGTGTGTGGGCAGCATGCAACACAAAAAATATCCAAAAATTTTGATATTTTTGCAACCAACAATGAAACACGAATGTAAACATGAAACATTGCTTCACACGATGCAACATGGTTTGAAACATGGCCATGTTTCAAACAATGTTGCATCGTGTGTGGGCAGTATCAAAAACAATGTTGCATCGTGTGTGGTTATGTTTACTGTTTTTGCCATGATACAAATACAAGGTAGTAGCGTTAGCATTGTTGTAATTTCCGAACCCAGTTATTGTCAAAATCAGGTGATAAAAATGTACACACACATGTACAATTGTGAACATAGATGGATGAAATCAAGGCTGATCTAGTAGTGGTTAACGCATTAGAACAGCTGATTTTGATTTCTTATGAATCCATCTGTCAAATTCAGTGTATTTTGTTATTGTACTTTTTTGTTTACTTTGTTTGGTCATATGTATTTGTGTTGAATTTGACATTTATGGCCAGTTTTTAAGTGGGTAGTTCACTATCGGATTACTTCATCGTAATTGAAAGCTAATTAGAAGTTAACTTTGTATTTTGTTTTCAGTGCCAAGTTAAAGTAAGCTGCCACATTGTAAACGATTATGGCAACCCTTGTATTCTTATTAGGGAACCATCTGTTTTGAGCTAAATACCAAAACAACAAAGAGGAACAAATAAATGGAATTATATAAAATGAGAAACAAATGCATAAAATCCAAGTCATTTTAACAAAAATGTGTAAAAAACTGTGTTGGTGCAACAATTTAACGACCTAGCATATAAAGCATGTGTACAAATACTCAAATCAAAGACAATCAGTAATGTGAATGTCAAAATCATATGGTTCTGACTACAAGCTAACCGACCAACTTTGGGTGGTTAAATTATAGTTAACCATTGACTGAAAAAGTAAATTCGATGTTTAACCACAATTTAACTAAGAAATACAGATCACTACTGACTCAAAAACTGGCCATAAGACAAATCCTACTGCGTTAACCTCTACTAGATCAGCCTTGGATGAAGCCAAAAGAGACGCACTCACACCATAGACCAATACATACATCAGGACGGGTCGATTTGTATGGAGGCAAAAAATCGTTCAACGTACAAGGAAATCGTATTCTAGGGATCAAAATAAGAAACTTTGCCGAAGGAACAATACCTCTAAAACGAATTCTGATGTCCCGGAATTTGGATCGAACTTTTGGGTAGGGTCAAATTTTGATAAATCCCACTTTGACCCATTTAGAGTGCTCAAATCGAGTCCAAATGTATGACCGACCCCGACTAACTTTGGAGGCCCGACCCACCCATGCCAGTGGCACACTACCTGGGGGGTTCCCCATACAAACATTTCAAAAAATCTCAATTTTTGGCACTTTACATGGAAAAATCAGCGAAATGGCTATGTTTTTTCTTTTTGGAGTTTCTTTTTCTCTTTAGAAATTTATTTTCTATGCCCTAGCTGATCAACCTTAGAGTTGGCGAAACATGCAGGATAAAGTAAAAAAGAAAAATAGTGATAGATGACTGGAAGTATGTAGGGTTGCTCACTGCGTTTTTCTCAGTTGTCTTTGTGCATTGAACCAAAAGTACAAACCTCATAAACTGGGAGTATTTTTGTGATAATTAAATCGAGGAAAAAAGGGATAACAATTGAAATAGAGCAAAATGTAATGAAGTGTTAGAGTAAAACTGTCTATAGAGATTACAATTGAAACACAAATGTATTAAAATAAAGTTTTTCTCTTTCTGTGTGGGTTGCCAAGTTTGTATAACTCTGTGCTCCAACTTTTCCAGTGACTTTTTTGGTTTCCGGTCCAAGAAAAACAGCTATTGCAAACTCTTAGTATATTACTCTATGGTCACAACATATGTAAATGAAAAAATTAATTTAACTTAGTAACAGAGAAGAAACTAAAAAAAATTATTAGAAATTAGCGTTTCACTATTCAAATTCCAACCATGTTGAAGTAAAACAAAAACGATGGACAAGTAGACAGTCAAATTTTCTCTTCACTCAAATTGCAACAAACACAACGAGTGAAACCCTAGTCATTCTCTCTTCTCCCTCTTACCCTCTTCATTGAATATTTCAATACACTAGCAGCTTTTTGATAGTGTTATTGTATATAACTATACAAATTCCAACCATGTTGAAGTAAAATTACATAAACTATGCAAAACGTATGAAATAATCAAGATATGACGCGTGAGAGAAATGCCTTTGAGTGAATTTCTAGCACTTTTTGGTTCTCTTTTACCAGGGTAGCTAAATTGCGCACATCTTTTGGTCGTCTAATTCTAGATCGTTTTTGAGTAAAATTACATAAACTATGCCAAAATTATGAAATAATCAAGATATGACGTGTGAGACAAATGCCTTTGAGTGAATTTCTAGCACGTTTTGGTTCTCTTTTACCATGGTTGCCAAATTGCGCACATCTTCTGGTCGTCAAATTCTAGATCGTCTTTAATTCTTTTCGTTACAAGCTAGCGATTACCGCTTGCTTGCTAGTAGCGATAATTTATTGTAATATATATAATCTTCTTGCACTAATGCATGGTTTGTAGTTATTCTTGTATGTGTGTTTTCCTCCTTATTTTTGGCTCATAATGACGATATCCAATACTGTTTTTCAATTTTTTGGCGTAGAATACGTCTTACCTTACGGTATAGGGAGTCATGTCAGATTGTTATTGTTGTAATCTTTATTTCATTGATTATGAGGAAACGGCGAGATAACTTTTTTTAAAAATTTTTTTGTAGGTAAAGGAAGATGTTATCTTTCGTTTGATATACATTTCATATTGGTTGATATCTTCCTAATATTTAAATTTCTCAAATGAAAATTGTTTAAACACAAACACTCAAACATATGTGTGGTGTTTGGCTGAGTGTTTGAGTTTGTAGCGTGAACACAAACTATCCTGCTGTTTCAGTGTGGACACAAACCTTCGGCTGTTGTTTTGATTGATGAAATATTGAAATTTCGTATATTTACTTATGTATTTAAGTGAAACAAAATGTTAAATGTGAATTTGAATTTAACATGGACATATAATTATAAAAAATATAAATCAAATTGATTTGCGTCTGTTATTTATCCTTACTCTTTTAATTTAAAAACATATTTATCCTATTTTTCCTACCATAAGCTTATGTATATTATCAAAAGTAACTATCAAATAAATACATTCATTTGCTTATGTTATTTATCATTTATTGTTATATATGTTTTCTGTCTTATCGGGTGGCGTATTCTACGTTAAACTTAATGGCCGTGTCTCTGACACAGCCTGCAGGGACAGTCCGTGGCAGAAGCCCTCCGATAACTGTCTGCTCTATTTTTTTCATACTGGCAACTTTCAACCGGAAATATATATAATCGTCTTGCTCTAACGCATGGTGTGTAGTTATTCTTGTAAATATTAATACTCTTCTCCTTATCTTTGGCCTCACAATAACGATATACAACACGGATTTTCTGATTTTTTCACACTGGTCACTTTATGCCTGCATAGGACTGAAATAGAAGCGGTAGCTTCAAGTGCCGCTTAATATCGCTTAGCTCGCAATACAAAATATGCGTGTCGTTTTATTCCCTGCTAAACTAATTCTTCGACCACTTTTTGTGGAGAGCTAAGTGATATTAAGCGATTTTAAGCGGCTCCTCATACAAATTCGTCGAAATATTAGTTTAGCGGGAAATAAAAAAACACGCTTAATAAGTGATAATCTAAGCAAGCGGTGTAACCAAAACACACCTATTGTAATAACAAGTAGAGTTGCCAGTGTACATATGTAAATTCAGCATTTTCGTTAGTAGTAGTGGTCTTCATGAAAGCTGGAAAGAACCTCGTGAACTCGAAAACATCGTAAACTTGCACAGCAAACGTCAAAACAAACAAATTTCCCATACAAAGCGACTTGCACAAAAGTGGAAAGTTTTCGATGCAAATTTGCTGAGCAAACCTGGAAAAAGAAATGTGAAATCTTTTGATATTTCAATGTCAATATTTTTGTATTGAAAAAAAGAGGGTTTTTGATTTATGTGAAAAAAATAAAATAATATAATAGGTAAAGCATATACTTTTAATTTTACTTTGTTTATTTATTTTATCAGTCTTTTTTTGACAATTGCTGCATAGATACACTGAGCAACTTTAATTGGCGCCTCATGAAACGCTTCGGAGCAAATTTACGCTGAGCAAAAGTTCTAGGTTTTCTTGTTTGCATGAATACCACTAGTGTGTTTTGCACGTTCGATTTTGGTAATATTAGGCATGTTTTCGTTACAAGCTAGTGCCGCTTAATATCGCTTAGCTCTCCATAATCCAAATCCAACTGCGTCAACCTCTACTAGTTCAGCCATGGAAGAAATCATTCACGGTAATGCATTTACTATGCATATCATGGTAAAATAAGGAAGGTAAACTCGTTAGAACAGCTGTTTTAATTTTTTCATTGTGGTTGATCGTTTTAGCTGTCAAACTCATATGTACTTTGTTTTTGTACCATTTTGTTTCCTGTGTTGTTGGCAAAGACGATCAAGAAGTAGACAACCAGAAGATGTGCTCAATTTGGCAACCCTGGTAAAAGAGAACCAAAAAGTGCCAGATATTCACTCAAACGCATTTCTCTCTCGCGTCATATCTTGATTATTTCATACTTTTTGCATAGTTTATGTAATTTTATTTCAACACGGTTGGAATTTGTATAGTTATATACAATAACACTATCAAAAGCCGCTTGTGTATTCAAATATTCAATGAAGAGAGTAAGAGAGAGGGCAGAGAAGTGCTAGGGTTTCACTCGTTTTGTTTGTTGGCATTTGAACAATTAGACGATCAGAAGATGTGCGCAACTTGGCAACCCTGGTAAAAGAGAATCAAAAAGTGCTAGGAGTTCACTCAAACGCATTTCTCTCTCGCGTCATATCTTGCTTATTTCATACTTTTTGCATAGTTTATGTAATTTTACTTCAACATTTTTGGAATTTGTATAGTTATATACAATAATACTATCAAAACGCTGCTCGTGTATTGATATATTCAATGAAGAGAGTAAGAGAGAGAGAGTAGAGAAGTACTAGGGTTTCACTCGTTTTGTTTGTTGGCATTTGAGTGAAGAGAAATTTTGACTGTCTACTTGTACATCATTTTTGTGCGCGGTTGCCACAGTTGGTAATATCCAACCAAAATTGGTAACATTTAAACGGCTTGGTAACATTTTATTCATTTTAGTAAGCTTTTGAACTGAAATAATTAGTATAAGAAAAACCATTTGATTTCATACTTCTACTAGAACATTTGACGAAATGTGATCTAAAATGTTACTTATAGCTCATTCGCACTGCAAAATATTTTCATGATTTCGTATCAAATGTCCTAACAAAATCTGAAGTGTTCGTATTGGGGTTTTTCCTGATTTTATTGAAAGTCAAGGCGCATTGATGAGGTAGTGTTGCTACGACACCAAACACACTAAGCCAATAACAATAGGCATTTTGCTTTGTCTTTTTTCCACATTCAAATTCAGTACAAATATACTCCAGGAATAAAAGTAAAGAAAAAGTACATAAAATTCATTTTTCAGAAACAATAAATAACTAAGAAATGCGATAAATAAATATGTCGAGTATTCTCGTGGTACCACCACATCGATGCGCCGTGATTGAAATGGTTGTAAACAAACGTACTATTCGTTCGCAGTGTAAGAGTGAGATACAACAGCGTTGCATAAAGCAAATTAAGCATTTTTTTTCCTGATTCCTAGACAAATAAGAAAAAATACCCGAATTGTCGCCTGTCAAAACGTATGGGAAATCAAGTAAATTTTCTTGATTACTGCTTGAAATCAACAAAAGGGGCAAAATCAAGAAAATCGATGCCAGTGCGAATGCTGTATTACAAACAGAAGAAAACATGAAGCAGTGGCAACACTATTTGGGGGAATTGAATTAGGGTGTTCACGAAGGACTGCTTATCAGCTTATCAGCTCATGTGCTTATCTCGCCAACAACAAAATACATTGAAATAAAATAAGCAACTTTGAGCAACCTGTGCCTTTGGCAAAAGCTTATCAGTTTATCAGCTTATTTCTAGTGTTGGAAAATACCAAAAATTTAACTTGCTGGCAACACTAAAAACACGAAGTTTTAGCAAATGGCATCTCAAATTTTATATTTAAGTATTGGTAGCACTGGTATTTACATCTGTTTTTTGTTTATTAAAAAAAAACAATCAAAATGAGCGCAAGTCGGGGGGTCGGGGAAACCTATGTATACAAACGCAAAACCATAAATATTTGCATCGTATACATTTCTGACTACTTACCTTTAATGAATTCAATTTCCAAAGTACTCATATTGACTCTGAAGTCCATAATTTGTTGTTTAATGCTCTGCTTAGGCATTTTACAAACAATTTCAATTGTACATTGATGGTTTTGATTTCATTTATCGAACAGCTGATTGAAAAAAATAAGCAGATAACCAACATGGAAGGGTGTTCACGTAGCCCAGAGCTTATTTTTCATCTTTTCAGCACATAAGCTGATAAGCAGCCCTGCGTGAACAACCTAAATGATTATGGGCCTAAAGGGGCCCTTAGACCTGTGGATAAGTTGCTCGACTTCAAGTTGACATCAACTTCGATAACTAGACATCAACTTCGATTTTGCCCTTACACTCTCAAACTAGTTGAGGCAACTTCATTTTCTTGTCAGGTGTCCAAATGGAAAGTGGTGAGCGCACTGCGAAAATATCACAAATTTTACGACAAAACGCCATTTTTATTTTCTTTAAATATTTATAAATAACACTATAAATCACATTTATTTAGTATATATTTTTCCGATACTGTTTAATTTATTTATTTTTTGGTTCATTTATTTACATTTTGCCGATAACGTTGTCTCATGAACGTTTCTCACCGAAATGCGTATGAAAGTTGATGCGTATGAAAGAACTTCAAAAAATCAAAATGGCTTTGATTTTACATCAACTAGTCGTCTCTATCGCACTAACGAACTCATTGTGCTTTGATTGGTCTGAATATAAAAGTGTTAGGATACCCTAAATAATTTTGCATTGCAATTGAAAGGCAATAAAATAAATGCTTTTGGCTTTTTTTAAATCTTTATATTGATGTATGATGATGAAAAAGCTTCTCAAAATACCGTTCGGAACCGGTGTAAAAACTGTAGGTCCCAATCAGTGAGTATAAAACTCGAAAGTGCACTGCTCACTGGTTGTGTGAAGCTCTCCCCGATGGGGATGTTATGGGAACCTTTTTTTTTATTGATGTATGTTGTATGTAATATGATTTTAAATAAACATTTAGATAAACATTCTGGTAATTAAAAAATTATCCCTGTGGCAACTGTGCTTACGTGTATATATTGACAAATGAAGCGATTAAAACAAAACCCATGGTAAAAGTATCTATCGGGTAAACGCGTCAGCCCAGCTGATTTGTGGTTTTTTCATCTTTTCCGTCGGTAAGCTGTCAAATTCGATTTTGTTTCTCTTTGTTTGTTAATAAAATTCAAAGAATTTCAACCAAAATGCAATTCAATAGCATAGACTTTGTAGCAAGTAAGACAATCTTATAAAATTTTTCACATTTTGAGTACATAGTGGTTTTCATTATTCAGCGAATTTTGACAGCTTAATGACGGAATTGCTAATGCGACTACCTAATAGATAATTCTACCTTGATTTTGGCATGAGGAGAGACTAAACAAAAACAAAATGCCTGTTGTTCTTGCCCACAATTGTTGTTGTATCTACTGCGACTACTTGGTATGGCACACATTGAACAATTCTAGTTCTACAAAAGTATTTGTTATTTGTGGTTTTTTCATCTTTTCCGTCGGTAAGCTGTCAAATTCGATTTTGTTTCCCTTTGTTTGTTAATAAAATTCAAAGAATTTCAACCAAAATGCAATTTAATAGCATAGACTTTGTAGCAAGTAAGACGATCTTATAAAATTATTCACATTTTGAGTACATAGTGGTTTTCATTATTCAGCGAATTTTGACAGCTTAACGACGGAATTGCTAATGAGACTACCTAATAGATAATTCTACCATGATTTTGGCATGAGGAGAGACTAAACAATAACAATAACAATTGTTGTATCTACTGCGACTACTTGGTATGGCATACATCATGGTACAATAATATGTTCATGGTAAAGTCGTAAGAACAGCTGTTTTCATTTTTTTCATGAGGTTCTTCGCTTCGGCTGTCACACTCACGTATTTTGTTTTTGTACTCTTTTGCATTCTTGTGTTGTTGGTATGAATTTGTGTAGAGTTTGACAGCTGAAGCTAATAGAACAAAAACAATATGCCTGTTGTTGCTGCCTACAACAACAACAACGCGCGCTTCTATTACCATGAAGCAGGGCACACTAATCACGGTAGTAGCAGTAAATATGTGTGTAATCATGTGCAAAATCGCACTTGGCTTCTGTCAAACTCAGCTGATAAAAATGTAAACAAAATGTGCATTTTTGAATCGGTTGTGATATAATTGGAAAGAAATATTTGCCAAATTAATGAAGATTGAAATTAATAATTGATGATGTTGCAGTTGAATTGGTTTTTCCCGGTGTGAAACTCTAACTCGTATTCGCGTCTGTAAACAACTTATAACCAACAAATGTAAACAAATTTGGCATTTCCCAAATGCGTCAAATGAAAAAAATCAAATCAGCTGTTCTAACGATACAACCTTGTCTTTCAACCATGTCATGAAGATATTATTGTACCATGGCATAGATTGAACAATTCTAGTTTTACAAAATTATTTGTTATGCGATGTTTAGTTCACAAAACTATTTAAAAAGAAGAACCCCATGCACGGGTACCACTCGCGAAGAATTCATTGGACACTTAGTAGGAGAATTCTATACCACCAATAATTTAGGTATATTTAAATCTAAATTTAATTGCATTTATTTAAATACATCTTTAAACTGCGCAGAGGCCAAAGAACAAGTTACAGCTAATCTGGCAAATTTTGCATACGATCCAGTTAACTGGGACTACATAAAAGGAGCAGACGCATTGAAACTGTATTTGGAATTATTGGAAACACCGAACGAGATCCTGCAACAAAATGGTACAGCTGGATTGTGCAACATTTGTTTAGGTATTTTTAAAGCAAATGACAATGTTAACGTAATTTTAATTGCTATTCTTTTTAATTGCAGATGAAGATGCTTTTGTGTTTATAACAAAGCCCGAAAATATAAAGATTATACATCATTTGTTGCACAAAACCGAGAACAAAGAAGTAATTTTAAATTGTTGTACTATAATTTATCACTTATTATCTGTATGCAGCAAACAAAAGCCGAATATTCTTACTGGAGTTATATTTAAACGCATCCAACACTTTCAAAGTAGCTACAAATCCGACAAAAGAGTTTATAAGTTGTGCACATTACTGTTGGAGGATTTTGGTAAACGCTATGAATTTGTGGAGAAACCAGCAAAGTAGATGTATAATAAATCGGTGTCATTCTCAGTTATGTGCACAACGGGAATTTAATTTCGTGAAAAAGTTTTCACAACAAGATCTGGACAAATTTTCACAGCTAACCGGTGATTTTAACAATATACACTCGCAGAAATACGCTGAGAAGGATCGGGTGGTTCATGGCGCATTCTTAAATGCCGTTGTTGCCGGCATAATTGGAACATATTTCCCAGGAATAGGAACTATTGTATTGGAACAAAAATTTACTTTTCCAAAACCATGTCGCATTAATATTGATTGCCTATTTGTAGTAAGGATGGAGCAAAGACGCAAAATCTCCACTATCTCATACGAATGCGTACAAAATGGTACAATCGTTTTTGAAGGAGTGGCTAAATTGTTAATTTATAATAATAAGATTAAACCATATTTTATTTTTGTATTTATTTCTTTGACCGTTTGCCTTCTCCCTTTTTGGGTGGTGCTTTTCCTCTTAATCTTCTCATACGTTTCATTTCTTCCTTGAAGTCTTGATGTTCGTCGCGGAATAGACCGTAATCACGCAAGTGCCTCATGAGTAAATGTGTTTCTACATGTCGCGGATACCAGTTAACAATCATATCTCGTTTATGCACTGGTTCTTCGCTAAACATACGGACAACCTATTGATAAATAAGTTAGTACACAATACAACTTTTGTAGCGAAGGTACAAACCTTCATGGACTTATCATTAGTTGTTCGGGCTACCTCTCCAAAAATACGGTTGGATAGATAATTCATGCGGCGAGCATATTGTGTGCCCAATTTTACGAGATCTGTGTATTTTGAGCCCGACATTGTTAATATCCTAGGCACTTCGAAAACCACTTTTTTACACAATTTATTTTTTGGTTATATCACGAACTTCAGAAGGAACGAGAATGTTGGTAGAAGAAGTAAGGTAGACGCACCATGTGTTTTTGTAATTGTAGACAACAACAACACATTTTGTTTCGTATTTTACACGGAGCATGAACAATAATAGCTTTGTTCCTTTACTTTTCGTGTAAATGAGAGTAAAAGCAAAATTCACTGTCAAATACTCAAATTTACCCAAAAGTAAAGGAACGCAAAAAACCACTTTTCTTACCCGAAAACAAATGTCACAACACAAAACATATGCTTGACAACAAATCTTGCATATCATGTTAGTTTTCACTGTTCATTTGCACACTTTCCATCTTCTTTAAATAAGCACTCTCAAAGCAATCACTTTTCAAGTTAATAAAATTGTAAATTCAATAATTTTTTTTCACTTGTGTTATTTTTGTCACAAATAATATATATGTTTTTACGTTGACGTTTCGAACAGCTGATTGTTTGACACTGCCCAAACTTACCCGAAGAAAAAGTCTGGGTAAGTCCGGTAAAAAGAGAAACGCATTTTGACGTTAAGAGAAACAAAAAATCTCATTTACCCAATTTTTGCGTACGGGAACGCTTTTGGGTAAGTTTGGGTTCCCGCGGGATCCCGCGGTAAAGTAAAGGAACAAGCTAATATCTACATGGTAATAGCAGCGCATTTTGTTTTTGTTCTATTCCATGGTACAAAGAAATGGTAGAAGCACTAGCCCAGCTGATTTGAACTTTTTTCTGGACTGAGTGTGATTAAGTTTTTCTCTTATGTCAAAATTTGTTTACATTTGTTTGTCTGCAACATAGAATAACACATACGTAGAAGGTTTTATTCGCTCATCTGACGTTTCATTTCACACTCTCATCGTAGGTTTGTGGAAATGAGAGCAAATTAAATTTAAAATTTACATACACCAGGTGGAGTTACAAAATATGTTCACTTAACTATTTCCTGTCGTTTTGGTATAGAACTGAAAAATTTAAAAGTAGTTTGCACTTTTTTGTTGATTTTTATCGTTGGTATATATTTGTATTGTATTTAACACAACTAGTTTGCCACAAAAACACGAAATTCGGGTGTAGTTCCTTTGTGGATCGCTGTATACTATTGCCACCATCTGGTATTATTGAACCCATATTTTCCACCCTCCACTGTGTAATTTCCATCGTACCTATGACGTTTAATTTATTGAGCGAATAAAAACTTCTATAGTATGTGTTATTCTATGGTCTGCAACCCCCGTTCGCCAGCAACTGCTGTTTTTGAAATATTTCTCTGCAAAAATTACATAGATACGTTTTAATTTTCACACTTAAACACTTTCAATATATCAAATACCTCTCAATCATTTTCTAAATGGCACTTTTTGCAAATTTGTTTACATTTTCATCATTTTTCTATCAGCTGACATGACACAACACAGACACTGAGCAAAAACAAAATGCCTGTTGTTTTTGGCTTGTTGTATTTGATGTCGTACTGCATCTACCATTATATTTCTACCATGGTTCTATTCGCTTCAGCTGTCAAACTACACAAATACATACCAACGACACAAGAATGCAAAATAGTACCATGGTACAATAATATGTGCATGGTAAAGTCGTAAGAACAGCTGTTTTCATGAGGTTCTTCGCTTCGGCTGTCACACTCACATGTATTTTGTTTTTGTACTCTTTTGCATTCTTGTGTTGGTATTTATTTGTGTAGAGTTTGACAGCTGAAGCGAATAGAACAAAAACAAAATGCCTGTTGTTGCTGCCTACAACAACAACAACACGCGCTGTTATTACCATGAAATAGTACAAAAACAAAATACATGTGAGTGACAGCCGAAGCGAAGAACCTCATGGAAAAAATGAAAACAGCTGTTCTTACGACTTTACCATGAACATATTGGTTGCGTTTTTTTTGTAACATATGTATATACGAGACGTTTACAGGATACAAACGTATAGCGGTTAAAAATAAATAACTTGACATCACTGTAATATAAAGTCATTTTTTATTTATATATTTGTCAGTTTTCATTTGTAAACATATCACCATTTTTGAAACAAATTTTTAAATATCAAATTTTAATTTGAGAAGACGAGCAGGTCTCAAAAAGTAAATGTCGGCTACAAGAAAAATCTCGCATTTAAATTTTGTTCAGCCAACTTTACCAAAATGCGCGTTGGTTTCAGCAGGAGGTGATATAGGATGCCGCTGTGCATCTGGTGCGGTACGAACGCGTCAATTCAATTTTTGTCAAAGGAAGTAAGCTCTCCCCTTAAGCTCTCATTAAGACTCATTTAAGACTCATTTGATCATTTAAAATGTATTCGTGTTTTAATAAATGGACTGTTTTAATTTTATGTAATTTATTGCAAACTGGTTGAAATAAGTTTCCATAGAAAAGCACTACGCGATTTTAGCATAAAGGTGTTTTGCAGCAAACTTTGTCTTACAATACACCACGTTGTTCTCGTCGAGAAATCAGGCTCTTGTATTGGAGATCAGCTACATTTGTGATGATATTTTTCCTGGAACTACTACAAGATTGGAAGTATTCGGGAAAACGTTAATCCAAGCAAATCAAAATGTGTTTAAACATTTGAAGTCTCTCGGGCTTAAAGGAAGCTCGAATAGTGGTTGGCATTTTGGATGATATCAAAGACCTTTTTTTTAAAGACTCATTTGGTTGAGATAGCTTTAATCAGTACTTTCAATATCAAGGATGACCTTCATGCGACATTTTTCTGTTGAACACTTAGGGATTCCGAAAAGTTGTTTTATGGCCGCTGCTGTCAAATTCAAAGGTTTTGTTTTTGTACTTTTCTGTTTACATTTATTTGTGGAGAGGAGGGTCTAAACAAAAACACAATAGGTCTGTCTGCGTACTTTTCCAGTAGCAAATACTCAGTAACTTTTTTTGGGAGAGTAAGAACAATTTTACTCTCTCGGTTAAAAATATCTCAAAAAGTACGCAGACATCATCCAGTGAAATCTTGCAAGAAAACAGCTGATCGGTGTGTAAACAGTTGAAATATCAAAGCAAACGAATTCTAGCATATGTGTCGCACGGTCGCACTGTATATTTGCACGTTTCTAGCATGAAGTAAAATGTTTTGTTTATTAGAATTGTTACGATCTTTACTTTGGTGCCTAATAAATAAGAACACAACTTATGTAAATAAAGATGTAAAATGATTAATTAAGTTTTATTAGGGTTTAGTCAAGAGAAGCAAATTAGCACGTCTTGCTTAGGCAAACAACCGGAAGGAAGAGAGCGAATGACTATCATAGATCGATTGACATTTTATCTATCATCCTTGGTTTGACGTTTCTACTCTTCCTGGCTAGGGATGCCAACATCTCTCCTTCTTTTAGTAAGCACATAATCCGCAGTCCAAGTTGGAGGTCTCTTGCGTCTTTTGGATTGTCGGGCTGTTTGCTGCGTAGCGTTTTGATCAGGCACCACTTGCGTAGATCCCAATGTATGTTGCTCGTTGATCGGAGTTGCCTCGGTGTCTCTTGGAGCGGGTAAATCCTGGATTTCAGAATCTGGAGACTCAATCAGGCTTTGAGTTAGAAGCGGTGGTGATGCCTCGGACGGAGGAACAGATGCGGTTGTTGAAATTGATTGACTAGTGTTTGGATAAATATATTCAATTGTGATTGTGGCTTGGTTTTAACATGCCTGTATCGTAGTTGATTTGCGTGTGAGTGAACCACTTTAAAGTACGGGGAGTTTTCAAGTTCCACTTCGTAGTTTACTTTACCCAACTTGTTAAGTATATGACCAGGGGACCAAAAGGTTTTGTTGAGTCTATAAAGTTTAACAAAAACTGGGTCGTTTACGTTGTAACATCTTGCCTTAGCGGAGTTCCGTTTGTCAAACTGTTCTTCCATTTTAGTATTGAATTTTTGTATTTCTGGTGGTGGATCATATTTCAAAATATCCAGATCTATCCTCAACTTCCTCCCAAGGAATAATTCAGAGGGCGACAACCCGTTCGGTGCACTGCGGTTTGGTGAAGCTCGATAAATTTGTAAAAACGAGTGCATGATGTGGTTTGGGTTGCCTTCAACTTTCTTCAGGGAGCGCTTCAGAGTATCCACAAATCGCTCCGCCTGACCATTTGACTGAGGATGGTAGGGTGCGGTAAATTTGTGCTGAATACCGTGAGCCGTGCAAAAGTCTGAAAAAGAAGAACTGGAAAATTGAGTGCCGTTATCACTTACGATCAGCTTGGGATTTCCGTATTGTGATATGAAGTCGATTAGGCAGTTTAAAATGGACGTAGATGTAATTGATTTTATTTGGTATACTTGAGGCCATTTTGAGAATGAGTCAATGATAACGAAGTAATACCATGCGTCGAGTGGCCCAGCTATGTCGATATGGATGCGCTCCATTGGATGTGTTGACAATGGCCACGATGCGAGTTTTGTTTTCGGTAGAGTTTTAGCCATCAATGAACATTTGTCACACTCACGTACAAACTCCTTGATGTTCTCGTCGATGCGTGGCCAGTACACGTAACTTCTGGCAAGGGATTTAGTGCGCTCTATACCCTGATGACCTTTGTGCAGTGCTCTTAAAATTCGCCTTCGAAAACACTGAGGAACGACCAGTCGATCAGTGTACATAAGACATTCACCTACAATACTTAGACTGTCACTGCGTGAGCGGAATTGCTGGACATCACTGGAACATTGTTGAGGCCACTTGCCTTGTTGAGTGTATTTTATTACCTCTTGCAAAAGTTTGTCTTTTTGTGTTGCCTGGCGGACCATGTTGAATGTGACGGGTAGTGATGACAAACAATCGGTGGCAATGTGTAAAACATCTGCATCTATTTGCACTAAAGCAACTACAATATCTTCGTCCGCTTTGCTTGTTGAACTGATTAAGCGCGACAACAGGTCTGCTGCACCAAAATCATCTGTTCGAATATACGACAACTCAAAGTCATATGACATGAGTGTCAGGGCCCATCTTTGCAATCTATTCGCTGAGTGAACTGGAATACCTTTTTTATTTGCAAAAATGGCCAACAATGGCTTGTGGTCCGTATGAAGAACGAAGTGTCGTCCATGCAAATATTTGTGGAATTTTGTTACTGCGAAAACGAGGGCCAATCCCTCTTTTTCGATTTGGGAGTAATTTTTCTCCGCCGGTGTGAGTGCACGGGAAGCGTGGTAGATGGCTTTTTCGCTACCGTCTGGGAAAGTGTGGCAAATATATGCACCGAGTCCTACATTTGAGGCGTCTGCTGCTACTTTTATAGGTAACTTCGGGTCATAATGTGGGAGCAAAAGTTCAGATGACAACAATTGCTTGAACTTCTCAAAATTTTGCTGGCATTTTAGTGTCCACTTCCACTTCGCTTCCTTTTTTAGCAGAGCATCCAATGGGTCACGTAAATTTCGCATTTGTTTTATAAATTTGCCGTAATAATTGATGGCACCGAGAAACGATCGCAGTTCACTGACATCCTTTGGCGGTGGTAGGTCTAGAATTTTGGCAATCTTCATCTTATCGGGCTTCATGCCAGTTTTGTCGACAAAATATCCAAGGTATGTACATGTTTCAGAGAAAAATGTGCATTTAGCAAAATTTACTGTCATGTTGTGTAATTTGAAACGAGTACATACCTGGGATACTGCCTTTACATTTTCTTCCTTTGTACGAGTAGCTACGATCACATCGTCAAGGTAGGTGAAGACTCCACTGATGCCTGCTAAAATGGTGGCCATCACCTGTTGAAATGCTCCCGGGGCGGATTTTACACCAGGTGCCAAACGATTGAAGGTGTATAAACCATTGTGAGTGTTGATTACCAGAAGTTTCTTCGTGTAGTCGTCGACTTCAATTTGCATATAAGCATTGTTCAAATCCAGAATTGAAAAGTATGAACACCCGTTGAAGTTTATGAAAATTTCATCTGGAAGTGGTAGGGGGAACGTATGTGGTTCAAACTGCGCGTTTAAGCCCGTCGAGTAGTCTCCGCAAATGCGTAAAGCACCCGATGCTCTTTTTACTACCACTATTGGTGCTGCCCACTGAGAAAATGAGATTGGTGTAATGATACCTTCTCTTTCCAAGCGGCGTAACTCTTCATCCACAGGATCCTTGACTGCATAAGCAACAGGTCGTTTTGGTCGAAACGTTGGAATAGGGTCAGGTTTGAGTTGAAGACGGACTTGAAATGATGTGCAGTGGCCAATTTCGTTTCGAAAAACTTCCGGGAACCAGGCTTTAATATCTCCTTCTGATGTTTTGGCTAAGTCTGTTGCGTTGATGTGGTTGCATGTTGTGTATGAGGACAACGGTGAATCCCATAATTTAAAAATTTGTATTAAGTCTGAGCCAAAAAGATTTAGGTTATGAGAAACTGCTATGGTGGCTTCCCTGACCATTTTGTTGACTTCCACCAGTGACTTAAATTGACCTTCAATGACAATTGTGTTTGAAGAGGCATCCCTGGGAGTGAATGGGGTCATCTGTAATGGCGGGCATCCGATTTTTTTCCAATTTTGACGGGAAATTATTGTTATATCGGACCCGGTGTCGTGTTGGAGTTTAATTGATGTGTTATTAACTCGAACGGTTACAAATCTTCTGTTATGGCTGTGCTCTCCTCCGGTTGAAGCTATTGTTTTGATGTTTGTGTTCCTAGAATCGAACTTTTTGTTTTTGTTGTGCCTATTTTTGTTACCAACATTTTTGTTTGGGTTCCATTCCTTAGGATTTTTCGAAAAACAAGCACAGTAGCCTTCTTTGTGTCCTATTTTTCCGCACTGTGTACATTTGTGGGTCGAAAAATTGCAGTCTTTGACAAAATGCATGTTGCCGCATTGCCAGCACGGACGCTTTGGTAGAGTATGCTCACCTTTGTAATGTTTTGAAACCGCGTTGACTTCAATTTGCTTGCATTGGACCATTGCAATGTCCCTTTTCAAGCTTCGCATCCGATTTACTTCTGCTACAAGGCTATCAATCGTAAGTTTCACTGTAGGATTTTCGTTGTCCAACAATTGGAGAAGTCGTGCTCGGATTTCTTCATCCCTGTGAGACTTTAAACCTTGTACAAACATTAAACACTTAAAATCGTCGATTGTGCACTTGTCAAGCAAAAACAATTCGCAGTTTCTGTTTACTTTTGATGCGTAACTAATGATGTCGTCATTTTCATTGTAAACACAAGCAAAACATTTGGCGCGTATACTGAACTGTGATTCTTTTTGTCCAAATAGCTTTGACAGGGTTGCCACGGTTTGTTCAAATGAAATGTCTCGTGCCTGCTTTGGCAGAATGTAGTCGCGGTATTTATCAAAAACATTTGTACAAACTTTTCTTAGTAAAAGTCGTACCTTCGCACCGTCATCTAAGTTATTTGCATCAACTCGAAACAATTCATCATATCGAGCATACCAGCTGGCAAAGGTGTTATTTTCTTCTGGCTCATACACAAACTCACGCATATTTTTGGCAAGCATGTCTAGGGAGGTCTCCACATTGTTGAGTATTGTGTTGGTTGAAGATCCTCCATATTGGCTATGCGCACTGGATGCTGATTCCATATTTTGTTGTGTTACGCTGATGAGTCGTTCCATAAGCTGCTGGTGTCTCTCAAGAGATTCGTGTTGTCTCGAAAGTAGTGTGCCAACTATTGATTCGAGCGACATTTTGTTTTTTTTTTTTTTTCACGACAAATAAGTATTTTTAAGGTACGCGTTTTACCATGTAAATAAACTTTTACCTCGTCGCCAACTGTTACGATCTTTACTTTGGTGCCTAATAAATAAGAACACAACTTATGTAAATAAAGATGTAAAATGATTAATTAAGTTTTATTAGGGTTTAGTCAAGAGAAGCAAATTAGCACGTCTTGCTTAGGCAAACAACCGGAAGGAAGAGAGCGAATGACTATCATAGATCGATTGACATTTTATCTATCATCCTTGGTTTGACGTTTCTACTCTTCCTGGCTAGGGATGCCAACAATAATTTATTATAAACGTTAAAAATCAACACAATTCTAACTTCTTACCTCTGCCATTGTTAATTTCAATTTTTATTTTCATTTCACAAAAATTATTTCATTCAAACAGTAAATAAAAACAGCTGTTCAAACTAGTTGCAAAATCTTGCAAGCAGAAATTTCTTCAGCAACATTTTGCAAGTTCTCTAACTTCCAACTGTCAAAAAATTCTCTTTTTGGCTCTCTCGCTGCAAGAGATTTGGAGTACGCAGACAGAGCTAATGCCTATTGTTCTTGCCCACAATTGTTGTTGTATCTACTGCGACTACTTGGTATTTTTACTATGGTTGAAACGAACTTGCTTTCAATTTCTCTTTCAAGTCGTGTGTGTCAATTTACTTTCAAGAGAACAGCTGATTACAGTTGCTAGGAACAGTTTCTCGTTTTTCTTCTTACAAATACTCTTCCGGCATATTTTTTGATTTCTATTCTTACAAATATTAAAAACTTATGGCTTAAACCTGGAATAGGTCGGCAACTCGACTTCGGCTCCAAGCTATCACCATTGGATAGCTCGTAATACCATCCCGTATGCCCGAACTTTGGGGACCCGTAACTCCGAAAATAGGGGTTTCCACCGATTTTTTTATTTTACTTTTGTTACTTCAAATAACGTTCCCTACACCCAAAAAAAGCAAAAAAAATTGGACGAGCCGATCTGTACTAGGTCTGTTCCCATTAAGTTTTATGGAACATATATATTTTATCATACAGACGAAATGATGTACAAATGCTGACATGATGATGACATCTTGAATAATAAATTGCTTTGAAGTTGCGTGCAGCCTACTTCACAGCTATCAATTCACATGAATTTTGACAAGCAGTATGTGTAAAAGACTTGAAACAAAATCATTTTGTTTCGTATTTTAATGCCAAGGCTGATATAGTAGAGGTTAACGTATGCTGATTTCGTTTTCTTATGACACCTATAAATTTATTCAAGCTCAAGATCTTTTTAAATAATATAAATCTTATTATCTTTATATTACTTTCAAAAAAGTCGAGCATAAAAATGTTCCAATGATACCAAGGCTGTCTGTATAGCTATTTCGGATCTTGCCAAGATCTTCATCAGCAGACGTTTTTGGTATGTTTTTGGTGAATTCTTCAAAAATATATATCCAGAAACACTCATCATATTAATGAGAATTCCTTTATATACTCGTTTGAAGAATGGCCGTCGGTGGTGCAATGGTTAGTGTGCGCGGCTCTTGTACATGAGATCCTGGGTTCGAACCCGGCTCTGACCACCTTCAAATTTTCTTTCGGCGGCGGCCACCTCGCATAGTGACGGCGAACCTATCGAGTATCTAGCCATGAAAAAGCTTCTCAAATTACCGTTCGGAATCGGTGTAAAACTGTAGGTCCCAATCAGTGAGTGAAAACTGGAAAGCGCACAGGTCAGTGATTGTGAGAAGTTCTCCCCAGTCCCTTCATGGGATGTAATGGGAAACCATTTATTTTATTTTTTTGAAGAATACCAAGCACTACCATTGGAACACCTTCATGCACAACTATTTTTATCATGCCGTAAAACCATTGGTTTTAATCAGACATGATTTGTTTTTGTTATGTCATTACAAAAAACAACAAAACAGAGGGTTGCCATCAACAATATTATTGTTTCAAGCTCACGGTGCTCATCGTCAACTTTCATCATTTCCCTTACGGGAATTTTCATTCGGTCTGTTTTCCAATACCTATAAATTTATTCAAGCTCAAGACCTTTTTAAATAATATAAAGCTTATTATCTTTATATTACTTTCAAAAAAGTCGAGCATAAAAATGTTCCAATGATACCAAGGCTGTCTGTATAGCTATTTCGGATCTTGCCAAGATCTTCATCAGCAGACGTTTTTGGTATGTTTTTGGTGAATTCTTCAAAAATATATATCCAGAAACACTCATCATATTAATGAGAATTCCTTTATATACTCGTTTGAAGAATACCAAGCACTACCATTAGGGTTTTCTTATGACCCTATCTGTCAAATTCAGTGTATTTTGTTATCGTACTTTTTTGTGTACTTTGTTTGGTCATATGTTTTTGTGTTGAATTTGATATTTAAAGTCATAGGACAAACACATAATCCCTGTTGTTGGTGTCCACAATTACAACAAATCCTACTGCATTAACCTCTACTAGATCAGTCTTGTTTAATGCCGAATCTAGTATAGACACATTAATTCTCTCGTGGAAATGAGAGAAATTCGACAACAATTAACTTACAGCAGGTGGAGGTACAAGAACTGTTTACTTAAGTTTTTCATTTCGTTTTCGTATAGAACTGTGAAATTTAAATGTATTTTGCACTTTTTTGTTGACTTTTATCTTTGGTATACATTTGTATTGTATTTAACACAACAATTTTTACACGTAACACGGTTGTTGTTGTTTCTTTGTTTGGCGTTGTGTACTATTGCCTATTGCCTATCTGGTATTATAGAACCCATGCTTTCCATCATCCAATGTTTACTTGCAACCATACCTATGACGTTTAATTTATTAAGAGAATTAATGTGTCTATGCTAAATTCGTCTACGATAAAACCTGTCTATGATAAAATCTTATAACCTGTTACCATAGTCTAATAATATAAGTCGACGCGTGGCGTGTTGTTGTAATATGAAACGATTTTGACAGAATTTTGTTGTACTATTGTTATGACAATACACTCGATATGTCAAAATCATTTTATATACGAAGAAGAGGCAAAGGAAAAACGCCAAAGTAAATAATTACATTCATAGAATTACATGTATTAAAAAAAAAGTAGTAGGCAGAAATTATATAATTTACAATTATATTTATATTTCAATTTAATTTGCACAACACTTTTCAAACGTTTAATAATGAACAATAAGAATCAAAACAAATGATGAGACAAGTTTGACACTTCGAGTGTACTACGTAAACAAAGAATGATAAAAAGAAACAACCCAATAACAAAATGCCTGATCAGCTGGGCTTATGCTTCCACTTATATTATTACACTATGCCTGTTACTCTATCTCGAACGAAAGCTTTCGTTCGTGTTCTAGACGAAAGAAGGTTGGTTTGGGTTTCATAATTTTTTTCGTTTCAAATTGAACGGAAACATGCAATTTTTCGGTACAAATTTATTTCTATTTCGAATCAGTCCCAATCAGTGAGTGTACAAATATAAAGCGCACTTCTCACTGGTTGTAACAAGCTCCCCCCAATCCCTTCACGGGAAGTAATGGGAAATCACTTTTTTTTAATTCTACCATACATATTTTCAAATTAACAGTTTACAAAACCAACAGGAATAATGATTGCCTAATAGCATAGTTAATAAATCGTAATTTCTTGTTTCATACAAAAACTGTTTCGTTAAATTTTTCCTGGGAAGAACCTTCGGACGGCCCATCTTGTAACTGGAGATCATTAATTTTTTCCAGCTCGGTAAATTTTTCATCCACGCCCTTTTTGTGTGTTTGCTTGTCTTCTCCGAAATGCTGTTTAATTTGTTCGAACTTCTGCTCAAATATATCGAACTTCTTGGCCGACCTTTAGGAATTGCTCATTAACTTGTATTTCCATGTTGGTCATAACTTCTTTTTGTGTCGTTTGATGCTTCCCGAATGATTTTAGAATTTTCGCCAAATTTCTCATCCATAATTCTAGAATTGTCGCTAAATTATTCGTTCATAGTTCTAGAAATTGCTCGTTATTATTCTAGAATAGCTGTAGCTCTACGTTGTTTCTAATTGTTGGGTGATCAAATTTGATCATCTCCTTTTTCAGTTGCCCAACTAATTCGTAATTTCACTTCTGACAGCAATGTTAAGAATTTCCTAATTATTCTTCTTAAGCGCTGGTTTAATTTCGGTTAATAAAACAAGGTTTACACAAACTATTACTTAGCATTGCGTACTTTTGGGTGTTTAATCACAGATTGTCTCGAAAGGCAAAATACATCAACTATTTATACATACTCAACACCTTGGGACAGCAATTTCCGTCCATTACCGGAACCAGCGCGTAGTTGCACGTTTATTCAGGTACATTCCAAATACTGGTGACATTGGAAATTTCGTTATCTGTTCATAAATTTTGGCAAAATCTTTTACTCCTACAACAATGACATACTTTGAGACATACCTAACATTATCAAGATTCATATTACTTTGACATACATGTCATACATAAACGATAGATTTAAAAATACCTGAGTTAAAGAATGAAATCCAGCGCATCAAACAAATTCAAAACCAAAAACTTTCACAACACACAAACGCTCTTTCAAGAAATTTAGGAATAAAAAGTTCATTCCGTCTACATAGGGGAGATTTCCCACACAGCAATCAACCAAGAAATCACAAATGCAATTATACATAGTCCCGCTTAAACATCAACCAAATTATAAATCATTGGATTAACCCCAATTAGAATACAGGATTTGAGCAAATCCAATAAATCAAAATAAAGTCAAGGGAAAACCGCCAATACTTTGTATTAACATAACTCATTTATTGTTAGGATTTTGTTATTTACAATAAATTAAAAATATGTTATTGTTTTCTGGAACGCTTTACTTCGTTTTCGAAACAAGTCAATGAATAAAACTAAATATAATATTAAATATAATCGTGTAGACAAACCATTCATTCCCTGCCTAACAAATACTTATACATTTTGCCTAAAATTAGAAGTAAAAAACCAGGTTGCCTTTAAACCGTTTCGATGGCTCCTTTGCGTCTTGCGCTGCTTTGGGCCACTAATGAAGACGTATTGGCATCATCTGTGGCTATGAACGAAGTTTCTTCGGATGATTTTTGTGTTTGTAACAGGGTTTCCTTGGGACAGGAAACGTTATTGCCCTGTGCAGGTATAGAACTATCTCTCGGCGCGGCGTTATGAATGGAAATCTGTTCTAAATTTGAGGCCCGCAATGGTGTATGTGAACGAGAACCCGTGTTTGATGAGGATGTTGGTGTTCGGCCATGTGGACTGTTATTGCGTGAATGTTGAAAATCCTCCAGGGGAATTTCTTCTGATCTGAAACACAATATTATAATGATAACGTTATGTTTATATATAAAATATGTTATTAAATAACTAACAACCTAGGCCGCGGCGTACGGGGACTACTGTCTCTTGATGATCGTTGTTGTGAATTGTCTCTGGAATGAGATGAACTTTTCCCACCGCTACTTGGTGAATGGGAATGATCGCGGTGTTGGGAACTACGTGAGGCATCATTGCAGTTAGAGTTCGAACTGGGACTACGTCTGCGGGATCGTCCTGTACTTTCATTACGTATGCTTGTATGAATATTATGATATATTTTATACACGATTTCGTTTTATTGCTAGAAATATGTATACATGCTGGCAAACCAATGAGATAATAACTTACCCTTCTATTGAACGGTTTTGAGCCATTTGTATGCGGCTTACACTCCCAACTATTCCACTGTCACGTCTTAGAGCTGCTGCGAATCCTGGCACTCGATTAGATGTCGAGAATATGGGTCGATGTTCACGTGACGACCGTGAACTGCCGCTGCTACTGGGACCACTGCCTGACTTTAACCCTGCTACTGCATACAAGGGAGAATCTATCACCTGCCCAGGTATTTCAATCATTTGAGCAATTTGATACATTTTCTTTTGCCGGGCTTTACTTCGACCCTTTGTCAATCGTTGCTTTGCAGCCATGCTACGTATGTGATCATCAAATAAAAATTTGGCAGATATCAAGGGAGCTCGATTGTGGCTAGCACCGCCACGATGTACAGTTATGTGCAAACATCGACTATCATCTTTGTCGCCCACGACTTCAACGTCTTGAAGAAACCCTACAAACTTAGCGACACCCCAACCTAAAAGTTTTGCATCAGGTTCAACTAAAATCAGTTGCAATGAATCAATTACAAGAAATCTCCGCTGTTTAACATTATCCTTCGCAATTACGGTGCATGCTATTAGATCGCTGTTATCTGCAAGGAAATTTATAAATATCTTGACAATCGCTTGCGTAAACCATTGACAGACTTACTTAAATCCAAAACATTATCTACTTGAACTAAATTTAATGTGTTGGTTAGCGGCAACATAGTCTCTTTTTCATTCAAAAACTGCTGGCACGTTTTACGTAACAGAAAAAAAACCCGTATTGCTCGTCTGGCTTTTTCAACTTCACCACAAGGAAGACGCCTTGTAAAAGGTATCCCCGTTAAGGGAGTACCAGTTGGAGGTAACAAAATCGTTGAGTCCATACATAGGAATTCGACATTTAACTGACTCTTTCGCATTTCTTGGTTCTCGTCTTCAAATAAATCTAAGAAAATATCTTCGGACTTATAAAAGTTTCTTAGAACGGACATCGATTGATTGCGTGCAGCGAACAGCAAATCTTGTTGCACTTCAGTGATGCAAGTCGTTGTTGGGCATTCGGATGTTTGATTACTTGACTTGGAAAAGGTAACTAAAAGTTTTAATGCTATCTCAATAGTAATCAACCGGATTCGACAGGCTAAATATAAATAAAATAATAAAGTTAACTATTAATCCCTAGCAAAATAAGCTGAATATACTTACATGGTTGATTGGAAAGCGTTATAATATTTAACAAACTCTGAATTATTTCCGCTTTATAGCTTAGAGAACCATTGCCCGACTTAGATAGTACTTGATGAAACCAATCATTTTTTACACCTGAAAATACATATTTGCATTATACACACAATTCCGATTAAAATTTAGTTGGAGGATCAGACAATGAAGGTTTAAGTAGCATTTGATTAGAGCTTTAAAGGCCATGTATGATTTACATACCATCTAGTACAACGAAATTTACAATTGAAATTTTAGCAAGCGGCATGAATAAATAGTAGAAAGTTGAGTAGGAGACATGAAATTATATGACAAAGTTAATAATAAAAAAAATACAACCTTTATTGTAGCTCATGGCATAAATTAAGCATAACGCTAATAAAGCCAAGTAATCATTCTCTGTACAATCCAATGCCGACAAGACTGTATCCAAAAAAGGTCGCTGCAATATCAATGACGGTGCAATTATGGATGTAGGTGAGGTTAATTGCTGTAATTTTTCCTTCTCTTCGTCGGTTATATTTGCAAATTTGGTGGCTGTAATTAAGATTGGAACATCTGAGTTCTCTAAGGCCTCAGTTGAGGTATGAATATCGATTTCTTCTGCAGATTGAATTGTCTCTGAAGAAGGTTCCTCATTTACTGATGCAGGCGTTATTGCAATTTCTTCTGTTGTTTCTTCGGCATACGAATAACCAGATGAATTAGTTGCAGTATCTAAAGCTTGTTCCAAACTTTCGCGGGGTTCTGTGAAACTAGGCACCACAGTTTCACGGTGTTCAGCATACGAACTAAGAACTGATGCTGCGCCTTCTTTGAAAACGCTATTGTCGCCATTTAAAATAACCCAAGCCAAGGCATGGACTAAAGGTGAATGCGTTACTACTAGAAACACCAGGGAGAGGAGATATAAGGCTACTACCGATGACACTCTAGGATTTTGCATTTCTTGTATGTCAATATCAACGTTGCGATTTAAAACAGCGGCCAAATTTTGTGTAACCAATGCCAAAGATGGTGGAGGCGGCGCAGGTGTCAATGAAAATATATAAAGTGGTACAAAGAGCTTATGCAGCAAATGTTCAGTTAATACGGCATTTAAATCATTGATTTCTAGTAACAGTATATCATTGAGATAGTGTAAGTGATCTAAATGTTCAGCTACTAAATTCGAAAGTTTCTGATTTGATTGATGGCTGGAATGAGAAAAAAAACTTAAGCTGGAATAATTGAAGTAGACCAACTTGAATTATTAACTTACTCGATATCAGTGCGTACACAAGTGTCCAATTCTAAAATGTGTTTACCAATAAACCATACTAAATTACTGAAATAAGGAGCAGCCGTTCTAAAGCAAAATTATTTGACAGACGTATAAATAAGTATAATTTGTAAACCAATGCATGACGGTCTTTCTTACTTGTCTCTTATAAAACGCAACATGCTGGCATTTTGTACTTTATAAACATTTAAAGAAATTGTACGCACAGCTATGCGAACCATACTCTCGGGATGGTTGAAGAATTTAATAGCCTCCGTATATAAGGGGAAGTCGTTCGTATGCTACAATTTAAAATAAATAGATCTGATAAAGTATGTGGTACCAATTAAAATATTACAAGAATGTGACACAAAGGACGCTTTAATACCAATATTACATTCATGAGCATTAGGCAGAATCTAGAAAATTGTTTTAAAAAAATTTTATAGAGGTGTCCTTAGCATTTTTTTACATAAGGATCGAACAATTTTCCGATCCATTTAAACATCCTAAAGGCTCATTTCAGTACAATTCTACACGTAATATACGCGACAGTTCGGAATTAAAGAAAACACATACCTCAAGTCAGTAAATATAAAACTCAAAACATTAAGACGGTAATTTTTTGCAAAAATAAACGGAATTAAAACAATATGCACTCTTACCTCGTTGTAAAAGAAATGTATCGTGTGGGTATTAAGCTTTAAGCTCAAAGTCTTTAAAAACAGTATATAGTAACCCATCACATCTTCATCAGAAAAATCGAACTTATGTACAATAATGGAATTGACATGATTATTACTCAGAAGATAATCTAGGCAAAGAAACAATAGAATAAATTATGCGACACAACCCACGATAATTTTATTCAACTTACACAATGACGTCTCATTTCTAATGTTTTCAAATAATATATTGAGCGTCTGCAACAATTGAACGCACACAAAACTCGAACCACCACTTTTCTGGCGCATTATATGCAAAAAATATGATAACATATTTTTCTCTAAGAAGAAACTAAAAGAAAAATTGATATTGAAAGATTTTAGAAAAATGTTACAAAAACGACTGTAACCTACTCAAATACTGAAGAATCATGTTGATCGCCCCAAATTAATATCTCTGCAATGCACCTCAGGGATTCGACCAGTAAGCCTCTATTATTTTCCGAGACAGAAGTATTCTTCTCCAAAACACTGTGCAAATATTTCAAATGATCAAGGGACAATCGATTCTTGGGCTTATTCCAACCACCTCCAAACCAACTACGACTTCGAAACATTGTTTTCTCTCAACAAATTCCAGGGAACTTAATTTAGTATTGGAAGTTTGTTTTTGCAAAATAAAAACGACGAACTATAGTCAACAAGCACTTTCTCGATTATATGTAACAAATGTAAGGAATCTTTACAAAACGATGTGCAAACTATTGGTTTTTTGCAATAACTTTATAATTTCTTCAAAAATATTTCTTTTTCCTAATTAATTTCTACACTTTATTTTTTATTACAGATACTCGTTTGCTGTTAAACGCCAAATAAACAGCTGATCGTCCCAGTGACGTTAACAAGGTGGTCGAATCTAGACAACAAAAATACAGGGTGATTCTATGGTTGTCATCAGTTTAAGCCCCGTATTCAGCCCTTATGAAATATTCATCCCCATAAGATGTACGTGTATTTAATGCCATGTCTCCACCGAAGCTCAATTTCAAATTTGCTTCAAGCCGTCCACACCGACTAATTTTAATTTCGGTTGACATTTCGTTGTTTACAGTTTTTATGAAATTTTCGTTGCCATAAGAACTACGTGTATAAAAAAGGAGAAAATTTCTTTTAGCAGCAAAATTTGACTTTTTTTGCCTGGTAGAGCATTAAATGCGGATTTAAAAAAGGTTTGCGGAAGTCCATATTTTCCGAAATATAGGTCTGCAAAGCTTGAATGTATAATCGCGCATAACTCTGCCATTTATTATCCGATCCTGATGAAATAAATTTCATAAATCGTTAAATTTATATACCACCTAGTCAGCCTCTGTACCTTAAGTCGATATGTGATAAAATCAGAAAAATCGCGCGAGTTTTTAGACATAATTTTTTTTATTTTGGTGTGTAAAAACTACAAGGGACAACAGAAATAAAACACAACAACAATGACAAAAGACAACAACAACAGTTGATTAAACCAAAAAAGTGAGTTTAAAAAACATTTTTTAAATGAGCCCTCAATGGGTTAATAAAAGAGAATGTATTTATATACAGAGTTATAGAGTTTCACAAGGGCTTTGTAATGATACATATTTCAAGGAGATCCGATTATAAATACCTGAGATATGACCGGTTATATACTCAAGCTTTAAAGGCCTATATCTCAAGAAGTTGGACCTAGCGCGAAAAGGGTTCGAACCCAAGATCTCATGTACAAGAGGCGCGCACACTAACCATTGCCCACCGACGGCCACACCCTTTATATAATATCATTTATTTAATTGTTATTACTGAGAATGCAAAAAATAATTCTTTAATTGAAAATAAAAATAATACACAGAAAAAATAACCATTGGTAATATTGACCTATTCTGGTTTGGTGATTTTTTTGGTATGAGGACTTGTTTTTTTGCATCCTATATAAGTTTCCCAAAAAAATGCTATCTTGTATGCGAAAACGGGTATAATTATATCCGCTAACGCATTCGGGGATACGTTGTAAAAAAGGAGTAAAATGGTAGCCACAAATAAAAATGTTGCCAAGTTAATAAAGGCTTGTCTATTTTACGGCTTACTCTTCAAAAACAAAAAAATTATTGTAAACAAAAAAATGTAAATAACAAAATCGCGGCAAATGCATAGTTTCGGAGTTGTGGGATCTGAAATTTCGGATATGTAAGAGGGTAAATCACCACTTTCATGTAAAAACAAGTCAAAATAAACTCAAAAAATTAAATAAAATGTCGTCGCTTAGTTATCGAGATGTCATTTAGAAAACATCAAAAATTACTTCAAAAAACCATATCTCGATAACTAAGAGATTTAGCGAAACATATTATTTAATTTTTTGCGTTTATTTTGACCTGTTCTACACAAAAATAAGGTGATAACAATAGATTTACATGGTCAAATACCAAAACTTTGGGGGGCCGTAACTCGCAAACTATGCATTTGCCGCGATGTTGAAATTTCATTTTATTTTTGCTTAAAATAACATGTTCTATCCCCCCTCCAAAAATGTTTCTTTTGGTGTGTAAGCCGTGAAATAGACTAGTTCCGATAATTTTCTAGATGTTGAAAGCAATAAATGTGATTTATTTGATCCTCAAACTATACAACAATATATTATTAAAATTTGCATTTATATTAAAAGAAAAATTATTTTTCAACAAATATATTACTCAAAACAAGTGCAAAACACGTAGCTTAATATCGAATATATGATGGCCATCGATTTGAAAGCTATGTCACCACCGACTATGCCCTCATAAATTGGTTCTCCCTCCGGCTCAGCAACCATTCTGCACCAGAATTCTTTAACTTTTTATCGACAAAAATCGGTAGTTAAATTGTCAAAATTCGTATAATTTCAAAAAAAAGTTATAGAATTCCGGTGCTGGTTGAGAGACCTTCGACACTCAAACGGTTTTGGCACCTGCGACCACAGAAGTAGCTAAAATTGTTCGGCGGTGAAAGTTTTTAGTTTAAAAGTGCGTTTCAGCATGTTCGAACTTTGGGCAGGCTTAGTGGCCTTCTCTTAATATCTCCAGTGACATTTTCTTGTTTAAATTATTTGCACAAAAATTTCCCACAATTTTGAATAGACGTCAATGAGTATTATGGGAAAGTGTATCAGTAAATGTGACAGTACAAAACCTAGTGACAAATGGACAATGGACGTGCTTTATCTATTACTTTTTTATCTATGCTTTAAACTTCCAAATAAGTACACAGCTGTAACTTTGGTGAACTATTTGTTTTATTATTACCACTAGAAATTATAAGGTATGTATTACGTTATTATCAACTAAATTATACTCATTGTATTTGTATCCACATAGTATTATCTAGCTCGGATTTTGGTTGAAGTTTATAGAATAGGAACCAGAATTGGGGTCTTGCTCCATTTGAAAATTTGAAGTAGACAAACCAAAAGGTTTTAATATCATATTTCCTAAATCTTTTAATTTGCCCATCATTTCCTCTTTAAGACGCTCGTTACGCTCATTAATAACTGGTGGTAGTCGAATAATGGCTTCTCTAGCTTCGTGTTGACCTGGATCCAATTCGTAGACCCGTTTGTAGTCCGCCAAAGCTTCATCCAATTTATCCTCAAGTTCGTACAATTTAGCGCGACTGAAAAATATATAAGAGTTGAAATAGGAAGGACAAGGGCGGACCCCAGATTTGCTAAAAGTTTGGCGTAACAAATGCAGTTCAGTCACACAAGTCCGATTTTTTTAAGGTTGTAGGTTGCCTTATGGGATGTAAAAAAAATAATAATTCCAGCGAATCCCTAGTTTTCGAGATACGGGTATCCGAATTTAGGTCTATCGCATCGGGTAGAAAGCTTATGTAAAAACTTTTCAAACGTCGTATAAATATCCCGGTTGCATAAATCCACTGAGGAAAAGTTTAAAGTTTTGGGTTTTTAAGTTAACTTTTTAGGAAAATAGTTCATTATGTTGAAATATGTATGAGCCATGTCAGATTATAAGTTTTTATCATATATTTCCCAAAGATATGACTTTAAGGTTTAATTTGCAGTATTATTTGTCTCTAGCCCCTTCAACACCAGAACTATTGCGTAATTTCGTCTGCAGGCACCTCTCCTGTGTTAGTTCACACACAAGGCTTCGCGCCTTCGGAATTGTTTTTGTGTTATAAAACTTAGGGAGTTTCTCCACTGACAACACCGACATCAGCATTGCTTTATGTACTATAATTTTTTTCTTTGACAAATTATATCCAAGTTGACGTATGTATCTTTTGCGTTTTCAGTGTTAAAGAGACATGAAATACCACAAATGAAATCATAGTATCTCCTCTTTCATCTTTAAAGTAAAAAAAATAAATAATTATATGTATACCCTAACATGGGTCATAATTTGACATAATGAGCGATTTGCTAAGAATTTAGAACCATGGAACACAAAAGTTGAAACTACCACTCAGTCGGTTAATGGATCCATGGAATTTATATGCCGTTTGAGTGTTTTATGTAAGCTTTACGATACTATACCATATTAAAAATTGGAACGCCCATTTCTGGAAACGAGATGTATCAAGTTAAAATTTTTAATAAACACCTGAGTTATGTGGTTAAATAGCATTTATACGTTTGTCGCTTAACATCCTGATAAAAATATTAATCGTATTGACAAATCACAAAATACATTTCCAAGCACATGTAGTGTGCGGCACTCTTAAAGCATATCTTACAAAAAAAATACTCACCGTAATAAAGCTCTTACGTAGTTGGGCCATAGGTCAACGGCTTTGCTACAATCATCCAAAGCGGATTTCTTTGAATCAATTTTAATTTTAGCAGCTGCCCTGTTACCATACAACACGGCCCTTTCTTTATTGCAGCTCAGAGGGCATATTTTTAAGGCATCGGTATATAAATCTATGGCTCTCTCGGAATCATTATTCTTGAATAGTTCATTGGCTTCCAACTTCATCGTATTTGCTTTCTCTTTGTTGGCATCTAATTCATCTGGAGTCATTACCATTTCCATTTTTTTTAAAGCCTCTTCATCAACGTCATCGTGCAAATATTCCGGAGCGGGTGCTGGCTCAATATCGCCACATTGGCCGTTGGTTGCTTCCTTCGCGCCAGCTCCTTCGTCCTCAAGGTGTAAACCACTTTGCTGTTTAATAATTTCCTCTACTATGGCCGCGGTGGGATCAGTTGTAGCACAATTTAAAGTTGCGTTTGATGTGGCTTGTGTATGGAAGTTTGTGGACTCACTCACGGCATCATGGTATTCCTCGTCACTATGAACAATTTCTGTGATTTTCGGCATAGTGATAAACGGAAAGGAAGAGGATTGACTCTGATTTTGCACGCAGGAATCTCAAAACAGCACGAAACAACAAATCACAACTTGTGTGACAAATAAGTGATAGCTCTTGATATTTTAATACAGCTGTTGGCATGATACAACAAGCAGAGGTAGAAGCACTAGGAGTTGTAATTGTGAGCACAAAAAACAACGAATTTTTTCCTGACTCATGGTTAGAGTATTACAAAACCGGTCAATTCAAAGATCCGGTTTTTCCGTTGCTCCGAAAAATCTAGTGTAGCAACAATGCTCTGATTTACATTAGTGGTCTTCATGAAAGCTCGAAAGAACCTCGTCAACTCGAAAACATCGTAAACTTGCACAGCAAACGTCAAAACAAACAAATTTCCCATACAAAGCGACTTGCTCAAAAGTGGAAAGTTTTCGAGGCAAATTTGCTGCGCAAACGTGGGATGGAGAAACTTGTAAACTTTTGCCATATCGTTGTCATCTGACTAGGATGGATAAATAAGGTGATAGCACTAGAACAGTAGAAAAAGTACACATACATAATACATGCAATTGCTACTGCTAACACCTTATGTATCCATCTTGGTCAGCTGATATGGTTTTGAGCACAACTACGCTGAGCAACTTTACCTGGTGCCTCATGCAACGGTGCGAGGGAAACTTGCGCTGAGCAAAAGTTCTCGGCTTTCACGTTTGCATGAATGCCGCTATTAAAATTAAAATTTCACCACCGATAAAACCTTCTGCGCTGAGTCGGAAAAGTGTCTTTTTCTGCGGATATTCCGCAGATATAGGCCTTTGAAGCTTGAGTATATACAGGGTCCAAAAAACCGGTACATCCAGGGACACTTTGGTATGGGCAACTGTGGGTACTTAAACGAGAGGTATTCGTCTCGCGAATTCAGCGGAGACAATATTTTTTGTGCAACGTCTGTAAGCCGAGTTAAGCTGACAAATTATCTTTTTTTTAAATCGCGATTTTTGTAAAAAAAAAATTTTGCCTGCGGCGGTTCTTTCATCAATTTAATCGGAAAGCGCTCTTTTCAACTCACTTAAGTCCTAAAATAATTTTTTTTTTAAAAAACGCGTGATTTGTCTGATTTTGTCACACATCGACTTAAAGTACAGAGTGAATTTGAATCCCCCTGCCTGAGCCCGGCCCGACGGTCGGGCGACTAGGTGGAATATAAATTTAACGATTTATGAAATTTATTTCATCAGGATCGGATAATAAATGACAGAGTTATGCGCGATTATACATTCAAGCTTTGGAGACCTATATTTCGGAAAATATGGACTTCCGCAAAACTTTTTTTTAATCCGCATTTAATGCTCTACCAGGCAAAAAACGAAAAAATCCAATTTTGCAGCTAAAAGAAAGTTGCTCTATCCCTATCTACAAAAAAATTCTATTTATTCAACATTTTTGAATTTTATATGTCGATAACATAAAAATATTTTATATTTTCCTCTTATTTTGACCCTTTCTATAAACCGCGCTTAAAAAATCGAATTTTTTTCAACATATCCCTATTTTGCGACCCTTTTTTGGACCTTGTGGGCGAAATAGGCCCTGCCGACAACAATTTTTTTGGTTTTTCGTTTTCTCTAATATAATTCTATTTATGGGTTTTTTCCTTTTTTTCTGAGCGTTCCCCGGCCTCATGCATTTTTGCCAAATTTTGGAAGATAAAATAATTTTTTTTGTGTTATAAAACAATTTTTTTGCAATATTTTTTTTACCTGCGGCGCGTTATTCCCTTCAAAATAAATAAATTATTTAAAAACATCGCTTTATAACACAAAAATACTATGCCGAAGTACCAACCCCAGAGCGGAAAAACCCTAAGCCCGGCCGAAAGCCGGTCACGCACAAAGCTTTATAATACAAATATACTATGCCGAAGCCGCGAAGCCGATGGTGGACCTACCCGAGAGGAGTAAATCCCTTACAAATAATCTTCAAAATAAGCGAAGAAAATTATCGTAAACTTAAAGAAAATAAAGGCAGACTTGTGGGTATTTTTGTTTTGTTTGAACTTTCATATCTCCGGTATTTGAAGGGTTACAGGAGAGTATTATACCTTTAATAAAGGCTGAAGGCTGTCTATTATCGGAGTTTAGGTACCGATGGTGGACCTATCCGAGAGGAGAAAATCTCTTACAAAGAATCTTAAAAATAAGCGAAGAAAATTATCGTAAACGAAAGAAAATAAAGGTAGACTTGTGGGTATTTTTGTTTTGTTTGAACTTTCATATCTCCGGTATTTGAAGGGTAACAGGAGAGTACCAGGAGTTTACCAAAACTAGGGATTTTTCTGAAAATAGTATACTTCTATGAAAAAAGTGAGGTTGAGGTTAATTAGGTTTAGAAAAACCTTTCCACTGAAATCTATTTTCAGGCTGAGTTATGCCCGATTATACATTCAAGCTTTGGAGGCCTATATTTCGGAAAATATCGACCGCCGCTGAAATTTTTTTCAGCGGAAACTTGCACAGGAGCGGGAGAAGATCACAAATTTCGACAAAAAAGGGGCGTGGCAAACGCCTTTACCGGGTTTTCCATTTTTCGGTTTTATATGATCGGTTTTTTTTGACTATCTGGCATCTACTTGATAAATAGTAAAGGTGTTTTTTATTCCATTAAGCTATTGCCACTTACGACTTTCCAAATAAAACAATCCACACTTAATACTACGAAATGTGGCAACATTTACTGAAATGGGTGAAAAAATGCGATACGGCTACACGTTTGTAGCCAGTGTCGACAAATACATGGTCGAAACCGATGTTGTTGTAGTTGTAGGCAGCAATAGACATTTTATTTTTGTTCATTCGTTTCGGTTGTCAAACTTTACAAAAATATATACCAACAATACAAGAATAGAAAAAGTATTAAAAAAAATACATCTGAGTTTGACAAGTGAACGAAAACTGACATGGAAAAAATTAAATCTCCTGTTTAAACGACTATACCTGATAATTTAATTCTGAGCAAAAGTTCTCGGCTTTCACGTTTGCATGAATGCCGCTAATGTAAATGAACTTACCATGTGTAAGCCATTTTGCAAATTTCTGTGTTTGAGTCTCTCCCCTTGATAACATTTTCATTCACAAAAATAATAAAATGTATCTAAGATAACTTTTTGTTGCCATTTCTTGAAATTGAATGTGGCAACATTACCATTGCTCAAGTCGGAATTTAAGTGGGAAATTGAAATGCCACTCAATATCGCTTAGCTGTCCCGTACAAATTAAGCTAAAATTAACTGTAGAGGGGTAAAAAACACTTATTGTTCATTTGCTCCAAAAACTGGTATGTGCAAAATTTTTACCCGATCGGATATTGTAGTCAATTTTCCTTTACTAAATCAGTGATATGCCATCTAAGTTCTGTTTGTTCCAAATTCAGTTCATTTTACTATTTCAAAAATATACCTAGTTCTCTTTTAACGAGAAATAATGGCACGAAAAAAATAATGGCACAGCTACATTTAATTTAATTCAATAACCAAGCAATAATGCCTTTTTTGGTTAAATGCGCTACATAATAAAATATTTATAACAATAACAATTTAGAACTTATACTTAGAAAAAAATAAATTAATTTAAAAGTTATTTAAACAGTAATTTGAAAAAAAATATATATATAATGCATTACAAATTTCAATAATAACAACTTAAATTTATACTTAGAACAAAAAATAAATTAAAAACTTCCATTTGGGTACTACTCCAAGATTTGACGTTAATTTAATTTATTTAAACAGTAAATTGAAATTAATTAATTTGTTTTTATAGCTAATTTATTTTAAGTAAAGTACAGAAAATAAAGGAAAACTCATTTATGCACTACTACCAATACCTTTCGTTTAAGTACCCACACCCAACTGTCCCCAGGTGCACCCGTTTTTCGACCCTGTGACCCCCGTGGGACCGTACGACGGCTAATTTTTAATTTTCTCGCATTCTTGATTTTGTCTCTAATTTAATTTTTTTTTATAATTTTCTGAGCCAACCCCGACCAAAAGCAATTGAGTCATATTCTGTACAAATAATTTGTCATACTTGTCAAATTCAATCCATTTTGTTGTTTAGATATTTGCTTATATTTTCAGTCAACGGCCAAAGGCTGGAAAAATCGACGTGTTCAGTTTTGACACTTCAGGTGACAAAATAATTCCCGATAAAAAAACACGAGTATTGTTGTTTACTTTTATTTTTGTTATAAATTTGTTGGATATGACACCTGGCCAAAATAAAATTCCTGCTGTTGTTGCCTAAAACAACAACAACATCTGCTATAGCCTGTAATAAATACATCTTGGGTCTAAATTACATTTCAAAACATGAACACATTTCTCACACAAAAGTACGTTTCACACTTCTGGCAGGCAGACGAAAGTATCGCACGATGGAATGTGTACTACAGGAATATAACATAAATATAAAAGATTTTATATTACAGAAATATACTGAAGCTAAACCTTTAGTAACAAACATTGAAGTGATATTTGAAAATTCAATCTCGGTAAGTTGTTTTTTGCATTTCTAAACTCTGCTGGTTAGCTACTAACTAGAGCTGTAAAACTATCGATAGTGCCCCATTCGATAGTTTCAAAACTATCGATAGCATCGGGTACGGCTATATCCAATGATGCCAACTCTGCAGGAACGAAACGCGCAAAAAAATGCTATAAAGCGCCAAATAGCGAAAACAAGTAGAAAAATCTAGAAAGTGCTAAAACGAGCTTAATAAATAAGATGTTTTCCAATAGGGACCGATAGATTTTGACTGTCCATGGCGGTTACGTTGTTATACCCTCACCCATAGGGATGGGGGTATATATCATTTAATACGTAAAAAAATGTAACACATAGAAAGAGCCATATTAGACCCTTAGTATCTTTGGACGAAATTCGTTTTAGGAGTTTTTAAGACGTTTGAGCCATGTCCGTCTGCCTGTCTGGCTGGTCGACACGATAACTTCCGTAAATCTTTACAGATCACAATGAAATTTTGTCAGTGACTATTATTTGCCAATATTGAGTTTGGGATTGAAATTGGGCGTTTTGACCACGCCCCTACTGGTACTTCCCATACAAATCGACACATTTAGCATAAAATCATTTCTTTCAAATCTTTCTTCTGGTAGATGTGATTAGCATCAACTCACACCGGGTAATAATCTGTAAATGCCTACTTAACTGGAGGAAATGGGCGAGACTGTCACGCCCATTCTGGTACCTCCCATACAAAACAGGGTTTTCGTCAGTGTTGTGAATGCGATAAATCGCGTGAAACACTTCCGACCTTAATGAAATTAGGTATAAGGCTTCACGTTATCAAACGTCAATCACCGATTAAAACAAGGGTGATTTTGCCACGCCCATTGTGGTACCTCCCATACAAAAGTTGTTTGGCCGTCTAGTTGTTCGGCACGAGAAATCGCGCAAAACCGAACCAATCTTTATGAAAGTTTGTACTAGTCAATATTTAGTCAAATAAAACTCTCCTATAGAAAATGAGCTGTTTTGCCACACCCATTCTTACCTCCCATATAAAAGTTGGCGGATGGCCGGTTGATCGACACGATAACTCTAGTAAACTACAACCGATCTTAATAAAATTCGGTACTAGGCAATATTTTGCTAAAAGCTACTGGGTAATCAATAACTGACTACTGTGCCACGCCCAGTTTTGTACCTCCCATACAAAAGTTGAGCGTATTTGCGGTTTGCCGACTCGATATCTCCAATAAATCATAACCGATCTTAATAAAATTTGGTACTGATCAAAATTTTGGCAACAACTTGCCATGCCCATTTGTGTACCTCGCATATAAATATTGGGAGGGAAACAAACTAATTTGGGTATTCAATAATATTTAGTGTAATGTCAATCTGTTTTTGAATATGGTCACCTTTGAATATGGGAGTCTTTAACAGAACTCCCACATAATGGATGACTTATGGTGAGGGTATGATTAAGTCGGTTCACCCTACTGAAACTTATGTACTGGATTTATCTGTTGTTAGTTTTTCTGTTATGACCGTCGGTGGTGCAATGGGTAGTGTGCGCGCCTCTTGTACAGGAGATCCTGGGTTCGATCCCTGCTCCAACCACCTTAAAATTTCTTTCGACGACGGTCATCTCGCTTAGTGACGGCGACACTATCGAGTATATAGCCATGAAAAAGCTTCTCAAAATACCGTTCGGAATCGGTTGTAAACTGTAGGTCCCAATCAGTGAGTGAAAACCGGAAAGCGCACAGCTCAGTGATTGTGAGAAGTTCTCCCCGGTCCCTTCATGGGATGTAATGGGAAACCATTTATTTTTATTTTTTTATAGTTTTTCTGTTATTTCTCTGTTATATTCAGACAATAGAGACAAATCAACATGGAAAGTTACAGCGCCGAGCATTACGTGCGAATGAAAAAACGTTATTATCAAAATGGATATTCCCTTGTGGCGACGACACCCATTTTTGGATCAACAGGTACATGAACAAGCATTGCCGGATTTGGGACATTACGAATCATTACCAATTGGCAATGCCCACACAGTTTGCCATTGGTTAGTCTGGATTGTGGACCGGAGGCATAATCGCTCAGTACTTCTTCGAAGACGATTTATGGCACTACTATCACTGTCAAATGAGAGCGCTACCGATCACGACATGTGGTCCCAACAGGATTTCGCAACGTGATACACAGCTGATGCTACAATGGGCATTCTGCGCGTCCGATTTTAGGTGTATCTCACGCAGAGGCAAAGTGATACGGCCACAGACACCGTGTATTTTACTAAGTTAGACTTTTTATTGTGGGGTTTCTATAAGTCGCAGATTTATGGCAATAATCCAGAATTCAGCTTGATCTATGCGCCAGTTATAGGAAATTTTAACTCGGTTTCGCGCCAACCACAGAAGTCCCGCCGGTCATTTAAACGAGGGCATATTCGTTGGTATCCCACAAGCAATTCTTTTTATTAAATTGTAACTTTCTCCTTTGGAAAATTCTTTCAGATGGTCAACCGAAGAACCCAGCATTGTCGGACATTTTTGTTTTTCTCTTGTATCTACAGGATTAAAAGTGGATTCTGCTTCCCATACCTTGCGATATCTTTTGGGCAATAACCAATACAAAAATAGAAGCAAACTTAGCATGTGTGGTCAATGAAGATGAATATATTTTTGAAAATACTTCGCCCGTCATTCGCAGTAATGCATCAATATAAATTAGTTGTTCAAGACCATTAGCAACAAAAATGTCATATTACAACGGCAAGGCCCAAAATACAAAAAAATTAACATTCTTTAGCAAAATCGACGTTGTATACAAAGCGAGCTTAAGGGCTAAATAAAAACTCAAATCGCGTCCACATTACACGTTTTTCCAAAAAAAAAACGGCATTGAAATTTTCTTCGCGTTTTGCAAGGTCGAAAAGTGCTACATCGAGCCCCAAAAGAGCTAAATTGGCATCACTGGTGATATCATAGAGTAATATACACAGCGATGCCAACTCTGAAGGATCGAAATGAGCCATCGAAGTACCCAAAAAGTGCTAAAACGCGCCAAATAACGAAAACGGTCAGAAAACTCCCAAAAGTGCTAAATCGAGCTTAATAAATAAGGCGATTTCCAATGGAGACATGCAGATTTTAACAGGTCACGTCGGTTATGTTGTTTTATCTTTTTTTAATTTTCCTTTTATATACTAAAGGGTTCGCCAAATAACTTTTTTTTTTTTTGAAAATGCTATAAAAAAAAACTACTGAATATTTTCTCAAATTTCTTTTTTTATTTGAAAGTACAATCCTTCCGGTTAATAATGGAAAATAATTTCATTCAAATGGCTGCCTCGGCTGGCCATGCAGTAGCCTACACGATCGGTCCAATTTTTAAGCACATTATCGATTGTGTGCAGCTGTATTTCACCAATGGATTCACGAATATTGTCCTTTAAAGCGTCAATTGTCTCTGGCTTGTCGGCGTAACACTTATCTTTGAGGGCACCCCACAAATAATAGTCCAATGGTGTCAAATCGCAGCTCCGAGGTGGCCAAACGACATCAGCTCTGCGGCTGATAGTGCGATCTTCAAAAACAGGGCGAAAAACATCGTGTAGCACACATTCTGCAACATTACCATGATTTTCAAAGTAATGTCGCAATATCAAAGACGATTTACAATTAGACGACCAGAAGATGTGCGCAACTTGGCAACCCTGGTAAAAGAGAACCAAAAAGTACTAGCAGTTCACTCAAACGCATTTCTCTCTCGCGTCATATCTTGCTTATTTCATACTTTTTGCATAGTTTATGTAATTTTACTGCAACATGGTTGGAATTTGTATAGTTATATATAATAACACTATCAAAAAGCTGCTCGTGTTTTGAAATATTCAATGAAGAGAGTAAGAGAGAGAGTAGAGAAGTACTAGGGTTTCACTCGTTTTGTTTGTTGGCATTTGAGTGAAGAGAAATTTTGACTGTCTACTTATACATCGTTTTTGGCAATATTACCCAGCGTTGTTCAAGCGTATACACAACCATATTGGTACAGCGGAAGGATAAAACTAATTATCTGTCAAATCACACATGAGCTAAGTGTTACCATTCACGAAATAAGCACTGGTTGAAAAAAAAACGTTAGATGGCGGACCCGTTATATATTTCCGATAATAGAGACAATCACCGTGGCAAGATCTAGTGTCAAACAACACGTGCGAATGATAAAACTTTATTATTATGAAAATTGGTATTTTTCTGGTAGCGCTGCGCGCGACGACACCTATTTTTGAATAAATGGGTACATCAACAAGCATTGCCGGGTATAGGAGGATGCCTATAATTACCAAGTGGCAATGCATGTACAGAATGTCATTGTTTGGTCTGGATTGTGGTCCGCCAATGGAGAGCGCTACCGACAGCCGATGCCACGCAGACTTTTTTATGGGGTTTCCTTAAGTCGCAGATACATACCAATAAGCCACAAATACCAGTGCCATCAGACAACATAGCCCTCCCCATCGTTCATAATGTTCTTGATATGCCTTTCAAATAAAACAACAAATTCAGTGATACCTCACGCAACTTGTTTCATTAAATTTCAACATCCTCATTGGAGTATCCTTTCAGATGTTCACCCGAAGAAAACGATGTTTGTAGTGCAGATTTGACGAGTGCCAGCATTGCCTGACATTTTTGTTTTTGGTTCTGTCTCTGGTTGTACCAACCGAATTCCGTAGAAAGGCTCCATGTCTTTCACATGTTTATGTGCTCTAGAACAGTTTGTTACATATATCGCAGTGTTTTGCAGCAATCATACATTGCAATAACTACATATTTCCTCCGGGAGTCATCATTGGGAGTTTAACCACTTATTAAAAGAGGGGTCTGCCTTCCATACCTTCCGATATTTTTGGGTGTTTCTCCATCTAAAAATTTATAAGTATTAAGCGTAATAACCAATACAAAAATAGAAGCAAACAGTCAACGGTCTTAAACGGTAGAAGCAACAAATTTAACAATCTTTAGCAAATTGGTGTTGTACAGAAAACGGGCTAATGGGCTAAATAACGCGCTTTTGCAAAAAGCACCAATGAAATTCTTTTCGCGTTTTGCAAGGTCGAAAAGTCCTAAATCTAGCCCCAACACTTCATTAAAATTTTATTTTTTTTCACTGAGTATACATTTTTTGATGTGTTAACATCTATAGGCACTGGTCTATCAAAGTGAACACATGCAAACAACACACAGCGTTAGCATCACATACGTGGTTGTTCTACAACAATGGCCTACCTGAAAATAAGTATAATGGTATTGATGTAGCGGTAGCGAACAAACAAGCAGGTCGTCGTCGACAAAGAGTATTGAATAGTATAGAGAGCTCATGAAACGAATTGTATGACTCAAAAGCACTGCCGACATCTGGCGAATGATTCAAAACGTATTACTCTTTGTCATAACTTGGGCCATCCATAATTTTGATGTGAAACATTGATGCCTTTTAAAACATATATTGTTTAGATGTAATAACATGTCGGTTATATATATATTCTATAAAGAGAATAAGACTCGTTTATGCTCTTTTACTCAGACTCTCTACATGATACTATTCAATACTTTTTGTCGTCACTGTTTATGACAAAACAAAAACAATTATTTTAGTGAGCTAAATATTGCTTTTTAGTCAGTTGTATAAAAAAGAAATGGTTTCCCATTACATCCCATGAAGGGACTGGGGAGAACTTCTCACAATCACTGAGCTGTGCGCTTTCCAGTTTTCACTCACTGATTGGGACCTACAGTTTTACACCGATTCCGAACGGTAATTTGAGAAGCTTTTTCATGGCTAGATACTCGATAGTGTCGCCGTCACTATGCGAGGTGACCGCCGCCGAAAGAAAATTTGAAGGTGGTCAGAGCCCTGTACGAACTCAGGATCTCATGTACAAGAGCCGCGCACACTAACCATTGCACCACCGACGGCCAGCATTCAAACAAGCAGGTCGTCGTCGCTGTTTATGACAAAATAATGCAAGGTGACCGCCGCCGAAAGAAAATTTGAAGGTGGTCAGAGCCGGGTTCGAACCCAGGATCTCATGTACAAGAGCCGGGCACACTAACCATTGCACTACCGACGGCCAGCATTCAAACAAGCAGGTCGTCGTCGCTCTGTTTATGACAAAATAAAAACAATTGTTTCAGTGAGCTAAATGTTGCTGTATTTATTTTAACAATATTACATCTAATGTTAAAGCAGATGTAAGATAAAAGAAAGTGCAATAGCAAAAGAGCCTTCACCATAAAAAACCTTGATCAATACTTTTAAATGAATTTATTAATGTTTAAAAGAGCTTGCATTTTTTTTTATTTTCCAATGTAACATTTACTAATGTGTTCATAGAAATCAAGCCGGTACCGTGTAACAAAAAGGTGTTAACACATCGTCCGTGAGTTCGAACACTCATTAATTTTTTTTCATCGATTTAATTGGCAAAATTTACTCCCAGTTCATGTGTTTTGTAATATTGGCTTGACACGCGGCAGCAAAATATGAAAATCACACCACGCAACCCACTCACCTATCACCGTTTTCCTCGTTTGAATTCTGATACATTGGCAATGTAATACAACAAAGCTAAATTAATTTATTTTGGAAAATTTGGTGCTGCCCACCTTTGGGATTTGTCTATATAATACTATTTTTGCCCCAAATTTATTTTGTTTCTTTCCGCATATGTTGGAAAATGTTAATAAAATTGCATTTCTGCCTTAAATTTTTTACCGATGCAGCCAGACAGGGACAGAACATTTATGATTTTTATTTTAAAAATAAGTTTTTAAGAATTATTTGTGATTTTTATTATATCCCTCCGCAAATAATAATTATTTATGATTTTTATAATATACCTCAAAAATAACAATTATCGCTCAGAAATAGCAATTACAGCCTGTTTCTTTATCTCGAACGAAAGCTTTCGTTCCTGTTCTAGACGAAAGAAAGTTGATTTTGGGTTTCACAATCTTGTCGTTTCAAGTCGAATGAAAACATAAAACTATTCAGTACAAATTTTGGTTTCTCTATTTCGAATGTGCTGTCACTTACGAACAAACATGGAGTCAGGCGAACGAAAATATCGACTTAGAGAAAACAAATTTGAGTCGAATGTGACTGATTTTCTTTTGCTTACAGGCTATTAGTTTTGATTTTTATATCGTTTTGCTTTCAATAATAATTATTGAGAACTTTTTCAAATAAAAATCATTCAGACTTTTTGAAATTAAATATGGAAATAAAAAAATAGATTTGTATTTTTCCGATGAAATATAAATATCACCTAATGATTTGTATTTATTGTTGGTTTCAATAAGTCTTTTTCATTTGGTGAATGAAATATATATTTTTCATCAGCTCGACGTGGTGTGTATGGCTAGGTTTACTCGTCTGCTCCTGCGTAACACAATTATTGGTTTCACAAGCTCTCGTATTGTCGTACGTTGTATTGCATTGTCGTAAATAAGTACAACAGTTGTGAACACACCATTATTGCATTTTTTGTGGTATGTGGTATTTATTCAGCTGATTCAAGAAACAGTTGATTGAAGAAAAACATTTTTTAATACTAAAATGCCTAAACTAAACGAAAAGGATAAAATAATAACATCAATAACATAACAAAATAATAATAACATATAAGTAATAATCACAATATAAGTAATAATAAATAACAAGAACAGCTCTTACGGTAGTGATGTTACTTATCAGATGTATTCGGTAATAACAAACTCAGTACAATAACGGCACTAGTAAAATACGACAAACAGTACACATATCATTCGCGATTGTATTGTCGTATATTAGTTTTATATGGAAACCGAGAACAAAAATTGTACAACTGTTGTATAAAAATACGACTATACGAGTACGACAGCTTGTGAACCCCCTAAGTCTATTTCGATGTGAATTAAACCGATTATGAAAAATTTGAATTGGGGACTGATTACAATAATCGGTTTTTATAGCGGAAATTAAACACCGGTTCCAACAAGGACGATTGAGAATCGGCTATGCCATGGTAAAATTATCTATCGCGTAAACGCGTCAGACCAGCTGATTTTTGGTTACTTCATCTTTTCCGTGTGTAAGCTGCCATATTCGATTTTGTTTCTTTTTGTTTGTTAATAAAATTCAAAGAATTTCAATCAAAATGCAATTTAATAGCAAGTAAGACAAGCTTATAACATTTTTCACATTTTGTGTTCATAATGTTTTTCATTACTCAGCTAATTTTGACAGCTTAACTACGGGATTGCTAATGCGACTACCTAATAGATAATTCCACCATGGGCTATGCCATGGTACAAACAAATGGTAGAAGCACTAGCCCAGTTGATTTGAACTTTTTTCTGGAGTGAGTTTTTCTCTTAAGTCAAAGTTTGTTTACTATTGTTTGTATACAACCACCGTTTGCCTACAATTGTTGTTTTTGAAATGTTTTCTCCGTAAAAATTACACAGAAACGTTTTAATTTTCATACTTAAATACTTTCAAAATATCAAATAAAACACGCATTTTGTAAATGACACTTTTTCCAATTTTGTATACATTTTTATTATTTTTCAATCAGCTGAGTTGACATAATACAGGCATCATGGTACAAAGAAATGGTAGAAGCACTAGCCCAGCTGATTTGAACTTTTTTCTGGACTGAGTGTAAGTTTTTCTCTTATGTCAAAGTTTGTTTACATTTGTTTGTCTGCAACCCCCGTTCGCCAGCAACTGCTGTTTTTGAAATATTTCTCTGCAAAAATTACATAGAAACGTTTTCATTTTCACACTGACACACTTTCAATATATCAAATAACACTCAATCATTTTCTAAATGGCACTTTTTGCAAATTTGTTTAAATTTTCATAATTTTTCTATCAGCTGACTTGACACAACACAGACACTGAGCAAAAACAAAATGCCTGTTGTTTTTGGCTTATTGTATTTGTTGTCGTACTACATCTACCATTATATTTCTACCATGGGCTATGCTTACTGAAACAGGTAAAAGTGTGTAAGACATTGGGGCTCCTACTCAAAATATTTTAATTAGCACAAAAGCATAATAATTAGATCAACTCGTCTCGTTGAGCTTGTCAAAAATATATGTATGTATATATATACTTTTGTTAAATTTCCAATAAAAGACTTATTTTAGACTAGATGAAATAAAAGCTAGGTGATTTTTAAATTTCGTAAGCAAAAATAAAAATCATTGATTGGAAGTTTACTTTTTGTGTTATGAAATAAAATCACTCAATAATTGTTATTTGAAAAAGTCCTCAATAATTGTTATTGAAAACAAAACAAAATAAAAATCAGTAATAATTTTTACTTCTGAACGATATACATACATAATACAAATCAGAAATAATTGTTATTTCCGGAGTAATATTATAAAAATCAGAATATAAAAGATTATTGCGTAGTTGGACAGGTATACTACTGGACCATATATATTATTTCTAGCGGATTTCATTCACAATGATTTGTTGGTTGAAAAATCAATCAATAACAATTATTTTCGGTCCCTGCATTTAGCCAATGATTTTTTTTAGCTAATGTATGAGAAGTTCATACTAATGTGAAAAATGGTTGGAATTCGTTATAATAATAGACAACCCAGTTAAGCACACTACCTGACATGACTAGTTTCGAACACCGTGACAAGTTCAACAGATGGCTGACTACTGTGCCTGAATTGATACCATCGGTAGATTATCAGTCGTGTATATACAAACTCAAATATGCAATTTACATACGCGAATTAGTATCGATCGAAGATCTCTAAGTACTAACACACACTGAAAGGTCCATAATTCAAACACAACAATAATTGGAACAGACCTAGTATAGATCGGCACGTCCAATTTTTTTGCTTTTTTTTTGGTTGTAGGGATCGCTATTTTAAGTAAAAAAAGTAAAATAAAAAAATCGGGGGAACCCCTATTTTGGGAGTTACGGGCCAAGTAGCCCTGGCAGGGACCTACATATGTTGCTCGTACCGTGTGGTAGAACTTTTGGAAAATCGTTAAATTTATATTGCAATTAGTCGCCCGGCCGTCCGGCCGGGCTCAGGCAGAGGGGTTAAGATTCCTCTGTACCTGAAGTCGATGTGTGGCAAAATCCGAAAAATCACTCGATTGCTTGAAAAAAAAATATTTTCTGCATATTTTTAAAAATCCGATACGTGGATAACTAAGCAGTTATCGAAAAAATGTATTTATTTATTTTTGTTTATTTCGACTCGTTTTACACAAAAAAGTTGTGAAATCGGTCCCATAACACGGCACCACACTCGTAGTATCATCCTGTATGTCCGAACTTTGGGTGCCCACAACTCCGAAAATAGGCGTTGCCCCCGATTTTTTTATTTAATTTTTTTTACTTAAAATAAAAAGTTCTATCCAATGGTAATAGTTTGGAGCCGAAGCGAGTTGCCGACCTATTCTAGGTTTAAGCCCAATAATTTTTTATTTTCGCCTGCTCTAGTATGTCCAATGGATTGGACGAATTAATGTCTTAGCATCCGTTTATGGTTAACAGTAAAAACATGGCGAAATAAATCGCACGGTTTCCAAATCGCATGTGATTCTAATCACATGCCCGAACGTTACGAAAGGAATCAAGAATCAGTCACCTACTCGATCCCACAATTATAAACTTTCAAATAGAAGGTAGGTGACTGAACTGTACCTCTTTTTCTTCCACTTGAAACAGTATTTTTTCATAGGCCCCTTTTTTTCAGTTACGATTGTTCCGATTTTGACGTCAGTTTATTCCACATAAGTTAATATGTATGTCGCCAACCGAATCAGATGGATAAGAATGTTGCACACACATCGCTCTTACCTTTTAATCGCGGTTTATATATTCCGACGCGGTTGGATCGCGTTGTTGCTTCTCAATAACATCCCATAAATACAAATAAAAAATTTGCATCTACGTCTTAATTTTCACGCAAAATTATTACTTAAATTCAACACCAGAAAATTTAAATTGTAAAGTGTATAGATCAATTGGCATCTGAGTAGCTCATATGTTTACAGGTTTATTTGACCCCACAAATATCATGCGAGGAAAGTAATGTCGCCGCTGAATTCTTTAGAAACATTTCTTTATTTTTTTTGTCCCCAGGTGGAACCTGGGGTACGCGTACTTATTATGTGTAAGCCGCCTAAAATTGCAAATTTTATTTCATATTAGATTTGCAAACTTTAACAAACTTAATGTATCGCCATCAACTATTATAACATTATACTTACTTTTTGTTTAAGGTACCCAAAACAGATGAGCATGGTCAGGAAAAATGCATAGGGCTGACATATCCATTTGCCCGTTCTGAAGTACAAAGAGTGCCCATATTACGTTCCCAAATCTTATTTGAAGCCTTGTGCATTAATGGACAATATTGTAAGAGCATTACAGAAGTTACCCTAGGCATTAGAGAACTGTGGCCAAACGTGGAATGGCAACCTGGTGATACTATAGGCATTATACCATCCAACTCAAAAAAAGATTTGACTGATCTATTGCACTTGTTAGGCTTAGAAGAAAAGTCTGAAATAAAATGTCGTGTAGAAGTAAGCCCATTTAGTACAAAAAAAGCAGCAAAAGTTCCTGGACATATACCATCGCCAACAACACCTCGGGAACTTTTACGGGACTGCCTGAACATTAAGACCGTGTTAAAGAAACAATTTCTCAGCAGCTTATCCGGTTATTGTTCCGATCCTGACGAAAAGGATTTTTTGAAAAGCTTATCTTCAAAAGAAGCCACATTGTTTTACAACGACCTTATAATGGTTAGAGGGTTTACATTAAATGATATTTTAAAGCTGTGTCCAACATGCAGACCTCCCTTAAATTTAATCATAGAACATTTTGGTAGGCTTTTGCCAAGGCCTTATTCTATAGCCAATAGCCCTCTGAAGAATTCGAATGAACTAAACATTATTTATTCAACATTAAACGATAAATCAGGCGTTACTACAGGTATGCTGACAGAGAAAATAAAAGAGAAAGAAGCTTCGTTACTAGTGTACATAAGGGAGCCCAATTTATTCCGTTTTACAGAAGAAGATTTTATAAAAAATCAAATACTCATTGCAATTGGCACTGGCTTGGCACCATTTTTGGGGTTTTTGCAACATAAGCAACATCTTTTAGCTCAAGGACTTAATGATCTTCCAGGTAAAACGTGGCTATTTGTTGGGGCAACAACGCAAGAAGCTGTCTTATACAAGGATCAAATAATAGAATGGAAGTCGAACAATGTTCTCAATAAGTTGGAGGAAGCCTTCTCACGAACCCTACCTCCGTCGACCAATCAATATGTACAGGACTCTTTGGAAAAATGTTCCCATGAATTTACTGAATTCCTTATGCATCCTAAAACTATAATGTATCTCTGTGCAGATGGAGGTCAAATATCAAAATGTATAGAAAAATCTATTGGAAAAATTTTAGAAAAGGAATTAGACCTAACTCAAACGGAAACATCACAAATGATCAAAGAGTTTAAATCAACTGGAAAATTGAGAGAAGACTTTTGGATATGAAATATAAGAACTCAACAATTTAAAATAACGAATATATTTAACAAAAAAAAAGTGCTTAAATCTTACATGTTTGTATAAGTAAATAATAAAATGTGTATAAAATGTAACTTAAAAAATATTACTAGAAGATTATAGAACTAAAAAACTTGTTTTAGTAGATTTTTTTTTTACTAATATGTAGTCGTTTTTCAATTTATTTATGTTATTGAATTTTTTAAGTTTTTATAATCGGAATATTTATAATTAATACAGACATTTTTCTTTTAATAGACTTAAATATTTTTCATTCTTTGTCTAAAGATACGAGCATAAGAAAACAGATGGTCTTCCAATGTTGAATGTTTAGGGCTGTGAGTAAATACTCGTCGAATGCCAATTAATACAGAGGTGGAGAATATCTTTAAACTAAGTTTTGTCTCAATTATGCTGGGTTGGTAATTAGTTAGTTAGTGGGTAGGTGTTTAATTTGATTAAAAGTCAGTAACAATACTGCAATTATTCAGAACATTATTTCGTTGCTAATACATTTTTCATGGGAAATCGCGAGTAAAACGAACTCATCGAATGCCAATTAATAATCATGGTGAAGAATATCTTTAATCTAAGGTTTATTTCAAATATGCTGGGTTTGTAGTTAGTACGTATGTATGTGTTTAATTTGATTAAAAGTCGGTAACAATACTGTCATTATTCAGAACAATATTTCGTTGATAATACATTTTTTTTAGCGGAAATCGGTTTTCGGTTAAAAAAGTATTTATACTTGGTAAAAAAAATTAACTATATATTACACATATGTATAGTATGTTTATATGAATTTAAAATCATAATAATGAATAACTACGTATTTGAATAAAGCCAAATATATTTCTGTAATTAATTTTTTTTATCAATTATGTTTTTATACAGGGCACTTTTAAAAGTTTCTTCTGTAACAACCAAATTTTTTTAAAATCCAACTTAGTTTGCTCAGAAGATTGTGTACATCTCTGCTACTTGAACAATTAACAACTACATATAGCAAAAAATTGGCATACCCTATTTTTATTTTGTTGATGAAATCTATTAATAATTGTGCGTTATGGTTCCAGTATAGTATTGTTTCAATCCGTTTACCGTCATATTAAATACAAAATGTATCATTGTTTTAAAAAATGCTCATATAATTTACAACATTTATCATATGATTTAAATGGGGAAGAAAAGTTACAGTCTAATTTCATCAGTTGATATCGTAATAAAAAATTGCATTATAAATATTTTAACTAATACCAGAAAATTTGTATAAAAAATTAATTTTAAATTTGGTAGTCCCACTAAATATATTTGTATTATACTTACTAAGTATGATACGGTTGGGTTGGGCTTTATTCACTTCCTAGCATGCAGCTCAACTATTGATTTTAAAAAACTTTCTACAATGTGTTGGATTATTGTAACGTTTGGCACCACTGCAATGTCTGCTGACAATTTAAGCAGATTTCGGATTAAGGTGAAGAAATAAAAAAAAAATATTTGGATAAGAAGGTTTGTATGTATATCCCTGTATTACATACAAGAGCGCCAGGAAATTCATTGCAACAAAGTTGTTTTACATTTCTGTACAAATTTGATAATCGCAGAGATGTGTCGATTTCAGTAACGCGTTATTATTATATGTGATGTAGTGGCATACAAAGTTCGATTATTTTTTTTTTCCTTTTGGAGACTAAAATCCTAATGGCACTTTTGCATATCTATAGCTGTAATTTGTGTTTTTAATTCTTGATTTGGTACTTTATATTCTTCATTTATATATTATAAGAAATTGTAATAATTGCAAGAAAACTTTGTTTAAAATCGCTTCAATCACATTTCAATTAAAAAAGAACAATATATAATTTGTTTTCACTACATTATAGAAATTTATGTGTGCATGTATCTATGGATATGTATATATACATATGTATATATTTTTAAAATTATTTCAAATTATAAATACTTTTTTTTTTTTGTGAAATTACTAAATATAAAATGTACAGATGTCGTCGAAATTACAAGTATAATTTTGGCAATAGTTTGTTGTTAAAATTGTAGTTATGGTTTAAAGACAATAAGTGATATTTTTAAATCATAATTATTCAGTTTCTACATAAAAATAGCACATCTGGTTTATTTTGTTTATTCTTAAGATACGTTTTATCTCTCTAACCTTATTCAATAATGCACATTATTGGATACATCTGAATATCGATTATTCATTCATTATGATTCAAACTCAATTCTATCATTTATAGTATGTTTATAATCTACCCTATGGAAAACCTACATACACATGTATTTAGATTTGGAATTGTAAGTCTAATTCGTTTTTAAGAATATTTAGTTATTTAGTAACTTATCTTGTATACGTTGCGTAAGTCAGGCAGCATCAGTGGGCCATTCAAACAAAACCTTTATTGCTGTTTCTACGCCGCATACTAAAAGATACGTTTTTGGTATTTTTTATAGAATCAAGGTAGTTATCAGCCAATTCGTGTCAGTCAACAGATCCCTCTGGTGTTAGGTTAGCTAATGGGCTAAAAGTAAAAGAAAATAGTTTATATGAGATACGTTTTGTAGTAAAATATTTACAATTTAATGGTAAACAATAATTTTGGAATTCTTCATATATTCTTGTTTATATCATTAACATCGGATTTAAAGGGAATTTAAGCATTTGTTATCAATTATATTTATTCACAACGTACATATGAAAGAACCTTGATACACTACATTTTTTATACACTTAAATACGAAACATTGCATGTGAGGCTACTTTTTTAATCAGTACAATTTTCTTTTTAAAACAGTTTATATGTAGTTTATATACATATATGTATATTAGCCCGGCCGAAAAAAAAATTTAAAGCTACAGGATTTGACCAGCAAAAAAATTGTTCTATGGGTCGAGTAGAAAAAATACAAACAAAATTTCAGAAAAAACAAATGTCGAGATGTAATTTCACATTTTCAAAACATTTTCAAAATTTTAAGGATGGTGGAATGTAGCAGGCGTGATGTTTGTATGAATGTGCATTACAAGTTTTAAAGAAAAATATTTTAGTGTACAATAAATGCAATTAAATTTTTTGCTTTTTAAAACTTCAACACAATTTTGAGAATTTAGGATGAATGAGTTTTATAGAAGAGGTAATTGCCAATACAGCGCATTACGAACATCCTCAAAAAGGTTTATATTATTTTTGCAGTTCGGACGTAGCTCTTGCAACAGGGATGGGCGCGTTGGTCTGCTCGATCACTCAATTATCACCACGGAATTACTCAGAAAAAGTTATATACAGGCCTGTCACAGAATTCCATTCCGTTCGAAGGTGGAATTAATTCCGTATTTTGCGTCAATTCGTTAGGAATGAAACCACTTTTGGTTTTGTAAATGGAAGTATTTATATTTTAGTTCTATAAACACAAAAAAATAGGTAAAATAACTTTTTGTAAACAAATATTGTTTTTAATTTATTTTCCTAAATTTTTCATCATTACTAAGAAACCCACTTTAGTTTTTTCCTAAATGAAATAAATTTGTAAGCAAAGTGTGCTGCCACATATATTTTTCTTCGAGCAAACCACTTTCTGTTCGAACTAAACAGGCATGTCACAGAATTCGTTCGGAATCTGAAGAAGGTAAAACGAAATCGATCGCAATGGTAACTACGGAATTATAACCATTCCGAACGAATTCTGTGACAGGCCTGATAATCTCACTTTAGAACAGATCAATATATATTTACGCATTCATTGTGCTTGGCACATAGAGTATTTTTGACTTGACCTTATAGCAACAAGCAGCCCACGCTCATGGTTGGAAATTGCTCTTGTTATGAGCGCCCGGACTATGAATATTTCAAGAGCTTGGGCAATGTTCCGCTCATTGTTAGATGAGGACCAATTCATACAAACCCTCTTCCCGATGACAATGAATTCATTTTTTTAACAATTCATTCAATACACCCCTGTACTGGCTTTCACTTATTACTGGAAGTGAAACGCTTTCCCACAGTAGTTGTGCCTACTTCCACTTTCGCCATAAATTTGGAGAAAATAAATGCACATTTTATGTGTGAATGAAATGATCACTGAGTAAAAATTAAATTAAGGAACAAAGTTTAAAGAGATTTCTATTGATTGTGTTACATCAACACCATATTTAGGATAATTTTCAATAAAAATAAAATATTTTATGCAAAGTTTATCATTTGAACACCTTTGTTGTATTATGTCAATTTGTTTTCAATAGTCATTCGTTTTGTTGTTTTACTTGCTCTAGGTGATTTCGGAAATGTTCGAAAAACTGGTGTTGCCGGAGTATTCCCATTAACATATCAAGAAATTAGTGAAATTCGAGAAGTTAATTCTAACAACATGATGATACTTCACATGAAAACTATCATAGGTAACATTCACTTTTGTAGAATGCAAGAGGATAATTAAATGAAAGTGGAAGCTGGCACATGGGTATAAATTACACTTTTGGTGAAGAGCCAAATAATGACTTGGCTCGTTTACTTGATGAGAGACATAGGCAGAACCCACTCATCAGACCAGAGAATTATAAATAATTATCCTTCTACTGGTTCCATACTGTCAAAACCACTTTCAGGTTATTCATGTCTATTGGCTAAGAGAGAAAAAACTCATTGTACAATTAGTGCGTCAAAACTCAAAAATGAGTGCCCAGAAACTATAACTTGAGGTAGAAGAAAAGTTATCGAAAGCCGTGTACGACGATACAGTCTGCAGCATAGAATAATACATACATAGATAAACTTATTCTCTCATCTGACGTCTCATTTCACACTTTTTGTCGTAGGTTTGTGGAAATGAGAGCAATTAAATTTAAAATTAACTTACACCAGGTGGAGTTACAAAATATGTTCACTTAACTTTTTCATGTCGTTTTGGTGTAGAACTGAAAAATTTAATGTATTTTGCTCTTTTTTGTTGACTTTTATCGTTGGCATACATTTGTTTTGTATTTAACACAACTAGTTTGCCACAAAAACACGAAATTCGGTTGTTGTACCTTTCTTGATCGTTGTATACTATTGCCACTATCTGGTATTATTGAACCCATATTTTCCACCATCCAATGTTTACTTTCCATCGTACCTATGACGTTTAATTTATTGAGAGAATAAAAGTTTCTATGGTATGTATTATTCTATGGTCCGCAGAACCGTAAGAAGCTTCACATATCTGATGTGAATAAACATTAAGGAATAGACTTTGCAAATGAATACTCTTATGTTTTAAATCCCCCAGAGTTTCGAAGCAAGGTAATTTTTTCGGATGAGTGCAAATTTAGCATTTTCGGCATAAAAGGAAAGAAACTGGTATGGACTAAGAGGAGCAAAGTATATGAAAAGGACACTATGATAAGAGTTCTGGTTTCGACAAGATAACGAATATACATCACAAAATGTGAAGCTCTGGCTCTTATATACTATTGAAAATCAGTTGCAGACGCCTCCCCAATCTCCGAACCTTAACCCTATAAAGCATTTCTAGGACCTTCACCAGCGCTGTAGGTCCATTACGTCAAAAAGTATGCTCAAAGACATTATAGTGGAGGAATGGGAAAAATACGGCCCAAAATGCAAAAAAAAAACTCGTCGATTCAATTCAAGATTTATTGCGGAGCAGTCTTAAGATTTAAAATGCATTCAAATCCTACATTTCTATTTTCTTGTATTTCCATTGAATCTCTCTTATTGTTGATTTGAGAGAGTATAGAGATATCGTTCAGGAAGTAGTTGGTACACATATAGCCATGGACAGTAAATTGGCACAAAACGGCATAAAAACAATCATATTTTTTTATTCCATTTTAGTTCTAGCAACAAAAAATGTAAACATATAAACTTAAAATGCAAAATCTTGTATTAAAAACCCAAAACTTGACTAAATTTCCAACCATCTGCTCATTAATGCCAGCAATAATAACACAAATTGTAGTTTCTGGAATAAAAAAGGTATACATATTTTAAAAAGCTATTAATATTTAGTAATGTAACTTTTGTCTTCAAGTATCGCTTTTCATCTACGCGACATGCTTTCAATGAAATTCTGGCAACGTTCTTTGGGAATCGAGTGCTAAGCGTTCTGTATTCCACTCCAAATATCGTCCAGGTTGTTGTACTTATGTCGAACAATCGCAGATTTTACATTGTTCCAGAGGTTTCAATCAGGCTCAAGTCAAGTCGGATGTTTTCCTTGGAAAATCACTCCTTTGAACTCCGTGTGTTTGGGGTCATTGTCCTGCATGGAAGTGAATCAAACGGGCATGTGTGCAAAATCATAAGGTTCCATTATATTCTTAAGAATGCCCAAATACTGATAACGTTCCATTTTTAAACTAATTTTAAGAATGGGACCCACACCCTGCCATGAAAATGATCCCCACACCATGATGCTTCCTCTGTCATGCTTCACAGTGTTTTGAGTGTAGCGTGGATTCAATGCCTGACTTTTTAGCGTGGATTCAATGCCTGACTTTTTGGTCGATGAACAAATACTTTACCATTCGGTCCCATACGATTTAACTTAGTATCATCACTCCAAAGTATTTTTTCCCAAAATGAGAGGACTTTAGGCTTGTGGTGCGAGCAAACTATAGACGCTTGGCAATATTTTTTTCTCGATAGAAGTGTCTTCTTTCGTCTTGCGTGACAACAGCTGAGCACCAATCAGGCGTCTTTGGATGAGACTGTCTGATAAATTTAATCCAACTTGACATATGCCTGTTCTGCGCGCTTTCAGTCGTGCAATTGATGTTATTTTAGTTTCTTCTTATTTTAGTTTGATATTTTCCTATAAGCGGCCGCTAACGAAACGTACAGTTCAAATCCTTTAAGATAGCCGAATGTTTGGTCCATGGTGAATTTGATGAGATCATTTATTGCTCTCCATTTCCTCCTTATCTCCAATTCATGCAGCTCTGGGGCCAGTAAAGACTAAATGTGCCTCCATTCGCCTAACCTGGTGATATAGGGCGTCTACATCCCATAACTTCCAAATCGGTGTCTATATGGTTACGAAAATTAAATACTTTTTCGGAACTTGAATAACATTTAGCAAATTAAATAAAATAATAGAAGTACAGGTGTAAAATGTTCTTCTTCCTGCTTTCATTCAATACGATTGACAACTTTGTTTATGTTTTTTTATAAGTTATTGATAAACAGTCGACGTCGTCTCAAGCGAGCAACAGAAAACCAAACTAACGTTGATGTGACGACGATGTTGACATAAAAACGCCAACAACGTCGACGACGACAACCGTAATAAGGGCGAATAACTCCAATATTTAACCATATATTTTCGTAACACCTTATTTTCCTAACACCTTATTTTCTTCGTAGATGCATCTTCTTATCGCTCGAGTTCAGAAAAAAAATTATTTGGCGTGTTCTATGTTTCCATGACGGTGACTAAGCGAGGTGACCAACGTCAAAAGAAATGTAAGGTACCGTGCACACTAGAGATGGGCACGAGTCACGTGATTGGAGTGATTCACGCGTGAACGTGAGCGGACCAAATTTTGCTCACGTGAACGTGAGTAGTGAAAAAGTCTTCGTGCGTGAGTCCAATTTTTGTGTGAGTGAGTGTGCGTGAGCACTATTTTCGTGTGAGTCACGGAAATTTACGAATGCTTGATATAATTTAATTTCAATTTTCTTACTACTTTCTTACACAAAGTATTTTTGGAAGGCTTCTGATAACATTTCCCTCTAACAAAGCGTCGTTAATCATCTTCTGTATTTCAAGGAACTGTGCTACAAGCGAAGGAGTTTTTATACGTTTTACAGTTGGATCGTTTGCAAAAAAAGTGGTAATAATATTAAAACTTCTAAACTATAGGTCCGATTGTTTGAGCATGTACTTAGTATTTGTAGGAGAGGACTCAGGCTTTCAGAATCTGGTATTTAGAGGCACCTTGTTTCAACATACGTTTCGCTACAAGGCGTCAGGCTGACAAAACTTTCATGGCATGTAACTTCTTAACTTGTGGTCTGAATCAAATGATCTTTGTTTTTTGGATTCTACTGAGCCGCATAAACTCAAAACATGTAGAGTCGTGTGTCGTCTCTCTAACCGCTACAAAGATATTTGGAATCAAAAGTTTAAAATATAAACATTCGCACTGACTTTCTCTAGTTTTTTTTTGGAAATAACTTGATCATTTGGAGTCAAAATGTAGTTCTACAAACACAGCTACGACTGCAACAAAACGTATGTTAAAAACCTTTTTAAATTATTTTCAACCGGTTGGTAACGACAACTTCTCAAATTTAAAATGTTTTCAAACTGAAAAAAAAACCAAATTTGTCATTATTTCACTAGTTTCTCAAATTTTTTGTAAACAATATATAAAATGTTGTACTTTTTTTTAACAAAGGCTTTGCCAAAGGGCATTTTGGGCATTCACCCTACATCAAGCCATGACAGAAAATTATTGATTTGGACAAAATATTAAATTTTTGATTTTGGGAAGGTTCGCTTTTTGATTTTATACTTTGTGAACCAAATTCTAGACTGAAATGATGTTAACTACAAGGCAAAAAAAATTGTTCCTACACCTAATCTTGATCAGCAAAGCTCTAGTTTTAAAAAACTCGAATTTTCGTAACAGATTTTTTTGGGAGTAAAAATCCCGCACTTGTGTCACGATTTCTCAAGTAATATTAATTGCATTAAATATAACATATATTGTTGGGCTATAATATGTGAAAAAAAATAACAATATTACAGTGTTACGTACTACAATTAAAAAAAATCTTTTTTTAATTTTCCCGCAATTTTTCTAAGAATGCCGTGCTGTGGAGTCGGAGTCTGGAATGAGTGCCTAGAGTCGGAATTTGTGTCTTAAAACTTGTGTCATGTTTAGAACTTCCACCTATAAAATTTGTTCGTGCAGCAATTATTTACTTTATTTACTTTTGGTTTCAAATAAAACACAAACTTATTAAGGTTTAATATTTCGTCTTTGGTGTTGGTACCCCTTCTTATAACACATTCCTGTTTTTCAGGTTTAAAAAAATTTTAACTTTGAAATTGTCCTTACCGACCGATGTGAAAGAATTTAAACAATTTGTTCAACCTACTACTGGTTGAAGTTTTGTCAATGAAGTATTTTGACTCAAAATTACCAAGTTATTACCATAAAACTAAACAATGTCAAAGCCAAAAAGCCGTAACTACAAGAATAAATTTGTGCATAAAATAAATAGTCAAAAAAGCTTATAGTAAAATTATGTTTTATCTATTTATTGTAGTTATTTAAAAAGATTAAAAGATTTGAGGAAAATAAATTTATTTAATAAATTTAATTACTGTTTTACAAAAATGCAAGCTACAGAAAAACACACTTTTTGTTCGATCCGAAAGTTATACATGGTATGATTTCAAAATCGGTTCGGAAACAACACTCGAATAGTTTTCACTTTTGAAACGAGTTACATAGTAAGGACCCATATGTGTCTGTAATTTTGTGGAGCCAATTCATGATCACCTGACAGACAATCCTTCCTGATTTATTTTTACGCCCTGGATTTCCTTATTTTCTATTGAAATTAATTGTTTTCTTTTAATTTTTTTTTTTGAAGAAAATAAAATAAATGAGGAAATTTTAAGATATTGTTTCTGTGCCCTTAATTTTGCGTGCAACTACATATATATATACATACCCTTATCCCTATGGGTGAGGGTATATGAATGCGACTGATAAACAGCGTGTAGAAAAACTGGTTTACCACAATAATTTATCCTTTGCCCTAACGTAAGCGCTTGGTATGTTTTCGTGGTCCTTGCAGAACTAGTTTTTCGACCACATCACTTAAAATCGTTTAGCACCCTACATAAAGTCGTAAAAAACTTAGTATAGCGGGGATAACGAAAACATACAAGAAAAACAATAACTAGAGTTTCAAGTAATCACGAGGTATGAATTTACTATATACCGATGTTAGAGAATGCGTTTATTAGTAAGGTTATACTGAAAGATAAAAAAAAAATTCAATAGCACGGATTATCTGAAGGTATTTGGACAAAGTCAAAAGTCCAAAACTTGAGCCCTTGGTGTTACAAAATGTAAATGAAGAACATGCAACATGTGGTTTACTGGACCAATGTGACAACAGTTTCTATGAAATAATTTATTGTTGTATCCTTTCAGAATGAACTATCCAAAAGTTTGCAAAGACAACAGCAAATATTGCAGAGCAGTGTAATGTGATCGTGCTACAATAACTGGAAAGTATAAAAAGTACTTATGTGAAAATTACCATCGCACAATAACTGAGATAATAAAAAACGAACAACAACAACTGTATTGCCAACACCAATGGGAAATATGGAAATTAAAACAAACAAAAACAAAAAAGTGTAGATATTAATGATACTGTAACCTTCAATAATTATATTTCGTATATATATGTATGTGTGTGCTAAACATATAAAATGTTATTGCATGTAGTAGTATATTCACTTCTGCACATGGGGTTGTGCAAATATGTCATGCTTTTTAAACTTAAAAAATTGTTTAGCTTCGAATTCTATATGAATAAATACAGTGAAAAAAAGTTAACATAAAAATATAAACGCTGGAAACCTTAAGACATTGAGCCCATAGCACATTATTGTGTTAACAAAATACTATATTGTCGATTGAATATATTTTTACATCAGTAATTTTTTACTTTGTTTTCGTAATTTTCATATAACTGTTTTCTTAATTTAAAAAGTGCACAGAATAACCTCATTCACATGAGGGGATTTTTGGGTCGTTTCAGTCATCTTATAAAGGTACATCGTAAAGTAGCTTGCATTTGCACGTTGAATTTTAAAAGTATCTCAGCTTGTAACTTCGAACGAATGCAGTTTAACCACAGCATTTTTTTTTAGCATTAGATTTGATTTATTTCCATATTCTTTTACATATTTAGTTAGTTAGTTAGTAGTTAGTTAGTTCGAAAAGAGGGGCGTGGTGTTGAGTGTTCAGAAGGAGCACTCTAAACCTTCCCATGTCAGTAAAGACATACACTTAAGCCGCTAAGTTCGACCTGTTGTGCGCTCTAAGATTATCCTACTACTTCACTATGTCCCTTATAGGAATTCGGTGCTATTCACGAAATTCCTTAGTTTATTCCAGTCCATACCCACAAGTTTGGTCATGTCCGGTATCGTACTATCCGAAAGATATCTGGATCTAGCTTGTGTGAAGGCCGGGCAGTGGCATAAGAAGTGCTCCAACGTCTCATCGTCCTCCATGCATGCCCTGCACTCACTGTTCGCCACTAGTCCAATACGGTACAGGTGGGCTCGTAATTCCGAATGCCCCGTTAAGACTCCCATCATTTTGCCCATTTCGGCTTTTCCCAGTTTCAGCAAACCTTTTGTTCTCGATCCATCTGGGTCTCCCCATAGGATCTTTGTCATCCTGCCTAATGATTCCCGGTTCCACTGGGCTATATGTGCCGACTCCGCCCATTTATTTAACTCAGCCTTCGTCACCCCAAAGGGTTTCGCTCCATCTAGGCTTACCGTTTGGAGTTCCCTGGCTTTCTTTGCCAGGAGGTTCGCTTTCTCGTTGCCGAATACCCCGCTGTGCCCCGGCACCCAGATGATGTTGAGTCTGCCGTGCATAGAGTAGTCGTTTATCACCTTCTTACAGTCAAGGACCGTTCTAGATTTTACCGTTTCTGATGATATTGCCTTTATTGCCATTTGGCTATCCGTGAATATATTTGCCTCGGCTGGGATTGTATTATCGCCGAGCCATTTGATACACTCCGTAATCGCCCGAACTTCCGCCTGAAAGTTCGTATTATGATCCGGGAGGCGTAGGTGGGATTCGGTTGCTGGATTTTCAATAAAGAATCCTAGACCCGTTTTTTCTCCTAGCTTTGAGCCATCCGTGTAGCTGTAAGTCCCATTTGGCATTGGTGTCAGGGTCCCATTCTGCCAGGCGTCTCTAGTTGGCGTTAGGGTCACGCAGTTCGCCTTAACCCTTATACATATTTAGTTTTACGATTTTAATTTATATACTTAAGTATATTTATAATACTTTCTAGCGTCCTTGGACCGATCTAGATTTACTAATTTCATATAGGTTGGTTGCCTCTAGTACGCAAAAAAAATTAATTGCAGGACCCCATAGTTTTTGAGATATGGGCGTTAAAATTGTGGGTATACAAGTTCATATATTTTGGGGTATCTCTAACGGATCCTGTACAAATCGACACCGGTGGAAGGCTGATGTCAAAATCTCTCAAACGTCGTGAAAATGTACTGGCTGCATTGACCCGTTGGGGAGAGGTTTGCTCATTATGCCATAATATGACCCATATGAGATTATATATTATTATCATAAATTCTAAAGTTACGAGTTTAAGTTTTAAGTTTCAGTACTATTGGTCTTCTTTAACCCTTTCAACCCAGAGTTATTATTATTAAGTGCTAAAATACAATTATATCGGCAAGATTCCAGTATGACTAACGAATATATGTGAATTTGATATTAATAATTGCAACGCCCATATCTCAGAAACTAGGGGCTGCCTGAAAAACATTTACTGTTTTTGGACTCAGAGGGACAAGATTTACCAACGTTAATTTTTTATAAAGATCTGAGTAACATGTGGTTAAACTGCATTTGTACAAAAAAACGAAGAGAAATGTCAAAAATCTCCTTGAATAGATTGTCAGTGCTGCAATGGCATTCGCTGGAAAAATTGGCATCACATTAATTATCTCCAACCACTCCTAACATAGTACTTTAAGTACAAGTTTAATAGCGACGTTTTCGTGCAATATGTCCAAGTACAGTGGTGGTCCAGTATAACGAACGCCGATATAACGAATGCCCAGTATAACGAACGCGTTTTTCTAGTCCCTTGAGACGGATCCGCCAAATCGCATTTTCACTGTTTCACTTTTTTATGTTTTTACGGACTCGTAACAAATTCGAGACGGATCCGTCAAATCACAATTTCACTGATTAATTTTTTTAATATTTTACGGACTCGTAACGGGTTCGATACGAATTCGAGAACTCATATTTCGTTGTTTTATGATTTTACGTACTCGTTGCGTGTTCGAAACGGACCCGCATCCGTTTTTGTGCATGCAAAAAAACCAATGCTTAGAAAAAACACATTTGGATAAACGGTTGGTTCTGAGTGTTTGTTATTGGTTCAAATATCTTACAAAAAGTTTTTGGTTTTTTTTTATAGAATAGCATTTGCGACCAAGTATAAGGACTGAAAGTGTCCTGTTTAGTGACGAATCCAAATATAATTTATTCGGCTCTGATGGGAAGTGTCACGTTCGCCGCCAAAAAGGAAAACGGCTGGATTCACGCTTCTGGAGGAAGTGTGATTGTCTGGACGTATTTTTCTGGTAACAGTGTTGGACGCCTTCATGTCATTGACGGCATTATCAACCGTGTCATTTACAAAAACATGTTAGAGACGGTAACCATTCCGTACGGAGAGTGGAACCTGCCACTTCGATTCGTGTGTGAACACGACAATGATCCGAAACACACTTCGTAGTTGGTCACAGAGTATTTAAAGATCAAAAAGTTTTCAGTCCTTGATTGGCCGGCACAATCACCAGACTTGAATCCAATTGAAAATCTTTTTGGAATCCTCACACGCGAAGTTGATGGAAGGTAATTCGGCAACCGCGAAGTCTTATAAAAACCCTAAAAGTAGAATGGAAATTTATTCCGATAGAAACAATGAACAATATTCATGAAATCCATGCCGAATTTATACAAAATACTGAAAAGTTGCTTAGGTTTTGCGCAACTAAAATTTGGGTACATATTGTTTTTCGTCACATTTTTTACAGTTATGAATTTCGATTTTTTATTTTGCAAATATTTATGTTGCCAATAATGAAATAGTAAACGAAAAACAGTTTTTTTTAATTGAAAAATTTTTAAAATATTTTTTATTTTAAGAGATTGCTACAAGTGATGCTTAGGTTTTGCGCATTACTGTATATGCTCCGTATACAGAGTCAACTGGGTCGAGATAAATGAAAAATTACAAACATGAAATTAAGGCCGAAGTGAATACTCTAGTTTACCAATGTAATTTGGTCGATTATATCCTGACAAATGCAACCACTACATTTTGAACATATCGGTCGTGTGACCACAAAGCCAAATTCATTTGATGACATAACTATTTAGGGTTATTTTTGTGCAAACTCTGATGGCAAAATTTTGGACGTGCGTCAAACCGCCAAATACAAATTTGACAAGTCATGATTTTGTCAAACGTTTCCAATGACAGTTAGTGCTTATTTATTAGTCTCTCTGACCTTAGCGTAAGTAAATGAGAAGAGTAAACATTAAAAAACTGTGGCAACCTTAATTTTTGTAGTCATCTGTTTTTATTTACAAAATTCAAAGCAAAGGCCAAATTTAAATACAAAATGTAATCATGAAGCTGTGTCCTGCTTTGACCAGGGGATACGTGAAGGTTTACAAGATCAACCAAGACCAATTTTGGGTAACTAGCTAAATGCTTCGGGCGCACCAAATAAACATGTGTCTGTTGGAGAAATTCCATTTGTATAAAATATTTATTTATACATGAAGAACAGCGATCAAAATGACTATAAAAACGACGTTATTTAAAACAAAATTGGAGAGTTGCAAATGCTTTGTCCACACCGATTTTAATATTTATCGATAAAAATACCGATAATACGGAAATGTAAACAAAAGCTGTACATTCTGATTTTTTTTTTAAAAATCTTAATGCCGTTTATTATTTATTGAAATATCATTGTCCTTTTTGTGGTACAATTTTAAAAACTTATAGACCCTGTTAAAGGCAGCCAATCTTAGTTGCATATGTACGTATGTAAGTTAATCAAATCTGTTTGCGAACAAAACACGTGTGCAAACAAATCCACTGTTTCCAAGTGATATCCAAAACCCAAAATCACTCCGAAAACATTGGAATAGGGTGATCTGCAGAACATATGTATATAAAAATCACCTCAGTGTTATGAAAACAGCAAGTGATTTGCAAACAGTGTGATAGAACAGGTCTGAATGTCATGGTTTAACGAAATGTGTGGCGAGTAATAAAAAATTATTTCTCATTACATCCCACGAAGAGATTGGGGATCTTCCAAACGGTATTTTTGAGAAGCTTAGTCATGGCTAGATAGTGTCGCCATCACGTAGCGAGGTGTAAGCCATCGAAAGAAAATGTTAGATTGTGTAAGTAGGTATCGAATCACGTTCTTCAAATTCAGGCTGCAAATTGTCCATTATCATGGTTATTCAACGAGCTGGATTCACAGTTACATTCATTTTTTAAGAAATATTGACAAGCCATTTAGCCAGAAATGGGACATTTACATTCAGTCTTCTTCAATCCTTTATATGACGAAATGCCAAACACTGTTGATTAAAAACATCAAGACAGTTTGATCTGTCATAAAAATCCAACTGGAAAAATTACCTTTAAACGAATAATCACTTATATATTCCCCTCCCATTTGGATGGGAAACGTTTATAGAGGACAGACATAATGCTCCTTGTACAAGAATCACTTGACACATTAGACAATTTGAAACATTTCTTGTCAATTTCCCCGTGTGAAAATGTACTAAATATTCTTATACTACAAGAATACTTGCTTGTTAAAAGTGGCAAATCGATACACATTTTGTGGGAAGGTATGGATACTTTGTACAAATAAAGATACCGCAACGATACGATTTAATAGCAAAAGTCGCGACGCAGAGGTATAAAGGTGCCTTAAAACTACAAAACGTTATAAAACACACGAAGAAAAAAATCAAACTTAATCTCATAATAGAATATTGGAGGCATTAACGACAATCTTATCAAAAAATGATAACATTTTTTTACCTAAAAGATATAGAAATATTTACGTTTCCGTAGACACTTAACTCAAGTTGTTTAAAAAATTGCCATACACGTACACATACATGTACATTTGTATGTGTTTTATATATTTTTTCCAGACAATTAACGACTTCTGTAATAATTGACTAGGAATTAGCATAGAAAAACGAACAAGGCGAATGTAAAAATGAAGCCCTGTAAACAATTATTAGTGTCATCACATTGAATAAACTAAAGGAGGAGATGTGACCAGAGTTCGTATTAGAAAATACATAGTAGACTTGTTAACGATGTATACACTTACGAAAGTGTTCCCGATATTTTAATTGATTTAGAAGTTTACAGTATGAGCAAAGTCAAAGTTGTAAACCAACGGCCTTATTCATAAAAAGTTGTGTTTTTAGTATGATACATCGTCTCTCAAACCTCTCATAGCTTTTTCTGAATAAGGCGCAAATGTTTAAAACTGTTTTAAACATTTGTTGAAACGAAAGTTAAAAAAAAAAAATAAAATAGGACTGGTAACAAATTGTGAATATTTCATTCAGATCAGGGTACAATAATATCTATAAGTACATGGTAAAGTCGATAGAACAGAAAATCACAGTGCGTAAATTTAATTTTTGTTAACATTGTGTTCTCCAACCATAAAAATAAAAGTTACAATTTTAATACTAATGACCAGTTTTTAAGTGTTAACTGTCGGGGGCCGTCGGTGGTGCAATGGCTAGCGTGCGCGGCTCTTGTGTATGAGAAAGTGGGTTCGATCCCTCCTCTGACCACCTTACATTTCCTTCGACGACGACCAACTCGCTTAGTAATGGCGAAACTGTCGAGTACATAGTCATGAAAAAGCTTCTCACAAATATCGTTCGGAACCGGTGTAAAAGTGTAGGTCCCAATCAGTGAGTGACAAATTAGAAAGCGCACAGCTCACTGGTTGTGAGACGCTCTCCCCAGGAAACGGTTTTTTTAGTTAACTCTCGGATTACTTAATCGTAATTCAGATAAAATATTAAGTTAACTTTGCATTTTGTTCTTCAGTTGCAAGTTAAATATAGCCGTCTTATTGTTAACGATTATGGCAACCCTTGTATTCTTATTGGACAAAACATCTGTTTTGAACTATATTCCAAAACAACAAAGATAAACAACCAAATAGTATTATGTAAAATAAGAAATAAATGCATAAAATCAAAGTCATTTTATCAAAAATGTGTACAAAACAATGTTGGCGCAACAATTTGACGATCTACGCTCAAAGTATATGTACAAAAACTCAAATCAGAAACCTGCATTTTATGCAATCTAACATTTCTCATTTTGACAGTCAGTAATGTGATTGTCAAAATCATATGGGACTGACACAAGTTAACCAACCAACATTGGGTGATTAAATCATTGTTAACCATTGAATGAAAACCAAAATTCGATGTTTAACCACAATTTAACTACGAAACGAAGATCACCATTGACTAAAAAACTGGCCTTAAGAGATTTATTTTCAATGCTAACGCTGCATAGCTTCGACGAATATAACGCTGTGTGTTGTTTGCATGTGTCGACTTTGCTAGATTATACCCTACCCGTGCCTATACATAGATGTTAACACATCAAAATATTACTATGGAATAGATTACACTCACTTTAGTTATAAAAAATAAAATGTGAAACACCTGACTACTTATAGTTGTAATTTTTATTACAAAAATCTCTTAGTCTGTTCGTTTTTTCTTCAATTTATAAATTGCTTCCGTTATGTATTGATTTTTTGTTTGCTTCTTAATGACTTGAATTGTTACTTTCCTGTTCTGAACTTTATAATTTTCTTAGTAAAAAAAATGTAGTTGTACGATACTTTATCGATGTACTTTTTGTTGGTTTCAAATCTGGCATCCCTCTACAGGAGTAACAGTGAATGTGGGCAGTTTGTGGTGGCTGCACATAAACGGCCTTATTCATAAAAAGTTATGACAGGTTTGAGAGACGGTTTATCAAACAAAAAACTTCTCTCAAACCTCTCACAACTTTTTATGAATAAGGCGGAAAGTGCTTGGTTGAACCACAGAGCAAAAGAAAAGAGCCTCTATGCCTCTCTTCGTTTTCCCTCAATGACAACGAGGTAGTAGCCCATTTCATCAGCAAAAAACATAATTTACCTGTCATTAGTATCAATCAAACACTTTTAAACTTATTTTTCTCCATGGTCTATAGTATGTATGTCTTCTTTGGTCTCTCATTTTACATCATTTCCCTAGTAGCTTTTTGACCAGCTGTGCCATAGAAATCCCAGGTTGAACTGAAAAGTCGAGTTCTGTGTAAGCATTGTAGCTCCGCACCAAGGAATATACTCAACAGTTTTTTTTACTGAAAATCATCACAATTTTCAACAAGTGGTACAGCAGCAGCGATTATTTCTAAAATCGAGAAGATGCCCACCAGGAAAGTTAAAAAAGAAAAAATCTGAATCTCAGTACATTTGTACCTATGAAATATGCGAAAAGAAATTGAAAAAAAAACATTCTGAAAAGCCATAGATATTCAGTACTGCTAGTGTGCGAAATGTGGTGTGGCTAAAACAAAGGGTCACTTGCAGGTTCACGCTGAAAATATACCGAAATTCCAATGCCGCCATTGTCCACAAGTGTTTAATTGTAAAAACGATGTTTCCCGTTATTTAAAAGTAAAATACGATGACCTTAACCGCTATCCTTGCTCTATGTTTAGATTTGGCATGAGAAGGACGCAACTTGCTACATAAGCACGCGTCTTTTAACTTGTTTTTGCTCTTTTAAAAAATAAAATAGGTTTCACTACACTGGCGTCTAATAATAAAAAAAAAATAAATAAATGGTTTCCCATTGCATCCCATGAAGGGACTGGGGAGAACTTCTCACAATCACTGAGCTGTGCGCTTTCCAGTTTTCACTCACTGATTGGGACCTACAGTTTTACACCGATTCCGAACGGTAATTTGAGAAGCTTTTTCATGGCTAGATACTCGATAGTGTCGCCGTCACTATGCGAGGTGACCGCCGCCGAAAGAAAATTTGAAGGTGGTCAGAGCCGGGTTCGAACCCAGGATCTCATGTACAAGAGCCGCGCACACTAACCATTGCACCACCGACGGCGTCTAATAATAGTTTTTTTTTTATAATTTGTGTTTATAGATCAAAACAAAAAGTTAATAAAAGAAAATATAAATAATAAAATATAAACCAATTTGACATTTCGGGAGTGTTTCCAAGTGTAAACAATGAAATCAGCTGTGCTTATAAGGCTACCACGGAGACTTGTATCATGATTCATAACAATTATACAACTTTTCAACAGTTACAATCTCTGTTTAATTCTAAAATTTGCAGTCTACAAACTGCAAGTATCTTTAACTACAAATAAATCACATCGAAGATTCATGAGTAAATCGTGTTTATAAAAATACTCTAATACGACCCCTGAAATAATACCAAAGTAAAGAAAAGCAATGTGCAACAAATGTGATATTAAGATATATGGACACATAGAAACATCATACTGTGGCTGTGTACACTTAGACATGGGTGCACTAGGGATGTGACTTTTTCAAACTATTTAAACAAATTACAAATATATACATGGCTGTGCGTTAAGGGAAATGCTACAAAAATAAATAAAAAAATATTCTTGGTTAATTTGGTGACAAAAACCTTCCCCTTGAAATCGATGAAAGTTTTCGGATTTTGGAATTGTAGCACTTTTTTTCCAATGTTCTAGAAAGTTCCAATGTTTTAGAAACCGATTCCGAAATTTTAAACATGTTCAAATAAACAGGTTTAAACCCGGTTATTTTTATTTTATATCGTGGATATTGATTGAAACGGTTGTAGTTGTGTATATTACGTATTTGGAACCAGTCTGTAATCCCGGATCCACAAACCGCTTATTGAGTCTACTCCTCAAACCCGATCTACTTGAACTGTTTGGAGTACATGAGTTTTGTATCTCATTCATATTTTGAGCTATTAATGATGTAGCACCCATATTAGGTCATCTTGACTCTTTTTCATCGAGGTACTCTAATTTGACCCGTCATCTCACCATGAAATCGTTGAGAAAGTTTGGCATATTATACCTTATTTGAAGCATATTGCATTTTTTGTAAAAAAAATAAATTGAAAAACTTGAAACTTAACTTTGTTCAAAAATTGACTCTCTTTTAAACTCGTATTGGAATCATTACTTTAAAAATTTACTTAAAAAATTTAACTTTTTAAAAATTTCGCAATTTAATAGTTTGATTGAGCTTAATCAATTCCAGTGTTACAAAGTCATATCCCTAGTTACTATTTTGCACGTTGAAGTTACTATATCGTGACTATACATACATACGTCAACAAATACCAATAAAGTATTATTTTTTTTGTTTATGTTATTACAATCCAGTAAGTCTATAAATAGTTATGCACAAGGGCGGAGAAGTGTCTTGAAAAAGGAATAAGAAAAGGAGCCATGATCATTTAAGAAAATAATAAAGAAAAAAAAAACATTTATCAGGTGGCGCCGTTTAAGCCCATAATATCATAGCCATGGAGTCAAAAATAATTGAAAAGAGTTAAGCACAACGGATATTCAAGTTATTTTTAAAGAATATAGAAACCGAGACGCATACAAAAGTACGTACGTATGTATGCATGTATGTTTGTACCATATGTGTGCATGCACTAGTAAGTTTAAATGCGTCATTGTATTCAGTGTAAAGGAAATTAAGTTTCTTTGTTGTACCAAAACTGAAATACAGTGCGTGCGTAATATGTGCCCCTTTGGAACGTGTTAATACGTACTGCGAGCGCAACCACAAAGCAAAAGGAACTTGATTCATATCCGACATCCATCACAGCAGTTTAAGTAAAGAGCTACACGAAAAGAAAACAAGCGTTTATTGCTCCGTTGCCGAAACAATACTTCGATTGATTTGTATTAATTTATTAATTGCAACCGTTCATGTAATTCTCCCACATAAACTCGTATATCGAAAATGTGTATCATGTTGTTGCAAACGAGTTCTCGTTTGCATCAAACGCGTACAAAATTACATTTGCCGCAAATTTATAAAACGTTTGCGATAACTGAAATTAGCCATTCTTCTAATGAGAGCGAAGAACGTATATTTCTCTCATTCTCTCACACAGTGATCACACACTCTAATGCTTCTTCTACCTTGTTAATATATCTTGGATGGACAATTGACGCGTTGTAGTCAGTGTTGCCAGTTTAGGACATTTATCCCCAAATTGGGGATTTGTTTTTCAAAACAGGGGATTGTTTGTTTTTGGTATGGGGATCCGGGGATTTTTTGGGGATGAAAATTTAAGATGTATTTATTAAAAGCGCTTCTTTTGTATCATTGTTTGAAAGTTTTGGTCTGGCACTACCTAAATCAAAGCATGCATGCACACAAATAATATTTGGTTTTGCGTATGTGTGATTGCAAAAACAAAGAGAAGAAAGTTACTGTGGCAAGTCTATACTGTTTTTTTGAGTTGCCAGTAAACACTTGCAAATCCTTATTGCCAATGTTGCCAGCAAAAATAATTGCATACACTTGTCCATAGACTAATTACTTACTAAACTTAACAGTTCTCTCAGCAAATTTATGACATTTGGCCTGGTGTGATATTTACGTTGGATGTTGAAAAGAATTGCTTTACTAATACCAGATAGAGGCAATGGTTTAAAACAACGAACAAAATAACAACAACGGCATTTCGTTTTGTGTGTTAAAATTATTGTGTTAAATACAACACAAATGTATGCTAACAATAACCGTCAATAAAAAAGTTTAAAACACATTTAAATTTCACAGTTTTTCACCAAAACGACATGATAAATTAAAGTCAAAAGTTATTGTAATTCCACCTGGTGTATGCCACTTTTCGTCAAACATCTCTCTATCACACCGACCGCATCACGAAGAGTGTGAAAGGAAACGTCAGATGAGTCAAATATTCTCTGTAGTAAGATTTACTCCACAGTCTAATTATAAAGTCAGAGCATGCGGTCAGCTGTTCAGACTTTTTTTTTGGTTTGTTTATGTTTTAATCGGTTTTTGTTTTGATGGCACTTAAGTAGTGTCAAACTGTTTCATCTTTTGTTTTGATTTGTATCATTCTTTATTAAACGTTAATGGTGTTGGTTGACAACTGGAAAATGCCGTCATAACAATCAAAGCAACAAATTTCTGTCAAAATCGTCTGTTTTTACAACAACACGCCATGCTTCGACTTTATTATTAGACTATGATTTACTCTATGCACTTGTCAGTCCCAGAAAATATCAAAATGTTTTACTGGCAAGGCTGTACGTGATGACAACAATAAAACCAGTAACAAACATTTTTTATATTTAGCGTTGCTGAAAAGAATAGAAGCAGTGGAGAAGAAATAACGATAAATACTAAAACTATGTACAAGGTGGCGCAAAAGTAGTCCTCCTATCAGAAAATGCTATAAATTTTGCGATTGGACCCTAATGCCAGTTCTGTTTTGAGATTTGTGTAGTAAACACATGCGAAATACACGTTAATAAACAATGTTACGCTACACTGCTCCAGAACGCGGAATATTCCTGACTATTTATTTGACCAATAATCGGTCGGTGACTTTGGCACAACGTGAATTTCGTCGCAGATTTCCTGGCCGTCCAACGCCTACTGGTGAAACAATGCGACGTTTAGCCGCTCGCCTCGAAGAGACTGGCACAACACGAGATGCTGCCAGGCGTGGCAGACCCCGGAGTAGCCGTTCTGCAGAGAATATTGCTGCTGTAGCCGAGGATGTAATGGAAGCGCCGTCGACATCGACCAGACGACGTGCCACGCAATTGGGTATCAGTCGACGGTCTTTACAGCGAATTTTGGTACAAGATTTGAAGATGTTTCCGTACAAAGTCCAGACGGTGCATCAGCTGTAATCACCACCAAGAGGAAGACGATTTTTCATAAAAAATAATCACGAGTGATGAGGCCCATTTCCATCTTAGCGGGTACGTAAATAAGCAAAATTTACGCTTCTGTGGCACTGAAAATCCGCGTGTAACCCACGAAGAGCCATTACACCCGCTCAAAGTCACTGTATGGTGTGCTGTTTTCGCTGGAGGAGTCATCGGACCTTTTTTCTTCGAAGACGTCGCAGGCCAAACGGTTACTGTGAATGGTGAGTGCTACAGAGCAATGATCAACGAGTTCTTTTTGCCGCAACTTGATGAATTGGGATTGGAAAACATGTGGTTCCAACAGGACGGTGCAACGGCTCACACTGCACGTGCCACAACCGATATGCTGAAGGATGCATTTCCCGGGCGCCTAATCTCCCGTTTTGGCTATTTGCACTGGCCAGCAAGATCGCCCGATTTGACCGCTCCAGACTTCTTTTTGTGGGGCTTTTTGAAGTCGCGAGTTTATGTCAACAAGCCTCAGACTCTTGCAGCTCTTAAAGACAATATCCGTCAAGAATGTGAGGACCTATCGCCGGAAGTTTTGGCCAAAGTGATGGAAAATGCCATAAAAAGGGCTCAAATGACAATCAACTGTTGCGGCGGCCATTTACATGACATCATATTCTCGACTTGATGTAAAAAAAATTAAAATACCAAATAAAAATAATCCACAAAAAGAATCAAAGTTTTTAATTTTTTTTTAAATTACAGCCAAAAAACATCGGAAGTTTACTTTTGCGCCACCTTGTATTTATCCACAACTAATTGTTGTGCAATATTTTTAGAGTTTTGATCTAATTTATTGTGTACAAATAAAATGACGGCATTTTTGTTTTGCATCAAGAAAACAATAGAAAGATCTTAGGGAGCGTTAACAAAAATTTAGGAATATTTATAAATTTTGGTTGTATTACGCTTATTTTGTACTCGTAAGTAGTGAAGAGTGTATGAACAATTTTTGTGGTCACTGTAAATGATGTTGAAGACTTTGGAAGAACGTAGTCTTTAGTAATGAAATCAAGTTTAACATACTTGAATGTGAAGAGCTTCAACCTAAAACTTGATACCGACAAAGTGTGCGCGGCTCTTGTACATGAGAATGTAAGTTCGATCGCTGCTCTTCAGTTATCTGATCCTTACATTTTTTTTCGACGACAGTCATCTCGCTTAGTTATGGCGACACTATCGAGTTCTTAGCCATGATAAAGCTTCTCAAAATAGCGTTCGGAACCGGTGTAAAACTGTAGGTACCAATCAGTGAATGTAAAACTAGAAAGTGCTAGAAGCTCTTCTCAATTTCATCATGGGATGTAATGGGAACCCACTTCTTTAAGGATAATTTAAAGCAGCCAGTAAGCAAAATGGGTATTTCTGAAAGCTGATACTTCCAAGAACATAATGACCCAGAGCACACAGCATGTATTTTAAAGGAGTTGTTGTTATATAATATACCAGAACAGCTTCATTCTCCTCCCCAGTTGCCTGACTTAAACCCCATTGACAATTAATGGACGAATTGGACCACATAGTTCGGAAAACAACACTAAAAAACAAACGAGACTTAAAAACATTCACTAACTAAAGAATGTGACAACATTTCTAGTGAAACTACAAATAAACGTATGTATTAATGAAAAACAGATTAAACACTGTTTTAGAGAGCAAAGGAGGCCTCAGAAAATAATAGTCATAAAATATTTTACTTTAAATCAAACATTTTTTTAAAGAGTATGTCGAAGGCTGAAAATTAAAATATCGTATCTTGTTTTATTACGAAATCGCGTTTTTACATATTCTGGTAGGGGATTCTGAATAAAACTTCAGTATAAAAAATATTTTTTTAATGCCAACAATTGAAGAATTTGTTTAACTTTCCCTAATCATTCGAATTTGTTTTACTAATAAACTGTTAAAAACAAATTTCGTTATTTCTTTCTCCTGTAAAGTAATAAAAAAATGATATACGTCTTTTCTATATTAAGCCATCGATCAATTTCTTTAATTTTTATAAGTAAATGAGATATATCGAGATAAATTATATATATTTATCGCATAAAGTCATACAATATAAATTTTTTTATTTAAAATGGTGAGCTTTTGTTTAAAATCCGTTTTTTGAGAGGTATGTATACTTTTCTGTGCCTCTCTAAACAGAATTTCAGTGCCGTTTCTAGCATTCACTTTGCACCCCCAATTTTTCTTCTCGTATGAAAAGGCTCCCCTTTAAGCGCGTACTCTGCCAGCACCATAAGGCTGATGTCAAGGTGACCGCTAGAAGCCATGAACTTCTTGCTATATCAAGCTATAACATGTCATGAGTAAATGCTAGAAGCAAAGCGAGTTATTGCGTGTGCAATAGGTTTCATTCAAAATGCACAATGAATAGCAATGCCAAAAACCAAAGCCAATCAATGTAACATACACAATAATGTCCTTTATAGATACTTAGTTATGATACATAGATATATTAACACATACAATTTTTAACTAGTCACAGGGTGCAAAGGTCAAAGTTATCAGGTACTTTTCCTGAATATATGTATATTATAAATTACATTTGTGAAATATATGTATATGTAATAAATAAATGAAAAAATATACAAACAATACACAATACAACAAACAGAAAAGCAAAGCATGTTTGATCGCCTACAATCGCATACATACACAACAATGATGTAAGCAACATACACTCAACAAACAAAAATAAATTAGAAGCGAGTCCATGCTAGAATCCATTGCAAGACCTGGTTTGTCGCTTCAACTCCTTTCTACCATCGCTCTCGCTCTGACAGGATTCGCGCGAACGCATAATAAACACACATGCAGAGGTTTATATTGTGTTGCCAAGAAATTAATTTCGCCTTTTTTGTTCATAGTAATGTTCAATTATTTTATTCAAATACTTAATTATAATCTATAATGTAGGTGCCATTTTGTTCAATGACCTTCTGCCATGCAACTTTTTAATCCCAGATTCATAGAATGATTTACAGGTCCGTCCACAAAATAACTCGATCAACTCGGTTTGTAGGTCCTCTTCTGTTTTGAAGGATTTCCCAATCAATAAGTTTTGCAGACTACGGAATAAATGGAAATTCGAAGATACCAGAACAGGACTATTAGGTGAATGTGGCATCACTTCCCATCCAAGCTCCAATATTTTTTGCCGGGTCTGCAAAGATGTGTGTCAGCTGTGAAAATCTATAATCTACCGAAGTTACTTGCTTGCCAACACAATATCAAGTTATAGCACACTATTATAGTACCGCTCCTATCGGTCGCTCTGGTATCAGCCTAAGGGTACAGGAGCGATAAGGCAGACAACGCGAAATATACTCCACCAGATAACCCTGTTTAGTATCCTTAAAGAAACCTGCTCTATCGCAAGTGTCTGAGATGCATCAAGCGTTTCATCCTTCTCCGATGCGGCGTAAAGCTCTTTTTCACGGGAACGGAAGTCACTTGCAGGTAAGTTCCTTGGCGACACCTATGACGGGGCGGGCGTAACGGTGGTGTTGAAACCGGACCATGGTCCGGATTCTGCAGATCAACTGCCACCACTCTAAGACTGCTCACGTCGCCCTAAAAGTTCTCCAGATGCAAGGAGAAACAGATCTGGTCCTAATATAGGAGCCATGGGTGAGTGGGGATATGGTTCTTGGTCTTAGGACGACGCCTGGGGTTAAGATTTTTCAAAGTACAGTTAATGGAAGACATAGAACCTGTATACTTCCCAGAAGCAATCTTAATATTTATCTTCTTTACTCTTTTAGTAGCATCCAGCCTGCAGTTAGGTAACTCCCACTATGGCTCGGTCCATATGGCACATGACCCGGTGATTTATAATAGAGGGTACGAACTTTCCTTCATTGCTAGAAGTATACAAGGGGTGTTACTTGCTTATCCGGTCTCGAACAACTCCGGGAGTCAGGGACCTTACAAAACGAAGATAACATATTTCGCCAACCAGTTGGTGTATTGTCGGGGAAATAGAAACAACGGTCGAACGAGTCACATCAGCTCCAAATTGTCCTTTACAGGCCGCATGTCCCAAGGTCAAACCAAGGGGGAAACAGGCACCACAATGGTGGTCGCCACGTTTGATTAGTCTGAGAAAGTGCTGTAGAAAGCTCTTTAATAGGGAAAATTCCACAAGAGCACAATAGTTTTGTGGTGGATGTGAAGAACTCAAGCTGTACAAGCGGGAGTTGAAAAAAGCTAAAAATAAATTCTGGATGGATTTCTGAAGCAATGTTGACTTGTACCATTGGGTACATTAGAAAATTTATGGTTCTTGGACGACGTCTAGTGAGAAATCACTTGGGGTGCTCCTGGATACATATTTAACTGGCAATCCTGAGAGTGAAGTAGATACTTTAGTTGTATATTCTAGTAAATTACGGCCATCGTATGTAGCCAGTGATATGGTAACCGATTCTAGAATTCGTTGAGCTATAAAAATCTTCAAAACTTTCAAGTCGCCAGAACCGGATAATGTCTCGCAGGCGGAACTACAGTCAGTGACATATAGGCTGGTACCCTGGCTCAAAGACCACAACACCGGTTGTATCAAGCAGGCCTACGTACCTTTGAAATGGAGGGAAAGTAATGTCGTCTTCATTCCTAAAGCGGGAATACCATCCCATACGGCACCTAAGGATTTCCGGCCGATCAGTCTATAGTCATTTCTCGTGAAAACCTCGTAGAGATTACTCGGTAGCTATCTTTAGCTATGGCTCTATTGCCGCAAAAACACCAATTGTTTTTGAAAACAAATCATCCCTTCTCCACTGACCTATTGTGTTTATGTTGACATTTTGTCGTTTACAAAGAAACAAGCTTGTTTTATTTTATTGCTTGTTTTATTATATATTTTTATTAATATCGAGTAAGATGGAATTATTATTATACTATGGTGGCTTTCTTAGACATAGAGGAAGCCTTTAACAATGTAAATCCAGTCGAAAGCAATATCAGATTGTTGGACGTTTTGCCGTCCCTGAACTGTATTCTGCCTTCCTTGGAGTAGATTGGTGTTAAGGCTATTATCTACGCAGAGACTGATAGTCTTGAAAAATTATTTTTGCAGAAGATGTGGTGACGAAGAAGAGGTAGACTCAACAGAACACCTTATTTGTGTGTGCTCTGCGGCAAACTACACTCGGATCACATTTCTTTGGGGAGTTAGCAAATCTGGTTAATGTTACCATACGCCAACTCTGGGGCTTTTTAGGGCAAACTGCCTATTTCGGTACCTATTGCCCCTGTGGTATCACTATCGCTTGTAAGGTCTAAGTGAGCCTGACATGATGGCTACCACTCTAACCTAACCTAAATTCGATCTAGTCCATACAATTATATTATACAACGAAGAGTAGTCCCTCACTATTATTCACCCCAACCACTAGTACATAATAATCGTCGAGGGGCGGCGTATGTATGTTTATCGATCAGCAGCAGTAACTTCAACGATTTATTGTAATCACATTCAAAATAGAATTCGAAAATGGTTTTGTTTATGCAGCGCACGCGTATTGAATATCTAAAATTAAGCACATTAAATTAAATAATATGAAAAAAATTACGGCGTCTCAACATTGAAATGAACAACGCACTCAGTCATGATCAAAATAGTAACGAAATTTTCTTTACTCTTCTATAATGGACTTCCTACCACCAAACGGAAATGCAAACGAACTCATTATATGCACATATTAGAGATGGACGCGAGTCATGTGAACGCGCGTGAATGTAAGTATCGAAATAAAACCTTCGTGCGTGAGTTAAATCTTTGCGTAAGTGAGAGTGTTTGAATACTATTACTAAAGACGATGAAATTGAATATAACGATAGCTAAAAATTAAAAGTTCGTATCTTAAGTTTTTTACGAAAACGCTTTTTGTGCCTAGGGAACTATCAAATACACCTTTCGTACAAAGAAGATTTTTTTAATGTTAGCAAATAAAGCTGCGTTTTTAGGCCCCCTGCGTACGCGCCTGTTGCATTGGTAATACAAAAATCAAGAATTTGAAGATCTAAAAATAACTAAACTTGAAGTAATGTTCCTGACCTTGTAAGCTTGTATGAATGTTTGAATTTCTCATACATTAACTAAAAACTAACAAAAATCGGTCATAAAATTCAAATTCAAAAAAAAAAAAACAAAGAAGTTGGAAAAAAATGTAATATACAGGGTGATTCAGGAAGTTCCGGACAAATTTCTCCAGCGTATTCCTTGGCTCATTTCATGAAGAAAAGTCCACTAGGACCATGTCCGAAAATGCAAGGGTGCGAAATGGCAGCGGGTTAAAAATTTTCGGATTGGCGGTCGGAGGTTAGTAGGGTAAAGTTTCTAACTTCTGAGCCAGTGGTCGAATGTTTTTGTTTTTGACGTAGAATACGTCTTACCTTACGGTATGAGGAGTCATGTCAGGTTTTTATTGTTGTAATCTTTATTTCATTGAATTTGAGGAAACGGCTAGATGCATTTTTTTAAATTTTTTTTTGTAGGTAAATGAAGATGTTATCTTTCGTTTGATATACATTTCATATTGGTTGATATATTTCTAGTATTTTAATTTCTCAAATGAAAATTGTTTAAACACATACACTCAAACATATGTGTGGTGTTTGGATGAGTGTTTTTGGTTGCTCAACATTGCTTAGGAACATGTATCTAGTAAAAAGTGAAACGAACAGCAAGCTAATGTTGCTTGGCAACATGTATCTAGTAAAAAGTGAAACAAACAGTAAGCTAACGTAATAAAGCTTTTTTGCGAAAGCTTCAATAAAGCTGTTGTAACATTAATTTTGAATTGTAAAGCGTAAAGCTTTCACACAACGCTCGAATGCTAATGCGAAGACTCGAGAAGGTAAACCTTTTTTAATATTAGGGCGGCCCTCTCAACATTCGCAGAACTTATTTCAATAAAAATATTAATTAAAATACATAAATTAAATTAAGTTTAAAAAAATTGAACATAATATTTTTTTTTTAAACGGACTTGAATCAAATGCCGTTGGTAAATATAAAAATTACAGCAGACAGTTGTCCGAGGCCTTCGGCCACGGACTGTCCCTGCAGGCTGTGTCAGAGACACGGCCATTAAGTTTAACGTAGAATACGCCATCCGATAAGACAGAAAACATATACATATAACAATAAATGATAAATAATATAAGCAAATGAATTTATTGTTATATATGTTTTCTGTCTTATCGGATGGCGTATTCTACGTTAAACTTAATGGCCGTGTCTCTGACACAGCCTGCAGGGACAGTCCGTGGCCGAAGGCCGAGAGGCCTTTCAGAATCAATAAAAACAAAATGTTCCAAAGTTATGACCATTTCCCTCGACGTTGGATTGGACGAGCTGGACCAATCGCTGGGCGCCATGATCTCCAGATCTCACACCACTTGATTTCTTTTTGTGGGGCTACATGAAAGATTGTATGTATTCTGTGCAGATCCACAATCGTGAGATGATGAGAGAACTAAACGTGGCGGATGTGGTTCGCAAACGGCTGCAAATTGTGTTTAGTAGAAAATGGGAACCACATTGACATCATCCTTTAACATCAAATGTTTTTTTTCCTTATGTGTTTGATTCTTCAGCCAAAAATTTCAATAAAATAAAATCTTAAACGTGTTAATTTACAAAAACAAATAAATGTGTGCTGTTATTTCGCTTCCAAAAACAAAAACAAACATTTTTGCATTTCAGTAAAATGGTCATAACTTTGCAACGGTAAGACCTCTGGGCTGCGTTTAGGTCAGTTAAGAGGTATGGCTATCTTTCAACAGAAAAAAAAACATAAGTTTCCTGCCACCTGGCTGAGCAAATTGAGGTTATTTGTTGTTTTCTACTTTTTTATTGATTCTGAAAGGCCTCTTAAAGACCTTTCCAAAAAGCCAAAAAACAAACAAATTCGACCACTGGCTCAGAAGTTAGCAACTTTACCCTACTACACTCCGACCGCCAATCCAAAAATTTTGAACCCGCTGCCATTTCGCACCCTTGCATTTTCGGACATGGTCATAGTGGACTTTTCTTCATGAAATGAGCCAAGGAATACGCTGGAGAAATTTGTGCGGAACTTTCTGAATCACCCTGTATACAATAAATCACGGCGGGGGTTCGGTGATGGTTTGGGGTTGCATGGCAGGGAGCAAAGCCGGTAAATTAGTATTTATTGAAAGTATCATGACTAAAAGAGAATACCTTCATATTTTGAAAGAAAATTTGGCTCCCAGTGTCGCAATGTTTTGATTGTATAGGACTTTTGACGACAATGATTTCGAGTGCACATCAAAATTAATTAAGGAATGACTACTTTACCACACTCCTAAACAATTATAGCATCCTCCCCAGTCGCCGGACCTCAATCTGATCGAACATTTGTGGGAGCAACTTGATCGGGAAATAAGAAAGAGTAGTCAGTAAAAGAGAATCTCTTAAATCCGTTACAATGGAAGAATGACAAAAAAAATCAACTGACTTAACCGTAACTTTAGTTAAATCGATGCCGAAGATATAACAAGCTGTTATTAAAGCCAAAGGAAAACAAAACAAAATATTTAAATATTTTTTTGATGTGTTAACATCTATAGGCACGGGTAAGGCAATCTATCAAAGTGAACACATGCAAACAACACACAGCGTTAGCTTCACATACGTGGTAGTTGTACAAAAATAGTCTGCCTGAAAATAAGTATAATGGTAGTAATGTAGCGGAAGCGAACAAACAAACAGGTCGTCGTCGCGAAAGAGTATTTAATAGTATAGAGAACTTATGGAACGAATTGTATGACTCAAAAGCAAGTTTTTGTTATAACTTGGTCCATTCGTAATTTGTATTTGAAACATTGATGCCTTTTGAAACATTTATGCTTTTTGTATTGTTTTCGGTAATAGCATTGTTGAAATAATGCATTTATATTGAAATATTCTATAAAGGGACTAAGACTCGTTTATTCTCTTATACTATGACTCTCTACATGAGAGCGGAAAAAGAGTACAATAAGTTCTCTATACTATTCAATTCTTTCTGTCGTCGCTCTGTTTATGTCAAAACAAAAACAATTATTTCAGGGTGCTAAATATTGCTTTATTTATTTTAACAATATTACATCTAATGTTAAAGCAGATGTAAGAAAATATGCAATAGCAAAGAAGCCTTCAGCACAAAAACTATTCTTTTTTTTTTTATTTTCCAATGTAACATTTACTAGTGTTTTCATAGAAATCAAACAGGTACCGTGTAACAAGAAGGTGTTAACACATCGCCCATGAGTTCGAACACTCATTGATTTTTTTATGAATAATTTTTGCTTCGTACACTTCCTTTTCTCAAATATAAATGCACCATATGAAGAAATTTCTGTTTTAGCTATGTATTTTTGTAGTTGTAAGATTGTCCTTGATATTTTTTAATAAATTGATAAGGGCCCAAGCCCATGTTGAGAAAATAGAAAGAGTTGAATTAATTAAAATTTTTTACCATTGAAATAAATTTGAAAACATGTGTAACTAAAGTCTAGATTTTGACTTTGACCCTCACAGTATATGAATTGTAACCCCATTTCTAGTTGTTTTCACTTTCCCACATCTTCATATAAAAGCATTCGAAATTTTTGATATTTATTTGATTTATATTTGCTAAATGTCTGAAATATAATCATAGAATTTTAATAAAAATTATAATAATAATTTTATATTTATATAATAATTATATTTATATATAAATATAATTTTATATTTGCTAAATGTCTGAAATATAATCATCTCTGGATATTACAAGACTACAATGAAAGAAAAAAAACCTTACATACACTGCAAATCACTTAAATAAGGAAATATATTTTTCAAATTTTGAACGTAAATATCATTTAAACTAGATATAGGAGAGTTACGAAATTCATTACGAATAAAGTTTATAATCTTACTATTTTTGTAGTAAAATAAGAAAAATGTTTATTTTTTTTTAATTTTTTAATAAGATTGTTTTATTTTTCTTTATTTACATGCCATGATTTTTGAATGCATTACTTGAATAAGGAATTATTTTATATTGATCACGTAGACCATTATTCTTGGTTGTATGTCTGAAACTTATCAAAACAATAAAAATTGAACAGTTTTGTTCTTAACGCCTCCGAAAAGGAATAAATTTTACTTCTGAAATCCAAAGGACTAAATGTACTTCAAATATGAGGAAAAAATTAAGAGAGGAAAAACTATTGTATACAACTATGTATTTGAATGACATCGAGAAATACGGAAAAAAATTAAGGAGCGCACTAAAATGGAAAAAGTTTCGAGAAATGCAAAAAAAATTGGAGACTTGTCTCCAATTCTTCCACGTCGGCCGCAAAAATTCGAAACGCAAGTGGAGTTAACGCCTATGTATGCCGTGTCCTTCGTATTTTAAAGTCATGTCCATTCATTTCTCTCGAAAATTGCAAAAACACAAAGCCGTCACTTAATGCGAAACGTATAGCTCAACGCCTCCAATTTGCAAAGGATACAATGAGATTGTCGGACAAGCGGTCGAAAGTGACGTTTTCCGATGAAAAAACTTTATATCGATATACCAACTGGATACAACTGCTATTTCCACGATCTAGGAAAAGTACAACAATTTTTGCAACGAAAACACAGCAGAGAAGGATGAGTTACAGTATGAGGTGCTATGTCCTACTACGGCACCATCGATTTGGTTTATGAAACCGGAAAAATTACTGAAGCATCATACAAGAGGATCTTAGAACCAGCTTTTCCTCAATTTAACAATTTGTTTGCATCTATAGCATGAACTTACCAACAAAATAATGCTCCAGTTCATACTGCCAGTGCTGTAAAACATTGGATTCATGAATAAAATGTGGTCATTTTGCATTGGCCCCCATATTCACCCGACCTAAATATAATGGAAAATGTCTGGGGGTGGATTGTACGAAAAGTTTATAAAGACGGAAAGCAATATGAAAAAAAAGTGATTAAAAGACACGATAAAAGGCGTGCATGGGGTCTCAATTTCTTTAAATTATATAGGGTCTCTTTAAATCAATGCCTGTCCGTATTTTTGAAGTTATTTACTAAATTACTAAATCTATTTGTTTTATTATTATTAGTCGTGAATTTTTGCATTATTCGTAATGAATTACATAATTCTACTATATCCAGTTAAAATGATATTTACATATGTTCAAAGTAATAATAAATAAGTCAATAAATAAAGTTTAATATATAAAACCCAATGGCCTGATTCATAAAAATTTATGAGAGATTTGAGAGATGATTTATCTTACAAAAATCGTCCACAGACTTCTCATAACTTTTTATGAATAAGGCCGTAAGTCTTTTATTTCAAATTTTGTATGAAATGAGTATGATAATTAGCATAATAACCTAAAAAAATATGCACGCGTCAATAATTTTGCGCGCCACCGTGTATACAAATGCATGCATGTATGTATTCGTAAGGATTTGATATCGGTCAAAAGAAATATAATTATGAGAATAGAATAGAACATTTTAGTATAATTGATTATATTGACAGAAATTAACACAAGACGTTGGAAAAGTCTAGGTTTCGGAAAGGATGCTTGTTTTGTGGCGAACTCTCAATATGGTTTTAATATTTTTTAATAGTCATACCATATATTGCAGATATTTAAACAATATTTTCGTTGTTTCTTTGCATATTGTACACTCCGTTAACATAGGATAGCCTCACTTGAAATTACAAATGTATTTCCTCATTATGACATTCCCTCAAATAGCACCAAAAATGTATTAATGCCATTGAAAAGACGGTACTCTGTTTTTTGTAATAAAAACAAAACCAGTAGGCTCTGTTGAAGTCAACGGCAGTTTCGCTATTCTTTCCGTAAACATTAGGTTTGTTTATTTACTTTACCGCGGGAACCCAAACGCGTTTCTTTACTCACAAATTGGGAAAATGAGAGCGATTTTTTGTTTCTTTTAACGTCAAAATGCGTTACTCCTTTTTACCGAACTTACCCAGACATTTTCTTCGGGTAAGTTTAGGCAAAGTGTCAAACAATCAGCTGTTCGAAACGTCAACATAAGAACATATGTATTATTTGTGAAAAAAATAACGCAAGTGAAAAAAAATTATTGAATTTACAATTTTATTATCTTGAAAAGTGATTGCTTTGAGTGTGCTTATTTAAAGAAGATGTTAAGTGTGCAAATGAACAGTGAAAATTAACATGATATGCAAGATTTGTTGTCAAGCATATGTTTTTGTGTTTTGACATTTGTTTGCGTGTAAGAAAAGTGGTTTTTTGCGTTTCTTTACTTTTGTGTAATTTTGAGTATTTGACAGTGAATTTTGCTTTTACTCTCATTTACACGCACTTTACACAAAAAGTAAAGAAACAGAGCTATTGTGAAAAAAAATAACACAAGTGAAAAAAAATTATTGAATTTATAATTTTATTAATTTGAAAAGAGATTGCTTTGAGAGTGCTTATTTTTAACATGATATGCAAGATTTTGTGTGCAGCATATGTTTTGTGTTTTGACATTTGTTTTCGGGTAGTAAGTGGTTTTTTGCGTTTCTTTACTTTTGGGTACATTTGAGTAGTTGAGAGAGAATTTAGCTTTTTCTCTTATTTACCGAACTTTACCCAAAAAGTAAATAAACAGAGCTATTGTATAACAATTTGATTTTCAACGTTAACTTAGATTAGCCTTCCTTCACCTGGGGTAACAACCTTGTCGCGATGTGGGGGCTTAAGTGTGGCCGAGGCTGCCTAAGTGTGGCCTTGGCTGCGCGAACTAAAGGTTACTCCGGGGGAAGTTGAGTCTCGTTGTAGGTCTATCTGTTGATCAGGCCTACTTAAATAACGAATGTCAATGAAGCTTCCCCCGACATGGCGATTCTTGCGATTTTGGCACCATTAGAATATCCAACGTTGAATGCAAAAACACTTTTAAGGTCAAGGTGGTTGGAAGCAGTGCCGAGGACCTAGAATGGCCAGTTAGTGTTTAAACAAACTGGTTCCTAACAGCTCCCTCCGACGCCAGGGCACGGGTCGGTAGTAATGAAATATGTCGCCCGGTCCAACTCACGCCGTCACTGGGGTGGACTGTATTATATTTACTGGCATACTCGTGGGACTAACATGAACAAAAAAGAACTAATGAAAAAACTAAAAACAGGAAAACAAAACAATGATAACAACACTGCAAACGAAACTGATACACGAAACGATACTAATACGACATTTGAAACGGAACACAGGCTAATCCACGATAGCATTGTGAAACAACACCATGAGATCGTTTCGATGATGATGAAAACGCAGAGTCGGGTTCATCATACTCATGGTTCTACAGGGGGTGGTGTCTTGACCCCTGTAGTAGAGTCTGTGGCAAGCACACAAAAAGCCAATGGCAACCAAAACAAGGATGATGACGCGGACGAAACCAAGCGGGGCTGCATAAGCCCTCAGCCTTCAATAACAGGTGGTGACTCCAACTCTGATTCCCAAAGTGATAATAATGATAACAACATTACCATTTTAGCAACTCCAAAAAATGACGAGGTAAATAGAATGGTCGATGAAGTAAGCGAGAGCATAGCGAAGCTATCAACACAAAAGAAACGACTCTCGGGGGCTCAACGCAGGAAGATTGCAAAGAGGAACCGTTCAGCCAAACAAGCCGAAAAACAGGATGTTCCTAAGGACCTGTCGGTGCCTCCCTCGACCTCAACAGAGGCTGAGAAGAGAAACCGATCACCGGAAGAACAGAACACTGTCAAATTAATGGCAAAGAGGAAAAAGTGTTCCCCGTCATCTGGTAATTCGGAGACGCCCAAACCCCATATTACCCAGGGGATGCAACAGAGCTCCAGGGACAATAGGAGCAAAGCCGATGCGATTACCGGAAAGACGAGCACATCAGCCAAATCAACCGACAAGGAAAGGGCGCGTAAACACGAACCCTATCCAACTCGGAAGAGGAAGCTGAATGCGAACACGGGCAAGGAACCGCCATCCTACGCAAAGGTAGCGAGAAGGCAACAACTGGACGATCTCTGCTATGCAGTAATTGACAGCGGTAACCCAACTGGCTCAATACCGGATAACCAACACCAAATCGTGGAGGACCTCGTCAACACGAAGGTAATGGACCACATAATGAAGGCCGAAAGTGGACCTCCCATAGAAGTTGTCAGTAGCGGCTTCAAAGGGGAGGTACTCACTTTACAGCTGGCCTCACAACGCTGTGCGGAGACTTTAAAGAAGCTGGTGGATGAAATCTCTGCCCCCTGGGAAGGCGGTAAGCTAGCCCTCGTAAGGAAGAAGGACATCCCAAGGCTGACGAAGGCTACTGTATATATTAAAGGATGAGGCAGCAAGTTTGCATCGGACGCCATACTTAAAGTCATTGGCAAGCAAAACGCAGGACTATCCGTGGACAAATGGGTCGTTTTCCACAGGGAGGAGGGGCAGGAGGGCACACTCCTTGTGATCGGAATAGACCCGGCATCCATGGCTGGTCTTGCCAAGACTAAAGGTATGGTGTTCTTTGTGACCAAAGCTGTCTACATCAAAGTTGGCAAAGTGCCAATCGGCATGACGACCGGAGGAACACAGCCGGAGGATGCGAAGCATGACGAAGCGAGTGGAGGCTCGGCGAAGCAGACACCGCAAACTAAGAAGGAGGAAGTGGCCGAAGGCATCACAAACTCCCAAGAAGACCGGTTACTGGAGGACCAATGTTAGAGGTCATCCAGATTAACCTCCACCGGAGCGAGACGGCAACCCACGCTCTGTTGGATAAAATTAATAAAGGTAAAATACACATTGCTTTAATACAAGAACCTTGGACCACTAAAGACAAGGTTATTGGATTAAATCATATTAATTACCAACTATTCTATACGAAGACGGATTCCCGTCCGAGAACATGTATCTTATGCCATAAAAACCTTTGTTTTCTCTTCTCCCCAGAGTTGTCAACATCGGATGCAACAGTACTGAAACAGGGAGATGGGAATATATACCTGGCATCAGTATACTTGCCATATGATTCGCCGACACCACCACCTTCGTCGGAATTACAGCGACTGGTAGAGAGGGCCAAACAGACAGGTAACGAAGTATTAATAGGTAGTGACTCTAACTCTCACCACACGTCGTGGGGTAGTACTAACTGTAACCGTAGGGGGCATGCCCTAGTAGAATATTTGAATACTAACGACCTTTTCACACTGAATATTGGGAACAAAGCAACTTTTGTCAACAAGATTAGGGAGGAGGTGTTAGATATAACAATCTGTTCTGAACACCTTATAGATGAAATTCAAGAATATAGGGTTTTAAATGAGCACTCATTCTCGGATCACAGATATATTAGATTCAGGATAACACGGCCACCACCGAAACCGATATGCTTCCGAAATAGGACCAAGACAGACTGGACAAAGTTCGGAAGCCTACTTAAGAATCGACTAGTCCACCCTCAACTCGAATACTCTAGCAGGGACGAACTAGACGACATAGTGACAAAGACAACGCAAGCACTAGTAAAGTCTTTCGAGGACAGCTGCCCACTTCGGGAAAGAAAATCGGCCCAAGAAAAACCCTGGGTAACAGGGGAAATACGAAATCTAGGGAAGAACGTCCGTAGACTTTACAACAGGGCCACGCGTAAGAAATCACCAGTATACTGGGAGGACTACAAGAGAAGTCTCAGTGAATACAACGCAATATTGAGAAAAGCGAGACGCAACTCCTGGAGACTATTCAGTGAACAGGTGGATAGCGTCAACGATATGTCGAAGATGAAAAAATTCCTCTCTAAGACCCACGTACAGGCGGAAACGCTAGTAGATGACACGGGAAAGAGAATGGATACAATGGAACAAACACTTAGGCACCTGATGGATACACACTTTCCAAATGGGAACGCGGAACCCACAGGGGAGTGGTCACAAGATGAGAATGTGGTACATCAGTCGCCAATCATTACGGACCCAATGGTCCAAAAAGCTATAAAGAGTTTCTCCCCATATAAAGCGGCGGGACCGGATGGTATTTTCCCGGCTATCCTACAGCATGGGGTTGACCAAATAACAACCCATCTGGCAGGAATTTTTTCCGCATGCTTAAAATACGCCTACACACCGAGAAACTGGCAAGAGGCCAGGGTAGTATTTATACCCAAACCTGGAAAAGCAAGCTATGCAACGGCAAAGGCTTATAGACCAATTAGCCTCACCTCGTTTCTACTCAAAACCTTGGAGAGAATAGTGGACATGGTAAAAAGTGGAATACCGAGCGATATGCTGAAGTTTAGACAACACGCCTATGTCAAAGGCAGATCAGTGGACACCGCACTTCATGAGGTAACCTACTACATAGAGCAATCTCTCAATGACAAACTATACACACTCGCTGTATGCATAGACATTGAGGGAGCGTTCAATAATGTCCGGACCGAAACACTTATCCAATCCTTAGACCAGTTTATGGTGGACCGGGCATTAAAAGACTGGATCAACCATATGCTAAGGAATAGATGGATAAGCTGTGGTTCCCATGATGTAAATATTAGGGACAGAGTACAACGTGGAACCCCACAGGGAGGGATTATATCACCACTCCTATGGGTCCTCACTATACACAGTCTCCTAAGGAAACTTACCGACGAGGGACTTACAGCCAAGGGGCTTAAATGTACACCCGGACAAAACGGAAATATGTCTATTCACAAGGAAGACGAAAATCTCAGATTATGAAGAGCCACGATTCTTGGGAAAGACGATTAAAATATCCGATAAGGTTAAATACTTAGGAGTAATCCTAGATCGGAAACTGAATTGGAAGCACCACATAGAGGAAAGGGCTAATAAGGCCTACAGATGCTGGTCGCTATGCAGAAGGGCTATAGGGTCCAAATGGGGCCTCAAACCGACTATGACACACTGGCTCTACAGAAGCGTAATCAGGCCTGTACTAACATATGCTTCTGTAGTATGGTGGACGGCAGTTGAGAGGAAATGTAACATCGCAACACTGCAGAGGGTTCAGAGAATGTGCTGCATTGGTATCAGCGGTGCAATAAGGACAACCTCGACAAGAGCCATGGAGACTATTTTATGTATCCAGCCAATCGAGATTAGAATCAAATACGAGGCTGCCCTTGCGGCAAAACGCCTACAAGCTACAGGTGAATGGATCAACAGGGATCTCACGTCAAAACACCAACGGATAAATGGGGCCTTAGTCGGGTACACTCAGGATACGTGTGAATCTGACCGAATACCCGAGATAAGGGTTAAGGCGAACTGCGTGACCCTAACGCCAACTAGAGACGCCTGGCAGAATGGGACCCTGACACCAATGCCAAATGGGACTTACTGCTACACGGATGGCTCAAAGCTAGGAGAAAAAACGGGTCTAGGATTCTTAATTGAAAATCCAGCAACCGAATCCCACCTACGGCTCCCGGATCATAATACGAACTTTCAGGCGGAAGTTCGGGCGATTACGGAGTGTATCAAATGGCTCGGCGATAATACAATCCCAGCCGAGGCAAATATATTCACGGAAAGCCAAATGGCAATAAAGGCAATATCATCAGAAACGGTAAAATCTAGAACGGTCCTTGACTGTAAGAAGGTGATAAACGACTACTCTATGCACGGCAGACTCAACATCATCTGGGTGCCGGGGCACAGCGGGGTATTCGGCAACGAGAAAGCGAACCTCCTGGCAAAGAAAGCCAGGGAACTCCAAACGGTAAGCCTAGATGGAGCGAAACCCTTTGGGGTGACGAAGGCTGATTTAAATAAATGGGCGGAGTCGGCACATATAGCCCAGTGGAACCGGGAATCAGTAGGCAGGATGACAAAGATCCTATGGGGAGACCCAGATGAATCGAGAACAAAAGGTTTGCAGAAACTGGGAAAAGCCGAAATGGGCAAAATGATGGGAGTCTTAACGGGGCATTCGGGATTACGAGCCCACCTGTACCGTATTGGACTAGTGGCGAACAGTGAGTGCAGGGTATGCATGGAGGACGATGAGACGTTGGAGCACTTCTTATGCCACTGCCCGGCCTTCACACAAGCTAGATCCAGATATCTTTCGGATAGTACGATACCGGACATGACCAAACTTATGGGTATGGACTGGAATAAACTAAGGAATTTCGTGAATAGCACCGAATTCCTATAAGGGACATAGTGAAGTGAAGTAGTAGGATAATCTTAGAGCGCACAACAGGTCGAACTTAGCGGCTTAAGTGTATGTCTTTACTGACATGGGAAGGTTTAGAGTGCTCCTTCTGAACACTCAACACCACGCCCCTCTTTTCGAACTAACTAACTAACTAGATTAGCCTTGGTGCAAATGTTTCAAATATTTATTGATTTACATAAGTTTTTGGAACAACTGTCGAATAATTTTTGTTGAAAAAACTGTTTTTAATTAAAAATAGCAAGAATCCATAGTTAAGTTCCACGGAAAAAGAAAAAATCAATGGTTACCGCGACCAAAAGCTTTCTAACCGCTCTAGTGCTACAAAAATTGGTCCGAGTCAAAAAGTGGTGGAAACTATTTAAAGAATACAACGGATTATGAAACGCGGTACAAAGGAAAGGCTTTCAAAAATATAACAGCACGAGATAAACGCCAAATTCTTCAACTGTCTTCGAAATCCAGTATGACTTTAAAAAAAATTGAAGCCATTGCAGTATTGAACACAATAACACCTCCTGCGTCTACCATGATTATTTTTTATCAGGGCACAAGCTTAATACTCTGCTGCAACAGTCAAAAAGTTTAAAACTTGCTACGTCAAAAATAAGAGTAGTTTTGTGCTAATTTTTATGTCCATGGAAATATGTGTATTCGCAAGGAAAACGAAAATATCAGTTTGAAGATCAACGATTCCTGGAAAAGAATATTCGATAGGTTTAAAACCTTAGAGGTAATCTTAGATAGGAATTGGAATCACAACATAGAGGACAGGGCCAATACGGCCTACAGATGTTTTTTTGCAATGCAGAAGGGCTACAGGATCCAAATGAGGCCTTAAACTGGAAATAACACCCTGGCTATATATACTTATAAACGAAATGCAATATCGCGATACTGCAGTGGGTTCAACGAATCTTCTGCATTGGTATTAGCGGGGCAATGAGGACAACCTCTACAAAGGGCATGGAAAATATTTTATGTATCCAGCCAATCGAGATTAGGGTCAAATATGAGGCCGCCCTTCCGGCACTACTCCTACAGGCAATAGGACAATGGATAAAGAGGTTTCCTAAGTCGAAACACCAACGGATAATGCAGGCTTTCACCGGTTACATGCAAGATGCGAGTAAATCCGACCGAATACCCGATTTAAAGGTTAAGGCGAATTGTGTCACTATGACGCCATTTAGGGACGCTTGGCGGGTTGGGACCCTGGTACAAACAACAAATGAAACCCGCAGTTAATCGGATGTCTCAAGGCTAGGGGAAAGAACGAGTCTAGGCTTTTTCAATGAAAAACCAGCAAATGAAACTACGCCTCCCGGATCACAATATGAACTTTCAAGCGGAAGTTCGGGCGATTACGGAGTGCATCAAATAGCTCAACGATAATAAAGGGTCCGCCATCTAACGTTTTTTTTCAACTAGTGCTTATTATGACACATAATTAGTTTTATCCTTCCGCTGAACGAATATGGTTGTGTATACGCTTGAACAACGCTGGGAAATATTGCGACATTACTTTGAAAATCATGGTAATGGTGCAGATGCCGATTTTGCCAAAAAAAAATCATTTTTTCAGTTGAAGCTCATTTTGATCTTGGCGGGTATGTAAACAAGCAAAATTGTCGCATTTGGGGCACAGAAAACCCGCACGTATACATTGAAAAGCCGATGCACCCAAAACGAGTCACTGTTTGGTGCGGATTTTAGTCCAGAGGCATAATTGGGCCACTTTTCTTCGAAAATGAGCAAGGAGTGGCCGTTACAGTCAATGGCGATCGTTATCGGGCAATGTTGAACGAATTTTTGTTCACAAAAATTGAAGAGGAGGATATTGGCAACATTTAGTTTCAACAGGACGGCGATACGTGCCACACAGCCGAAGCTACGCTCGATGTTTTGCGCCCTTTTTTTGAAGATCGCATTATCAGCCGCAAAGCTGATGTCGTTTGGCCACCTCGGAGCTGCGATTTGACACCGTTGGACTCTTATTTGTGGGGTGCCCTCAAAGATAAGTGTTACGCCAACAAGCCAGAGACAATTGACGCTTTAAAGGACAATATTCGTGAAGCCATTGGTGAAATACAGCTGCACACAATCGATAATGTGCTTAAAAATTGGACTGATCGTGTAGGCTACTGCATGGCCAGCCGAGGCAGCCATTTGAATGAAATAAGTTTCCATTATTAACCGGAAAGATTGTACTTTCAAATAAAAAAAGAAATTTGAGAAAATATTCAGTTTTTTTTATAGCATTTTCAAAAACAAAAAGTTATTTGGCGGACCCGTTACAAGCCCAGGCGAAGCGAATATTTTAACGGATAGCCAAATTGCAATTACGGCAAAATAATCGGAAATTGTCAAATCCAGAACGGTCCTTGCGTGCAAGAAGGTAATTAACGATTATTCCACACCGGGACATAGTGGAATAGTCGGCAATAAAAGTGCGAATATTCTGGTGACGAAAGCCAGGAAACTTCAAACGGTGAGCCTAGAGAGGGCGAAACCTTTAGTGGTCACGATGGCTGACTTGGGTAAATGGACGGAATCGGCCCACAGAGCCCTGTGGAGCCAGGAAACAGTAGGCATGATGTCAAAGATCCGAATGGGGAGACCCATATGGGTCCAGGACAAAAGGTTTGCCGAAACTTGGAAACCTAACATGAGCATAATGATGGGAGTCTTGACGGGTCATACGGGATTACGAGCCCACCTGTGCCATACTTGACCAGTGGCGAATATTGAGTGCAGGGCGTGCATGGAAGACGATGGAGAATGTCCTGTGCCAATGCTCGCCCTTCACACATGCTAGATCCAGGTATCTCTCGGATAGTATAATACCAGATATGCCCATTATTGTAATGAATAGACTGTAATATCTTGAGGAATTTCATGAATAGCACCGAACAGGTATAGTGACTTGAGATCACACAACAGGTCGAATCAGCGGCTTAAGTGTATGACTACGAAAATGGGAAGGAGCAGAGTGCTCTTTTGCACTCTGCATCGCACTCCTCTTTTAAAAATAAAAAACTAGTGTCCATGGCTATATATGTATATGTTTTTTCCTTACTCTCTAAAGTTCTTATCTGTGCACTGATTTTTAAATTGAAAATTCAATATTTTTCTGACGCATCCTTACAATTCCATAATCATGTAATCTTAGAGTTCCATAACAGAACTTTGTTGTTAAGTAAAATGGACAATGTCTTAGCGATTTAAATACGAATTTATCTTCACGCACATTTCAAGATTAAGAATCACCACACAAATTGTTCCCATTAAACAGTATAACCATAAACTACATATTTCAATATTAAAATATACTTTTGTAAAATAACTTTATTAAACACTGTAAATGATATGCATGTTTCAAATCATTTGTTTCTTTGATCGTTCATCGGCATCATCGCCATAAAGTATGCGTAGAAAACGGATTTGAAATTCAAAAGCACAAGAAATATAAACTTCCAAAATTGTTTTTGTCTAGTTACCCCAATGCTGACTACTATATGTATGTCCAAACATTCGATTCGTATAAGATTGTATATGTGATTCATCTTTATTCCGAGTAAAAACGTAAAACTGTGTAAAAATGGAAACAAAAGCAACACAAACTACGATGATTGAGTGAGTGGGGGTTGTCGAGGGGCGACTAAACGGAGAGAAGCAGAGAATTTATTTCACACATGCAAGGCGAAATGCTTTAACAAACCACTATTATACACAGAGAGTTGAATATTATGGAGTATTGGATATTGAAATTTCATACATGTTTTGTTAAAAATTTGTTTTCTCTTGTTGATCGAAAAACTGTTGTAGCTAATGTTATGAAATGTTGAGGATGTTATTACGTGTGACTTATTACATCTTCGCTTTACCCATAACCAACACATTTTGAGCCAAAAGTGGTTTATATCTGCCAGTTTGTTTGTTTTTTCATGTATTCCATTGACTCAAATATGTATGTTTGGAAAATTGCATGTTAAACTTCCGTTTCCTTCGTGGATACAAATCCATATGTAATAATAATCCACCCATGAACGAACGCTCGTCTGTTCATAGGGAAAATTTAAAATGACACATGATGGAGAACATGTGCATGATGTTTCTTACGAACGATTCACACAAAATAAATAATAATAGGGATGGCAAACTAACCTATGAAAATTATTACATACCAGTTTGATTTTGAAATTGTACTTTGTACCTATGTATATGGTACGGAATATTTATGTACATATTAACTTATTAAAATTATGCGAAGTAATTTTATTAATACTATTAACTGTCATTCTTTATTGAATTGTCAAAATAAATTAGAAATATAATTTAATATTGGCAAATAAATTGTTTTATTGTGAACAAAAAGGGAAATAAATAACATAATAGTGGTATTCAAGTATACGCGAAAACACAGAAGACTTGCAGATAGAGGAATGTAGGATAGACTATTTTATTATCTCATCTGACGTTTCATTTCACACTCTGTCGTAGGTTGGTTCAAGTGAGAGAAATTTGTCGAAAATTAACTTACAGCAGGTGGGGTTACAAGAACTGTTGACTTAACTTTTCACTTCGTTTTCGTATACAACTGTGATATTTAATGTATTTTGCACTTTTTTTGTTGACTTTTATCGTTGGTATACATTTGTATTGTATTTAACTACTTTGCCACAAAAACACGAAATGCGGTTGTTGTTCCTTTGTTGGACGTATTGTACTATTGTGTCTATTTGGTATCATTGAGCATAAATTATAGAGCACGAATTCTTCCAGTCAACTATCACCGTTTCTCTTTGAAACTATATTTTCTACAAGTTTTTCAACTACTTAGTTGATCAGCTGTGGCATCGGTCCCCCTCGGTTTTTCCACATTTACTATTTTTTCATCCCGTAGTTTTTAAAACTTGCATCTGTCAGAGAGAATTGTAATTTATTTTTGTTTAAACTGTCTTTTACCAGTTTTGCACTTAAAAGAGTATTGGAACAAAACTCATCTTATCAAAAAATTTAGTATTCATGTTTTGAGATGCGTACCAAAAGGTACTAATGTTTCAAAACACTCCTTCCTTGTGGCACATTTGCCTCAAACGATTAAAGAAAAATTATAATAAAAAAAAACAAGTGATGAAGATGGTTCAATGACATGTTTACTGCCTGAAACATTTGCGATGAAAGCAAAGAATTCGAATTTCCCCTTTACAAGTTTTGTTTCATTTCAAACCAAAATTAACTACAACGGAATCTTTAGGTCACACAAGCTATCAACTATTTCCTTATGTTTTATGTATATATAATTTTGTGTAGCTTGCATCTATCTGTACAACTCCTAATCTTGTACATTTAATATAATTGAAAATTCAACTTACCTTGTGTAAGGGAATATTAAAGCAATTCTTGAAATCGTCCAGCGACTTGAAACGTAAGTCCTTTTGTTGCTCGTTAGTTATTTTAGTGCATCTACATGTTGATGACTTCTGCAGCAGCTCCCTTCTTTGTTGTTGCCCGGCGAATAATGATTATGTATGTGAAGAAAAATCACTTTTTGTATCATTCTCTGATAAAGTGCAAACTTCTTTATTAAAACGCACATCTGCGGTGTGTCATATAAACTCTTAAACTGATTATATACCTATATACTGTATACTTTTTTTTACTTTTATACATATTGTATTTACAAAGCGGAATTTTTGCACGTGTATGTGCAAATATATCTTCATTTCGGTTAATGTGTTATTATTGTTGGTGTATTAGGCACGTACGAATATACCACCTATGCAAGGCCTTCTCTATGTACCCTTTCTAAGGACTTTCTTGGCAGCCTTAATATTGGGTACTAAGGCCTTTAGTTCGCTGCAGTCGTCTAGAAACGGATGTCTCAATAACTCGTCAGCGGTGGCTCGTTTATCCACTTCAACTTGAAGACAGCAATCAAGAAAGTCTTGCAGGTGAGGGCTAAGCTTCTCCCAACTTTTAATATCCGGCCTACCATTGGCAGCAATAAGGTATAGAGCTCTTAGCGGAGTCTCATACAAATATGGTGGTTGACCTTCTATCATTTCTATGGCCATAATGCCAATTGACCAAATGTCCACTTTTTTCCCGTACTTTTTACGCGTCACCACTTCAGGAGCCATCCAGTAGGGAGTTCCCACCATAGTCTGACGCTTTTCATCTCCTTCAATGTTAGCACAGAAACCAAAATCTGTCACCTTAACGGTTCCGTCCATGCCCAAAAGTACGTTGTCGGACTTAATGTCTCTGTGTATAATGCCCTTCGAGTGCAGAAAACTAATGGCATACAGTACTTCACGACACACGCATGCTATTTGCCGCTCCTTCATAACTGTTTCGGTAACGACATCTGTCAGTGGTCCGCCATCCATATATTCCATAATGACCCACAGTTGATCTTCAGGCTCAAGAAGATATGCATCTAAGAAATTTACCAAATTTTTATGGTTAAAGTCTTTAAGAACCCGAATTTCTGTTAAAATCAAGTCTTTAGAAGATTGATTCTTCAAGTCAATTGTTTTCACTGCGACCTGGTTTTCTGATTGATTATCGGCGGCTATGAATACAATTCCTGACGCACCCTTACCCACCTCCATGGTAGTCTTATAGCGTTCTCTAGGATCATCTAAATTGCAAATAACCCGTAGTTCTTCATATATTTCCGAGTCGGTTTTTTGTGCCCTTTTATCCTTAGAGCGTCTAAGAATAGTCTCGTCGCCGTCACCTTCGCCGGCATCGTTAGTTGCAGCCTTAATGATTATTGTATCAGTATTGATGACCGCTTCATCTTGTGTGGTCAAGTTGCTCAAATCTGTCAAAGCTTTGGAATGCTTTTGTGTGATACCCTTGGGTTTTGGCTTTGTTTGAGGCTTGGGCGGCAATGTCTGTGTTTTTTTGGCAGGCAACGGTGGTGGCAACTCACCCGCTGTGATATCTATTTGAGGCTTTAACGTCTCCCTCTGATTTTCCAGCGTTGTCTCGAATTCCTTAATTACTTCGTTGAGACCCGTCAAATGTATGCTATTCTGGTGTTGTTGATCATTAAAGCTATTATTGCTACTACTGCCACAGGTGCTGGAGCCACTGGTAGTGTTGCTACCCTCACTGCTCCGATCATCGTCAGATTTGTCCAAGTCCAGTGATTTGTGATTGTATTTGTAATTGACGTAGTTATCGATTTCTTTCGACTCTTCGTGTATGGCTTCTTCAGTTATAAATGGCTTGAATATAGCGTCGTTTTCCTTTTTCTTGATGGAATAGTTGTAGAACTTCACAGCCTGATAAGCGGCATCGGGATTCTTATCCTGTTCGTCTCGCGTTATTTGTGCGTTCATTAACCTCATCCAAGGTGCAGGCAGGCCCTCTAGCACACCCGTCTCCTCGTTGCGAGAGACATGAAAATGTCTTTGAAAGTTTGTGGGATTGCCGATTTCGGAGATGGGCTCCTTTTTGCGGAACCATCCCTTTAAGCTCGTAAAACTGGTCATGTTGTAGGTGGTAGGATTCTTTAGTATATCTTGACTTGATCGTTGAACGAATATATCCTTTCTTCTTCTCTTATACAACGCTTCTCTTTCTTTCTTTAAATAATTATCCAATTTTTTCTCTCGACGTGCCTTCCTTCTCTAGACCATGTAAATATTAACTCATTTGATGTTTTGATTCCCTTTTTGCTGCTGCTGCGGGTGCTGCCGCTGCATGTGTGGCGTGAGTCATGCAAGTTTGTGCGCCGCTAAATCCAGCAGCGAGCGACACCACAATTTTCAATATTTTATTTTCTGCTTTTCGTAATAAAAGCGAAGCGACCGACGACGGATGATAACAAAAGCAACACACACTATGTATGCATTACTACTCTACTACTTTTCACACTGCAGCCGACTACTTTTGAACCGAACTCCCCCCGTCCTGACGAACACCGCTTTTGTTATCACTTTTACTTAGTTTTTCAATTAAGGCACAAACGAGGAGGGTTTTGGTGCCAATGCTCTAAGTTTTGTTGTTTGTAAATTTAATTTGAATTATCTTTACTTTGTTGATTTAGCAAGTTTTCAACATACTCTGGTTTTTTGTTTCTACCTGCTTTTTGAACAATGTTCGTACGTGAACTACTTCGCCACCACCGAGGGGATTTTTACAATTTATTTCTCTGGAATTTGCGTTCCTTTATTTCATTTTTGCTTTGTTTCACACTCCACACACTTACACATACACAAAAGGAGTGGCATTCACAATTTTTTCCACAATGTGTAATAAATTGCGTTGAACTATATCTTCGTTGTAATTAGTTTTGATTTAAGTTAATGCTGTACACTTTTGACTTATTATATTCTTTGCACTTTATATTCAATCCATATCAAATGTATTTCGAACGAAAGATAATTTTCACTACATCAGCACTCACACGAACGTCGACTATTTTTGATTGCTCTTGCTCGCATATGAAAGTGAAGCCAAATTACGTTAAAGTGGTAATGAAAAGTGTTGCCTAATCATTGAAGTTGGCATAACTTTTTGTCTATTGTAGGTTGCCAGATTATTGATGTTACTAGAGTATTCAAAAGACGAAACCGAAAACACAACAACCGCCACTATCCTGAATATTAGAGGCTCCATAAAAAGCTTTTTAAAAAACTGAAATTGAAGAAAAATAGGTCAAACCCTATTTCAGCTCTCATTGGCCCATCAAAAAATGACTTGTTTAAGATAGAACACATTACTTTAAGCAAAAAATATAAAATACCAAACTTAGTGCTGGCCTATATTTTCATAGTTATGGGACCGCATAGTTCGGATATACGGGAGGTTATTACGTTTTAGGAACCGACTTATACGGCATTAACACCGACGAAGTTTATCGTATTACGAAGGTTGACTCAGTTAACCCATGGTAACCCAGAAGGTTACTCATACAGTTTAGATTTTAAAAACTGGCATTTAATTGTTAACCTCATTTTAAACTAGTTTACAATTTGATGCAACACTGCTAAGTAAAAAAAAATTAAACTATAATAAAAACACACAAAAAACAAACACAAGCGTCGACGCTACCAGAAATTTTTTGAAGCTCACGACGCCGCCAATATATTTGGCATTCATCGGTTTAAAATGTAAGCTGATGACTGGTCCGATTTGACTGACGAATACAATTTTAAAGGTTCAGTTATTTCAAAATTATCCCGAATTTGTACAAAACTATCAAAATCAAGAACCGCCAATGTAAGTTTCTGTTGCGCCGCCGTCTTCAATACTTTGGTCTCGGTACGCAGTTGCTCTAAATTGGGTCTAAGCACAAAGTTGACACTCAAGTCTCTAATCTCAAATTGGGTGGTGTAAACGATAAAGTTTAGAGAACACGGTTATCGCTGTAGTAAGATAAATAAAGTCGAGGAAGTATTTTTTTTAAGCGAACAAAGGAAAATGTCATTTCAACGTATTTCAGTATAATACTAATTTATATGGTAAAGCGATACAACAACGAAGTGTATTGTGAACAAGTATTCATCAATAAACTGGGGTCTAAATACGACATTTAGCGGAAGATCTGACTGCTAATATATTGTTGTTATTCAACACATCAAAATAAAGGAAAGGATATTTCGATCAGATAACGCGCGATATTTATAAAAAATATTCCATAATTTTTCAACATTTTAGAAAATACGATATCTAAATAATTAAATTTTTGAATTTAGATGTCCTTCAACGTAAAAAAATTACCACATTTGTCATTTCCCCTCGAAATGTTTAATAGTAATTTCTACAGTTTAATTAAGATTTTATGTTTTCTTAAAGGAACACCAGTTTTTCCGCTAGATGTGTCGCTAGATGTGCAATCGAATTTATAAGGGAAAGAATTCTGGAAAACAAGCAGAACAAATGCACAGTTTCAGGAAGTCTGATTCCATGTGTCTCTTTATGAATATGAACATATTACTCTATGACTAGGACAAAAACATACCAAGAAAACATCTATACCAATATTCATTACGGTATGACGACATACATTGCATCTAAATTGATGTGGTGTAATCAGATGACCTGAATATATGTATATCATACTGGCCCCGATTTTTCAAACTTCAGTAGTATACACAGAAAAAATAACCATCGGTAATATTGCCTAGTTTGGGTTTGGTGTTTTTTTTAATGAAGACAAACAAAGGTGGCATGATTGCCTAAATCAAAGTGCAAAACACACTACCAACAATAATGCTGAATTTGCATATGACAATTCCCAGACAATTATCAAACAATTCTTTTCGTACGAAATAACTCGGCGTAACAACCCTGTAATTGATTTTGCCTTCGAAATTTTCGCTAAAAGCTCATTCACACTGACACCGAAAACATGTTTAATGTTGTTTTCGGTCAAAAACTCGCTAAAAATAAAGGTTTTGCCATACAAAATGAAAACGCGTTCACAGCGTATTTTTGTCAAAAACACGCTCAAAAACTCCCAAATTAGCAATACAACCATGTGGTAATCAGTTCCTGGTGATTGTTTTACTAGTGAAAGAAGAAGAACTGACAACTATTTGTTTACATTGAAAGACGGACAGTGAAAATATTTAATTTCTGAACATTTTAATGAAATGCATTTTAATGAAACACAAAATATAATAGCATACAATATGAAACAATTAAATTGTTTTTACGAAAAAATAAATATAAACACACGACAAACTGGACATTATTGCGAACGTTCTTCTTATTTCACCCAATGTAGCTTCAAAGTTTTGATGTTTCATGTTGCTATGCACATGAGCCGCAATAAGTTGGGTCAGGTAAAGATTGGACGACAAAATGATGGGGCGCCTGGAATCTAGTGGTAACCAGCTGGCAGCATCGATACGACCATATACTCGGAGACAATTGTTTTCATCAATATATGGCGAAAGGGAATACAGGTCGTTACATTTCGGTATTTTACCACCAGATCTTAAAATTTTGAAGTCGTCCGCAAAACTCTCCTCTTGTGCGAGCCGGCAGAGAATTGTTTCTGCACATCGCAATTCGATAACTGTCAGGCAAGCTGTGTTATTATTAATCTTTCTCTTACGGCAGCAATCAACAAATCTCAGTACCAATGCCATAGTACGTTTCAGCCTGAGAAATGAAGAGAAACGATTAAAATCAATGATTAAATTTGAACCATCCAGTAATGCAAATTCAAGGCGCAGTTCTTCTTCGCAGGAATCATCTTGTACTCTAGAAACAGGCGTTGGCCAAACATCTTCGTGGCTATAAAGAAATTGAGGCCCCTGGAACCATCGTGTCTCATTAGAAAAGTCAACTTTGCTTTTCATTCTGGTAGTCTCATCTGCAACATTAAGGCCTGTGGGCAACCATATCCAATCATCCGGGCGAGTGGAATCCAATATTTCTGTTATTCTATAGGCAACAAATGGCTTATATCTTCTGCTTTCAGATCCAATCCAATTTACAACAGTTGTAGAATCACTCCAACAAATACTTCGGGCAACTTTGAGTGAGTGTTCCTCCAATATAGTGCACATCAATCTTGTTCCCAATACGGCAGCTTGTAGTTCCAGTCGGGGAATGGTCATGGTCTTCATTGGAGCACAGTTAGACTTAGCTGAAATAAAGGAGACACCAATTTCTCCACCAGCTGTTATATATCGCCAGTATGACACCTCACCAAATGCGTCTTCACTGGCATCGACAAATACATGTAGCTCCAACACACCAGGCATACCATTTCCAAAATAAAAACGTGGTACATGGACATGAGCAACGTTATTCAGCTCCTGCCGCCAATTATCCCAGATGACTTCTAGTCCCTCAGGCAACTTTTCGTCCCAACGTGTGTTGCTTCTCCAAAATTTCTCTCAATAACAATTTTGCAGTTATCATGAAATGGCACAAAAACCCAATTGGATCATATACGGACATGATAACACTGAGCAGCTCACGTTTTGTGGGATACCTGTTTATAATCTCTGCATTTACTCGATGAAATTTAAAAATAAATTTGAATGCGTCGTCTCCCGGATGCCAATACATGTCCAGAATTTTTTCTACGGATGACTCAAATTCATTTAAAGCTCCTTCAAAACTGACGTTCTGATCCGAATCACCTTCGAGAGCCACGATCACATCCGACGAGTTTGATGTTAAACGACGCAGTTCAAAACCAGCAGACTTATGTATATCACGAACTTGCGTCGATATTTCGATAGCTTTTGATGCGTTGTCAAAACTGTCCACAAAATCGTCAACATAATGGTGATCCAATATTGACTTCACGGGTCTTGGGAAACGATCTGGATATTCTAGAGCATTTTTCTCCTTCACATATTGGGCAACACACGGCGAACAGGCAGCTCCGAAAGTCATCACGACCATTTCATAAATATTTGGTTGACGAATTTCATTTTCACGCCACAAAAATCTCTGGGAACATCGATCTTCTGGAGCCACGATGATTTGATGGAATATTTATTTTATGTCTACACAGACACCTACTGTACCAACCCGAAAATTGAATTGCACTGAGGGCCTTTCAATAATTTTGAATTTAATGAGACTCCTTCTACCTTGGCAGCAGCATCGAACACCAAAAGAATTTTCCCTGGCTTATTGGGATTAACAACTCCAAAATGGAGCAAGTACCATGTCCTCGGGTAATAAGCTTGAACCTCATTTGCTGACAATTTCCGTACATACCCTTTCTTCTCATATTCAGCAACTATATTTTTATATGCCGCGCCAAACTCGGGATTTTTCTTCATTTTTCGTTCCATGCCATAAAGGCGATTGAGGGCCATGTAATAGTTATCCGGAAAGACTACGTCATCTTGACACCACAGTAGTCTGGATTGAAATCTTCCGGCAACCCTCTTTGTAGAACTTTCCAAAGTCTTCTGAGCACGTGCATTGTCCTTCGACTCAATGACTGGTAGAGCCTTGACGCCACAATTCTCTGTCTCAAAATAACTTGCCACCAAATCATTTAAATTGTCCGGCTGTGCTGTCAGCAAACAAGTGCGGGCTGTAGGGTGACCTCCATCCATTTTCCCGAAAACGATCCACCCTAAAGGAGTGTTGGCAGCATATGGACCAGCTTCCTCCAACGGAACTATCGAATCGGGCAATCCTAAATGGCAATGGTCCAATCCAATGAGCAATTTTGGAGCCACATCGCCATATGAGGCTATAGGAATGCCATGATTCTTTATCAAGTCCGCATTGAAACTCTGATTGGGCAACTTCAAATTTGAAACACCATAAACACATTTCAAAGCATATTTTCGTTGCTTATTTACACCACTCACATGAAGATCGACGACTGTGGTTACCTCTTGAGATAATTTTCCACCATACCAGCTCAAATTTAATTTGTTTTGTCTTCCCTGAAGTCCAAGTTGTCTCACCAGTGAACTATCCATCATAGTGACCGATGAGCCTTCATCCAAAAGAGCATAAGTCTCCACAACACAATTTGGCCCATAAAGTTTCACTGGTAGCACTCTAAACAGCAATTCACTTTTTTCAGTTATGCTTGAGACACAACTTAAAACGAGTTCACCAATCGGACCACTATCAGCTGATAATACATTTGAGGTATTATTTTCACTTGAAGTTTTAGACTGATCTTCATGCAATAACTTGTTATGTTTACTTCGGCAATTATTCACTTGACACTCTTTACGCCGGCGGCAATCTCTGCTTGAATGTCCTTCATTAAGGCATGAGAAACATAACTTCAACTTTTTCACTTCACTCCATCTGTTCTGCACACTCAGTGATAAAAATTTCTTACACTCAAATGTTATATATTGTCCTCGGCAATGGGGACACTGTATTTCTTTCCGTTGAACATCTACTGTATAAAGAACCACTTTCTTTTTTGACTCACTGTTGTTTGAGCGACTGGTACTTACACTGGTCGTTTGAATACTCCGTACCAAACTAGCTACACCTTGGAGCCAATTGCTAAAATCCATAACAGTGGGCCACTGTCTTATATTTGTTGCATGTTGGGCCCAATCTAAACGGCGGCTCATGGGGAGCTTCTGCACCAACTCTTCCATCAAAGTTGGGTTTGACAAATTTCTCACCTTGACAGCAAATGGTATCAGCTTATCCACAGCATTCTCCCCAATTGGCAAAATTTCTCGTACTTGTTGCAGCTGGCATCTTATCAGCAATTCCGGGCGACCATACTATAATTTCAGTTGCTCAATAACAGTGGGAACATTATTTGGATGGATAAGCAGAGACTTGACGCACTCCCGGGCCTCACCTTTCAACGCCTTTTGCAAACGCAAACAATTTTCAAAATTGCTGTACAAATATGCGGCCGTTGAATGATCAAAGGCAGATGAAAACATCTTCCAATCTTCTGGGGTACCATTAAATTTCGGTAGGTCAACAATTTTCCTCGCTATCGGCACTGAATTCTGCATCTGATACGGCGCTGGCAGCATCTGATACGACGCTGATGCTGCTCATTTCCATAGCATGGAGCCACTGTGGCGCCATTACTTGCAAAGGAAAATGGCGATGGATCCCGACGATCTAAAATGTCCTCAGCTCCACTGCTATTGGAACTACCGGCGACACTGTTAACCGACATAACTGGTGCTGTGCTACTCGATCTACTCGATGTCATCATACTTGTTGAAATGCTCAAGTTATTTGTAGTTAAAGCTGCTTTCAGGGCTCGTTGTGCATTTAAAAGTTGCGCCTGCAAAACATCGATTTGATGCTGAAGGCATCTCCAACTAAATTGGAGCTAGAGGTCATTACACCTGGCACTGGAGTCAACGGTGGCGGTATATGCGACAGCAACAAATTAGGGCCAGGATTATGTTTACCTGACGCCGTCTGAATTGTCTCGGCAGTGGTGAAGAACACGGATAATGTTCCGGCAGTAGAGGAACTTGTATTGGGCTCCGGCGGCATATGGGCCACATTCACAATTTCATTTGCTCCGGCAGGCATGGAACTGTTGAGTGTACTTACTGAAGAGGCCAACGAATCGGCAATTGTCAGCTTCCGCGGGCTTCTTCTTGGAGGTAAACGCTGCATGGATATCTAAATGGCAATCGGCAAAAGGCAAAAAAAAACAACAAAAATCGCACAAAGTTTGTGAAATAAAATTAATCGCTGGCTGCGACCTGAGTTATTCCTGCGGGGATAGCGAATTTAACTCCCAAATACAAAACACAGCAATGTGTATTTATAATAATACGGTAGGGTAGGGTAGGGTTTATTTCAGAAAAAAAATTATAACAATTATAATAAACAATCAAACAAATATAAAAACCAACACTACTTACCGCAGTCTTTATCCCCAACAAACTGATTTAACAGCAGAACAACTGCTTTGCTGGAGCCCTACATTGTACTTGTTAACAAAACTTAACAGTTCCTTTCCAATACAACAAATACAATGTAGGGACAAAGGGGAACTGCGGTAAGTCGTAAACAAATGACGACAAAAAAGGGACTTAAAAAGTACTCAAACAAATGATCATTATAGGCAAACAATAATAACAAATTAATGATCATAAACAACCAAATGCTAATAATATGAAAAAAAGGGCAAATTAATAGCAACAAAAAATATAAGTAAATACAATAACAAACATGAGCATCAGCGACAACCATTATTGACCGTTTGAGAAATGAGATGGGTTTGCTGGTTGATATTCATAAGCCCGGATGTGGAACAACGAATGACGGTAACACGGCTAGAAGATTTTTCCAACAACAAACTCTAGCCTCAGCAATAACTGGTATCGATGAAGATTTGATAAAGAGGTTTGCGGTGATTTTACCTACTATGTCATGCGGCTTTACTATTAACGTGGAAGCATTTCGAAAGTATGCGATGGACACAGCAAAGCTATACATACAATTGTATTCGTGGTACTACATGCCATCGAGTGTTCACAAAATTGGTGGTTTGGACCATTGTGCGGCCAAGACAAACCATGGTTCGATGAAGATTGTCGAATGTGTTTATTGTCGAATGTGAAATGAATTTAAAAACTTTTCGGTGACTAAGTGCCTATGACGGGCCGTCGGTGGTGCAATGGTAGTGTGTGCGGCTCTTGTGCATGAGAACGTGGGTTCGATCCCTGCTCTGACCACCTTAAATTTCTGTCGACGGCGGTCACCTCGCTTAGTGACGGCGACACTATGGAGCATTTAGCCATGAAAAAGCTTCCCAACATACCGTTCGGAACCGGTGTAAAACTGTAGGTCCCAATCAGTGAGTGCAAAACTAGAACGCGCACAGCTCACTGGTAGTGAGAAGCTCTCCCTAATCCCTTCATGGGATGAAACCATTATTTTTTTTAAGTGCCTATGACGACGCTTTTACATTGATCGAGTGTTTAAGAAGACACAACCAAAACAATTGATACTTTTCTAATTACACAAATTTTACAATAGAATCTTGGTCAGTGTAAATGTGTACGCTGTTAAAAACACTTGGAAAGTAAATTATTACTTATATTTCTTTTTGAGATTAAAAATTTCCACTATTTTTTAAGAAATGTAATAAAAAGGACGCTTAGAAACTTCGGTAAAATTCCTTTTCTGTTTTTCTTTTCACAAATTAATGGTATACTTACATAACCAACCACACAAGTACAAATTGCTGCAGCCTCAGTGGCTATTCAAATAAGAAACATGAAATTTTCCAACATTAGAATTTAAATTCAGCATTGCTGTTGGTGGTATATTTTGTAGTTTTTATTTAGGCAATAACTCCACCTTTCTTGTCATCATATACAAAAATCACCAAAAACAAATTGGGCAATATTACCGATGGTTGTTTTTCTGTGTGTGGATGATCAATACAGAAGTAAATACTAGAGAGAAGGATCCTTTTTAAAGAGAGGTACTTCTTTTATTAAAAGTTAGTACTATTTTTAAGAAGAAGTAAAAAGACATGAGTATGAATTTTTTTTAGAAAAAGACATGAGTATGAATTTTTTTTACAAAGAAGTACTGTTTTTAAGAGTAGGTACCTTTTAAAGAAGTGTCACTCTTATTAGGAAAAAGTTATTTATTTTTTTAAGAAAATTTACTTATTTTCAGAAAGGCTACTTATCTCAAGAAAATAGAAGAAATGGTACTTTTAATAAAAGGGATTTTTGTAGGAAAATGTATTTTTTTAGGAGAATGTATTTTTTTGAAGTAATGGTATTTTTTTAGAAATGGGAATTTTTTAGAATTGACCCTTTTTTCAAAAATAGGTACATTTTTAAGAATAGGTACTTATCTCAAGTAAAGTCATTTTTTCACAAAAAATTTACTCTTTAAAGAAAAGGTAGATTTTTAAGAAAAGGCAATTTGTTGTAGAAAATTTACTTTTTTAAGAAAAGGTACTTATTTAAAAAAAATACTTTTTTTAAGTAAAGGTACTTTTGTAAGAAAATTTTCTTTTTTTAAGCAAAGGTACTTCTTTAATATAAGGTATTTTTTAAAGAAAGGTACTTTGTTTAAGAATATGAATAGGTATTTTTTTGAGAAAATTTACTTTTTTTTAAGAAAAGGCACTTTTCTTAAAGAAGATGTTCATTTGTAAACTTCTTTCAGTTTGGCTTTTCTAAAGTTACTTTTTATTTGGTTCAAAACTACAATATATACTTAATGTTGGTTACAGGCTCCACCTAGAAAACTTCCCATTAAACAAGGAATTTTCCAACATATGTGAGATATCTAGTTAGTCTAGACACAAACCCAACAAAAGCAAACAATATAGTTGATAATAGTGGGATGTAGCATAATAGTGTTAAAACAAAAGTTGTTCCATTTTTTCATTTAGCCCCCCTCCAGCAACGTGCGATAAGATAAACATCTTCGTTTTAAAAATTATGCCGAAAAAATTAATTTTTTTCGACCGAATTTTTTGAGCAGCGTTGAAACTATAGAGCGGATTAAAAAATGATATTCAGATAACTTGAAGCTGGATTCAGTTTACGTTTTTTGATTTAACAAACTTGAAGAAATCATTATCGAGCTGTGATAAAATCATTGGAAATTTTTTTTTCAAAAATCTAAAATTTTACTTATAGAATCGTAAAAAAAATATATCCGTGGAATTTAAAATTTGGACTATTTTTGTAGTTTTAAAACCATAATGCATTAAATTTGTACATATTTAAATTTGTTGAATAGTGTTATCAATTAATACCTTTTCACTTAGACTGGGCAGCAATGGTACGAGTATGTATCAGAATTACTTACACAAGTTGAATTTTGTTTAACGGTTTGAAATTGTAACTGATGATGTATTAGAGGTGTGTGCGTGACGTGATTTTGTGAATCATGGGTGATCGTAATTGCTGGAAAAATCAATCACGTATTCGTGATCGTGCGTGAGTTGTAAATTAAAAACCGTGCGTGAGTATAGTCGTTCGCTCATACCCAAACAAACCATTCTCCCTTTCTTTAATAGAATACAATTTTTTGTTTCTTTTAAACAAATATTTTCCGTTAGAGTGCGTGACGCGAGTATTTTTCTCCTTGAGCCTGCGTGAACGTGAGAAAGTCAAAAATAATGTTTCGTGAGCGTGCGTGACGTGAGCAATTTCTATCGTGAGCGTGCGTGGCCGTGAGCTAAAATCACTCACGCGCACATCTCTATGATGTACCTATTCACGACTCACCGTTCTTTTGAATGGTTTGATCAAAGACTTTTTCAAGTCAATATAGGTAGTAACATTCAAGTTATAAATATATTGGCGAGCAGTAACAACTAATATCCATTTTACCCCAAATTGATTATATTTTTCATCGAATCCGCACATATTCGGCCCTGTTCTGTAAACAGAATCCAAACAAACATAAAACGTTTCTGAATATTTGGGGTTATGTAAAACAATTCAGAAGAAAAATATCAGTTTTGAATTAGAATGCAAATGCCTTGTGATTTTAAAAACAAACAATTCAGTACAAAACTATTTCATGTTTTAAGAGCATCAAAATTGTAGACTATTTATTCTGAAAGAAAATTCTGATTCAAAATGATTCTGCATGCAGAACAGGGCCGATTAGCATATTCTTCGAAATTGTTCAACTATTTTACATCATCATCACTATATTGTTGCACAAAAATCTATAGTTCTTCGTGTTTAATGCGACCATGGACTAAAGTTGCATATGGAAATTTTGAATTTCTGAACGCATTTTAGGAGGTTTAAATGGTTTAAACTATTATTTGGAAGTGGCACAGTATCAGGAACCGATCCGGTAATACCAGCGGCAATACCACTAAGACAGAGTGTAACAAATCGGAGATTGAACTAGCATATTCAACGCTTCTGTAATCCTTTTGCGGTTGGGTATACACCTGAATTTGAATGATATCACTCTTCTATTTTTAGTTTATAAAGCATAGCTTAATTAATTTAATACATAAAGTATTAGTTATTAATTCCCTTCCGAGATTTCCTTGATACCAAAAAAAATCCCTGTTTTTTCTTGTGCCAACAGTTTCATCATCATATTAATATTTACATTGTACGATATTCGCTCTAAAGCCATACTAGTTAATTCTTTTGGCTTCGTCCTCTTCTGTAAATCGAACTTTATATTTCCCGTCGAACTTTCTATTTCACTTGTTGTCTTAAACTTTAGCATAAATAGTATCACACTTCAAGATTTAATGACATAATAATGCACCATATGAGACCTTTAGTGGCATCAGATAAACTTTCAAGAGTGGTCTCCAACAACAGAAAATTACGATCAACTAATCAAGAGTGTTTGAATTCATTTTGAAACTACATAATAAACGATCATCCTCCCCTATTTGTTTGCTTTAGAAACTCCAAATCGAAATATAACATGTGTTAATTTTTTTTCTTTTTGGATGTTCCATTCAATTTTTGCACGCTTAGATTTATAATGCATTTGACAATGAACCATAAAGCCACAATTGCCAACATCTGGATGTAGTTATTGTACTTGGAATTCGCGGTCCCCTAGTGAGTTTGTTTTAAATATTTCAGTTGACTTCAAGCAGTGCAAGTACCAACACCGATCTTAAAAAGTTTCAAATTATTTTAACGACCGTCGTCTCTTTCAATATGATGGTGATTTAGTTAAAACTGTTAATAGCAAATAAGTATTTTTTTAAATTTAAATGTTTATTTTAGTTATCATCCTTTACAATGCTGATCCTGGGTACTACTCTTCATCATATATTTAATCAAGTCAATAGTGCTGGTTTGCCAGCCTCTGACAGTTTTCCGGCAAACGTTCCAAGGTCAGAGAATCAGGACAATTTTAAAATTTTAGAAATGTCCACACCCACTTTCGATCATAAATTTGAGTCGTTAGTCCAAATCGTTAACAAAATGGATGAGTCAATTCAAAGTTTACAAGATAAAACGCATACTTGGGCTATTTTTCAACACCACATCGAGTCTTGGAATGACGGCATCCGAATTTTAGAAAATAAATTAGACCTTCTTAAACGTACGCATGAGGAGCAGCAACAACAGCTTGACAAATTGGAATTAACCATTGGGCAGGCGATAGAGAAGGACACCTCAATAAGGCAAGAAATAAGGCATTCTTTAAAAACAGAACGAGACATTCAAATGGTATCGTCGTCAAAACTTAACTCAATTCTGCGCCATATACAAGCAATGCAAATGGAAAAATCGTCAGGCTCTTCCCAGACACAGAAGAAAAATGCGAATGTTATTGCTCCAGTCAATAGCAACAACGTGGTCAATAAAATCGATCAGCGTCTGAATACTATACTTCATCAAATGGCACAACAAAGGGATTTAAAACAGTTGAATTCTCTGGAAAAAAGAAATTCAAAAAGCTTAGAGGGTTTAAGCCAATTATTGGCCGATGCTTTAGATAAGCAGGAAGAGTTTTCCACGCGCCTGCAAAGATCTAATGAATGTTGTTATTCGTTGTCCAATGAGTTAACAACTTTTACCGAAAGTTCTGATATTCTACTAAAGCGAATCGAAAAGATAGTGCGTAACGTTAGCGAGAAACTAAATAAAATCGAACAAATGCATAATAGCCACGATGAGGAAGAAATAGAGGTTGATAATGATGATGTATCCACAGTTCACACAGATAGTGTCTTCAGTGAAGAAAATAGTGACAATGAGGACGATGAATTAGACACAGACGAGAATGCGGATACGGAAACGGAGTCTTTTATAAAAGTTTATAGCAGTAATCAGCAAAATGAACATGATCAAACAATTGACACCGAATTTCATGATAGTGTACAGGAAGTAGGTAAGATTCAACTCGTATAATTTCAGGCTTAGCAGGTTTTGGCAAATGTTGGGAGACCACAGATGCTTATTAAATTTTAGCATAATGTAATATTTTATCGATTATCCTTGATTTAATTGTAGAATTTTTAAGACCCACACTAAAAGGGTGCCATGAATTGCTTTTGGATGCCTCTACTGAGGACCACATAGATGGAATATACAAATTTCAAACTCCAGAGATCAATGAGAAAGAACGCGATTTTAATGAACGTTTTTGCGTGTACCCATTGAATAATGACAGTGATGATGGTCTGCCATGGACAGTCATACAAGATCGCGGACCATATAAGCAACAAGAAAATTTCAACCGGTCTTGGTCGGATTATCGCAATGGGTTCGGTTATTTATATCGAGATTTCTGGTTTGGCAATGAGTTCATCCACCGTCTTGTTTATTCCGAAGACTATGAACTGCGCATAGAATTGGAAGATTTTAATGGAACCAAAGTGTGGGCTGAATATGCAACATTTCGTATTGACTCAGAACAATATAATTATAATTTGTTAATCGGTGGATATCGAGGTACAGTTGCAGATGCAATGAAATATCATAATGACAAAGATTTTAGTACCTATGATCGACGCAATGACAGAACTGTGGATGCATGTTGCTCTTGTGCAGTGGGTTATGCGAGTGGGTGGTGGTTTGACAAGTATGTTGACAAAATAATTTAGAGAAATATGTAAGTATATGTATAATAACATGGTTTATGTCTTTACAGTTGTTCTGAAGCAAATTTAAATGGTGTTTATCATGATTATCCTTCGGATCACAACTATGTTGGCATTATGTGGGAATTATGGCACGGCGATTACTCACTGAAAGCAACACGAATGATGATACGTCCTCATAATGTTCCCACCAGTTTCCCAAAACACGTGACTAGTGAAGAGCGACGTGAAGACCCTTAGTGGCAGTAATTGCAGAATATTGCTCAATAAGGTTGGCATATTAAATTTAATTTTGGGAGTGAAATAACCAAGCTCAAGATCGATCACAAATAAAGAGCATATATGTATATTCGATAATAATACATATTATATAAAATAAATTGTTTTTTTTTTAATTAATATTAATCTTGTTTTTAGACTAATATATTTGTACTACAGATTAATCGCTTCACACGCATACAAGTATTTTTAAATCGTTTAATATTATAGTTTCTGAGAATCAGTTATTGTTAAATTTTATTGGAAGTTAACTAGTAAAATAATTGTTCAGTTCCAAAAAGAATTTGTGCATTAGCCGCGACTATGAAGAACTCGTAGTATCAGGAGTATAATTATTTACTAATCGCCATGTTTTTTATACACTACTCGTTTTGTATGAGGCAGGGTTAAATAAATAATAAATCAGTAAGATGTGGGCTTTCTAGTTTTACACACACTATTTCTAAACAGATTTTTGAGCCGCCTTTCATGGGCAAGGTGATCGTCGTGGACGTTCTCATAATATAGATATCATTGGGAGCACAATTAGAGAAGTTACTGTTTTTTTTTTTTCGAGAATTCAGCAAAGGTGAGTATGACGGTAAATGAGGACAAGTCAAATTTAATGTCGTCGTCGACATAAAATGACGTCGTCTTGTGACGACAGTAGAAAAACGGTATTTGTGTAGTCGTTATCGATCACTAATGACGACTGTCGACACATATATCGCACCCGTTCAACAATACTGTATTAACTCAAAATTTTTTTATTTTATCTTGTTGGCAAAAAACAATACATAACCCTATCAGCAAACAATAAACAAATAAAAAGGTTATGTGGTGCAATACAATAATTGATGGGGTTTCTAAATATTGCCTAACTTTTGTTATTGGAAAATTCCTTAAGCATTAAGAAAACAGTTTTTTGTCTCTCCTGAACACTTTGAAGTTTTTGAGTTAATACAGTATTGTTGAACGGGTGCGATATGGTATTTAGTAACTAGAATTGACATCGACATTGAATTGAAACGACGCTATTTCTGTCGACACAGTTTTTGATAACGACTTGAAGAAAATTCGCAATTTTTTTCTCAATTAAAGAAATGTTCTGTTTTATTTTTGAAATATGGTTTAACAAATTAAAATTTTTAGTTCGCAACTTGTAATAGTGGACGGAAACCCCCCAACGAGAGTATGGTGGAGTGTTCCAGACCAGGATCCGCTTAATACGTACGGCGAGTATGTAAATGCAGTTGTCTATCTCGCGGTAAATGCAATGAACAACGTGTTCGTTTTAATGCAAATTTATTGGCCTTATTTTTAATAATTTGAACTTATACAAAGAGTTAAAGAAAAATAACGCGATTAATCAAAATTAGCTGCTGCGGTGGCTTCAGTGTCAAGTGCCCACCAGTAGATGCATTGACTAGGCAGTAGTACATCTTTCAAACAAGCGGTCGCTAACGAAACGTCGTTCTAATCCTTTAAGATAGCCGAATGGTAGGTCCATGGTGAATTTGATGAGACCATTTCTTGCTCTCCATTGCGTCCTTGTCTCCAATATATGCAGCTCTGGGGCTGTATGTGCCTCCATGGAGAGCTCGTCTCAATTCGCAGCGTCCATTGGCCTAACCTGGTGATATACGTCGTCTACATCCAATAACTTCCACATCGGAGTCGATATGGTTACGATAATTAAACACTTTTTAGGAACTTGAAAATCTTTTACCAAATCAAGTAAAATAATAAAAGAACAATGTAAAATGTTCTTCTTCTTCCTGCTTTCATTCACTACGATTTAAAACTTTGTTTGTTTTTAATATGTTATCGATAAACAGTCGACGTCGTCTCAAGCCAGTTACAGAATACCAAACTAGCGTTGATGTGACGATGTTGACATAAAAACGACAACGACGTCGACGACGACAACCGTAATAAGGGCGAATGGTTTCAACGAACAGAGCCTTCACGCGATTAGACCAAAGCGTGAACGTTGATAACCGTTATAACTACGAGGTAGTGGACGAATTTATATACCTCGGTCTGCCGTGAACAAAAACAACGTCAGACTTGAGATCAAGCGGAGATAAAGCCCTCTCTCGAGTAACAAAAGTCCAGCTGTACCACTCTCATTCAACCTGTCTTGCTTTATGGCGCAGAATCCTATCGCAAGCAGACGAAACATCTGTAGGAGTCTTCGAGAGAAAAATACTCCGAAAAATGTATGGCCCTATAGTGCACAACGGCGAGTATCGGCGACGCATGAATCATGGAGCTGTATGAGCTTTATCCTGACATTGACATAGTTAAGCGGATCAAGATAACGCTAGGCCATGTCAGTAGAATGGATGAAGACGAACCAGCACGAAGGGTTTTCGAAACTGAACTCCAAGGAAGACGAAAAATAGGAAGACCAAGACTCCGCTGGAGGGATCAGGTTGACGAATCCCTGCGTACACTTGGTATTGCCAACTGGAGAAATAAAGCAAAAGATCGAACTGGTTGGCGAAATATGTTATCTTCGTTTTGTGACCCCCGGGGTTGTCCGAGACCGGATAAAGTAACTGCTTTTTAGGAACTTCAATAGGATTCACCAAATAAAATAAAATAGTTGAACAAATAGAAAATGTTCTTCCTGCAATCATTCACTAAAGCGAACCACACACTTGTCATTCATGAGCATGAGTATCAGCTATCGGTGATGTTTGTTGTCGGTTTACCGCCCTTCTTGGTACCAAATAAGAATGCAATCGAAGTCATTCGCATCACTATCATGTTCACAACATTTTTTGGTAATATTTTTCAAATTCATCAGTCAGATAAAAAGTTATCGACCACGCTTATGTTTTTGTTACTTTATCGATAAACAGTCGACGTCGTCTCCAGGCAGTTACAGAATACCAAAATAGCGTTGATGTGGCGAAGATGTTGACATGAAAACGACAACGACGTCGATGACGACAACCGTTATAAGGGCGATTAACATTTTTCTTTGTAATGAATTACCTCTGCAAATGCGAATTTAAAAAATAAATAAATTGCATTGGCAATTGTACTTATTTGTAAAACATTTCCTTCATATCTGGCAGTTTTGGTTTTCAAATATTTTATGTGAACAGTCTTATGAAACAGAATGTACTACGAGACAAATTCAACCAAAGACACAAATCTCTACATATAAAATACTTTAAAAACAGAGTTGCCAGCAGTCAAACAAATACTATGTCATCCAATTCCACAACCTGCATTTGCACTAGATAAAGTAATGCAAATTAAAATCCAATGCAAATTAGAAAGATCCTAACACTGTTAGACAAACAACTACAAAAAATAATATATGTTTATTTTTAATTTAATCTTTATTTTTTAATATGTATATATATACTCTCTTTATAATAGGTGTTTCTTTTCTTTTCATATTATTAATGATTAATGCAATTATAAATTGCATTGCTTCTTAGTTTAATGTGTAAAATATAAAGTATAAACCAAAGTAATAAACAGTACATTACAAATTATTAAAATATTGTTTTGTTGATATAACATTAATTGGTTATTACTACTAATAACTATTTATATAGGAGAAAATATAGTAAACGAATTTAAAGAAAACAATAGATAAATTAAAACAAGGAAATTGTTTGTGTGCCGAATATCCAAGTTAAGATGCTGCGTGGTAGTTCGTGGATAAAACGGATCTTCAAAATACTTCTAAGTTGTTGTTAAAATTTGTTAGAAATCATTCATAATTTCCCTAGATATTTTGAAAGAAATTATAAATGAATCTGTTATATATATATAATATATTACTATATATATATATATATATAAATATTATGTATGTAAGTATGATAAATTGTTTTCTTTAAGCCAGATATATTTAAAACGCTTCTAGACTGAAATGCGTTTAAGCTTAGGATTATTTCTACATTTAGCTTTATTTTGTTTTTAACTTTTAGTTTTTGCTTGAAATTTAAACTTCTAAAAATATGATTAGAACAAAAACCTCTATAATTAAATTTATTATTTGAATAAACTACTTAGTAAAAAATAATATTTACATAGTCTAAATTTATAAAACAAGCCAGTCTTATTCAACTTGGCTTTAATTTTTTAAAACATGTTTTAATGTATTTACATATATATTCTGCGCCTGTGTTCGATACAAACATAATTGTTCTTATTTACTACACCCTTTTTAGACACCCTTGATGTTATTGTTGCTTTCTGCTTTAAATAAAGGGGGTGGAAATAAAATAAATAAAAAATATCCATTTATATGTTAATTCTGTGGATTTCTATTCGGGATACTGGTTTATTAACTTTTTCATAAATATATGTTTGTATTGGGGGGATTGGGTTTCAAGTGTTTTATTTGTGATATAATTTACTCATGACATCAATATGTATTATCTGGAGTGCAGCAGAATAGAATAGAATAGCCTTTATTGTTATGTTAAAAACAAATTAAAGTTTAATAATGAAGAACACAATAGTCTCGATTTAAATACGAACGGTTTCTTGCTACAGAAAATAAGAGGCAATTCTTCAACTCATGTAAATGTACTTTTTGTTGTCAAATACCAAATACAAATTTAGCGTGTTGTATTACAATCTTTAGACTTTCTTACGTGTTCGATCCTCACTTTCTCCCCGCCACTCGGGATCATTAGGATCGTCATCTTGAAATGGATCTGTTTCAGTAGATTCTCCATCGCTATCATCCTTGCGTCGGTGCTTTTGTGTACGTGAAAATGCGTCATATGAATCACCATATATGTCGTCATTGCCGTCTATATTAGTACCACCAGGATCAATACAATTATCGGCTGTTAAATGATCATCATCATTTGGGGCTAAATGATGCTTGGGATAGTCATCATAATCTTCGTCATACATAAAATCACTCCCATTTTCTTGGAAATCTTCAGCGGAAATAGTTTTATTCGAACTTTTAATACGTCGGTCCCCACCACATAGCGTAGATGAACGAGAGGAACGTTTTGAAGTGTTGCCCCCTCCATATGCATTGCGTGGGTGTTTTGTTTGTCCTCCACCACCGGGCAAATAACATTCATCAAATCGTTTGCTTAACGTACTGTGCTCAAGAGGCATGGCACGCATAAGTTCGTCGAATTGTGCATCACTTAGGGGGAATTTCATTGGTTCATATGGAGGTATAAGCTGCAAATAGATAGTGTTACGAAAAATGTGTTAATAAAAGTCCAATTAAGATTTGAAAACCAACAATTAGTTGGAAAAGTAGTGTTATAATTACTTCGCTTGCTGCTAGTTTTATCTTGTACAATGTACAAGAAAGAAAAAACGAAATACAAATTACGAATCTTAATACCCTTGTAACGTTTATCCAATTAAAAGTTATTAATAATTAGTCTCATCCATCTTTATACTTAAAAATTGCCCGGCGGTAACATTCCCATTTGTCCAATCACGGCATTGTTTAGGTAGAAACGTCACTTTAGAAATGGTAACTAACACCAACAATTTTAAGCTGATCAGTCCAATTGTTTATCCCACATAACGCTTTTAATATTTCTACAAAGAGGCGAGGAACCACCCCTTTTTCGCTTAAAACAAATTTTCTTCTACACCAGTATGTACCAAGTCTCATTCTCATACCAAATTCTCTGTTTGTGTACTGCATCTGTCTAGTTCACAAATGTCAAATATGATTTGACTTACGAAGCCATTTGCAAAAATTATAACATCTTCCGATAGAGTGATTATCTTTGCGCCACCTTGTGCATAACATTTGGATGTTCTTCTTTGTTGTTTTGATATTTAGCCCAAAACAGATGTTTTTCCAATAAGAATTCAACGGTTGCGACAATCGTTAACAATAGCACAGCTTCAATTAACTCGCCAGGGAAAAACAAAATGCAAAGTTAACATCTAATTAATTTTCAATTACTATTAAGCAATGCCATAGTTAACTACCAACTTAAAAACTGACTATAAGAGGTTTAAAAGCAATAGTACATTGGTACCATTATACCACATTGTAATTTTGTAGACGTTGTTTGTTTCCTCCTTCAAACATACACTTCTTTCGAAATTCGCCGTGGTATACACAGAAAATGGGAGGTTTCCTATGAAGCCTAGTGAATCTAAATTGTACATGGTTTCCATAATTTGGATATTCAAAATATTTTTTACGAACACAAATATTTGATTACATTCATTACATTACATACATTGTTTACATTCACTTTTACACAAAACAGCTGTTTTTCAATTGTTAGCAATCGTTAACAGGAGCTTAACAACTTATTAAATAGTTTCTAACTTTTCGTTATGAATACGGCTGTTAGTATTTAGTATACGCATTTTTAATTTTATTTAAACAAAATTATAGTCGTGGAAGATTAAAATTTTGAAAAATTACATACATACATATTTTTTATAAATAAAAAATTATATATAGCAACTATAATTTACATTTTATGCAGATATGAGTTTAGTTTTTTCCTCCAGACTTGATGAAGATTCAAAATCAATGAAAGATTCAAATATCTACCAAGTGATTTGGTCGTCGTGTTGACTTTGTTAAAAACTTCTCCATAGATTGTTGTACTTATTGCACTATTTTTTTTAAATAAAATTCATTGTTACATGATTTTCGACACTTTTAAACTACTTTTTTCGTCAGAATTACACGCTGAAAAAAAACGGCCTCTGTAACATATTCTGCAGGAACCATGTATATATTTGGAACACACTGCAAACATTAGCATGTTTAGTGACAAATATGTATGCTTTTACGTGGAAACCTAGTGCTTCATCCGAAACTTCACCCGAAACTTACGTGTTTCCCCCAAACCTCCATATACTTACGTGGAAACATATGCGTATTAATAAGATTTAGAAACGAATTATTCTTTCTTTCTTTATTTATAATAATTAAACTAAATGATTAAAACTAAAAATTAAAATATTTAAAATGACCCTTGACATTTACTTGCTGAATGCATTACTTTTTTATGAAATGAGAATCTGCTGCTCTTTTGCTTTCTCCTTTCTTTGTTGTCTCTCACGTTTTTGTTTTCAGAAGGTTTCAACTTTGCCTTGGTTATCACTATGCGATGGTACACAAACAATATGCTTACAGTCAGGAAATAAAGTTTAAATACACCCTATAAATCTGAAGTTTAAAGAAAAGTAAACTTTTCACTTAAATTTTAAATATACATTTTCATTACACTTCCTGAATGAACATATACATCGCAATCATAACGGTACATCTGATAACTAAAAAATTTCCTGGACGAAAGTTTAAATACATACCGATGGCTTAATATAAAAAGGCCCTAACTCGATTTTTTGTTACTTAAAAAAACTCAAAATACGTAAAATTTTAGATCCAAAAAAGTTTGAATGCAATTTTTAATAAAAAGAGGCAACACATTTTTGGAAATTGCACTAAAACTTTTTGTTGTATCTAAAATTTTCCTTCTCCTGTCAAGTAACAAAACATCGAGTTAGGGCCTTTTTATATTAAGCCATCAATACGCAAAAATCATATAATGTACTGTACAAATTATTGAATTTGGGGCAAAAAAAATGCATTTCAAAATGTATCTATCAGCCATGTCACAGAGCGCAATTTCGTTCGAAAGTGAAATCAATTTCCTTTTTTCCTTCTACAGAAAATCAAAAACGCAAAAATATTGCGTAGTTGGTAAAACTGCAGTGAAATTGACAAATGTAAATAGAAAACACGGAACAAGTCCAGTTGGGCCCAAAATTCCGATTTTTTTATTTCTTTTGGGGTCGTAAAACACGTTATTAAATGTTAAAAAAAAGTTTGTCGGAAACCGATATTTTCGGAGTTATGGGCCTCCAAAGTTCGGATATATGGGGGTATTACGTTTAGAAAATTGCCTTTAGTGATTGGTTTGGTCGTTGTTTTGTATAACACAGGTCAAAATAATTGAAAAATATTAAATGAAAATTTCGATAACTTGCTTAGTTATCGAGATATCGGATAAAATTTTTTTTTTTTGTTAAAACCAAAATTAAAGAAAAAGTAAAGAATGTGAGAAAATGGGAAGTACGTTGCTCGTAGACCTCTTTGAAAATCGTTAAATTTATATTCCGCCTAGTCGCCCGGCCGGACTCAAGCAGAGGGGGGGTTCAAATTCCATCTATACCTTAAGTCGATGTGTGGTAAAATCAGAAAAGAACAAAATTTCTGCGCTTTCAATCTTAATTTCTCGGGATTTTAGAGGGCTACGAAGACAAATAAAGTGTCATATTTTAGCTACAGGGCCCACCATTCTGATGGCATTGTGAAATTAGCACCTTCACATTAGCAATATTCTGCGATAATAGTCTTTTTGCAGAAAATTTGTAAAAGGAAAGTCGAATATCATGAATTGACTCGCAATGGGTTAATGAATCGTGGATATAAATACGCAGTTTTAAAGACATATTTATAAGCTTTCCAACGATACCCATATTGTTCCGGTCCGTCCGAAAATGTAGAAGATATTGAAGGTTATATGTTCAAATTTTGGGGGACTGTAATTCGGGAAATATGGGCCACCGACAAAAAAAAATTTGCAACTTTTCTTTGGATAAAAAGTTGTATCCATTGTAGTAATTTGGTGCTATTACGAGAGTTTGGGCTGTGCTGGACATAAGCCAAATATAATTTTCCAAAATTTTTCCTTAATAGAACATTCTTTTTAAAGATTTACTAAAGAATATGCACGAAACGCAAAAAGTTGACATACTTCTGCGTTGCCACGTATGTTTAGTGATAGTTGGCCTTGCATCGGGGTGCAACAGAGGATCAGATGAGTCTCTTAAACTTCGCCGGTTCAATTTTTGAACAATATTGAAACTCCTGGCATTCTCCTTTCGATGTTTAATACAGCACTTGAAGTAATTTAATTGTTCAGATTCGTCTAAAGTTACTTTTTCTTTTAGTTTCTAACAAATTTCTTCGTTTTCCCTTATTTTGTTTTCCTTGTTTCTGTTTTGTCTATTCTTTTCTCATGGAGGTGTTCGTTCGAAAAGAATGTATTCAGTTTTTTTTTCGTTTTTACCAAAACGATCGAAAGTTATAGAAGCAAAAGCAAAACGTTACGAAATGGCATTCACGAATTCATTTCGTTTTCGTACGAAAGCCATGACATGGCTGTATGACTGCTTGCAGATGACGTGACAAAAGTATCACAAAACTTTCTGTTTCAGACGCAGTTATTTCTGAATAAGATTTACTGAGAACTTGTTTTAGCGAAGCCTTGCTACTTATTAATGCGTTTCGCAGTTTGTGGTTTACTAACTCCCAAACGTGATCAATTGGGATTAGGTGTGGTGGTTGAGGAGGGCTATCTTGTAAAGATGTTGGTTCTTTATTCCCTCAATAAAGCCAAATTTTCCAGCACCACATACTTCCATTGTTCCCCAAACCATCACACTGCCACCACCGTGATTCACAGTTGGAATAAAATTTCTTCTTTGAAAGCCGGTTTTAAGTTTGCGCCAGACTTTTGCACGGCCAGTGGTTGTATGCAAATTGAATTTGCACTCTTCAGTAAAAAATAACACTTTTCCGAAATTCCTCACCTTTGCCTATGTATTTATTTGCAAACACCAATCCGCAGTCTATTTTTGCAGTTATTAAAGGCTTCTTTCGTCGAACTCTACTTGCATACACGTTATCCCTCAATGCCCTTTGTACGGTTTTTGGATGAACATGTATGTTCAAAATTTTAGCGATATCTCCTGCAAGTTTTGGGGCACTTCCTTCAGAATAAAGGTAACGGTTCGACGAGAAAGCTTCTTCGGTCGTCCACTTCTATGCAAATTCTCTACTGAATCGTTCTGCATATATTTTCTGAAAATATTTTGCACACTCGAAAATAGAACATTCAATTTCACGATAGGTTTTGCCATCTTTAACATATTTTATAGTTAAAATTTTAACGCTTGAGTGTAATTTATTTCCGTTGCCCATACTGATTCATATACGAGTAATATCCATTAATTACAACCAAATTGCAACTAATAACAAATATAGAATGCTAATCAAAAATTCGGGGCAAAACTCAAAACTTAATTTCTGAAGAAAATGGAATGAAGACAATCCAACTCGCAATGTATTTAAACTTTTGTCCGGTTTTTTTTTTTGTAAGATTTACCGTTGAGTTACATATGTTTTCAAGTGAATATCTTTAGTTCTGTTTTTAATTCTTTAGGAAGTGTGTAATACAACTGCATACTTAAAATTTTAGTGGAAAGTTTACTTTTCTTTGAACTCCAAATTTGAAGGGTGTATTTAAACTTTAGTCCCTGACTGTATAAAAAACCCTAATTCATGCCAGACAAGCGTGTATTTATTACTTGTGTTTTTTTTTATTATATTTCACAAATGGTCCGCCATTCGAATTTTTCCAGTAGAGGCTCGGGCAGAAAAAGGGATTCACGTTGTTACCCTTTCCAGTTTCTTTCCTCAAAATGGTTGCTCACTTTGGTAGCACACATAAATAAATGCGAAACACATACACAAAAACCAAAGCTACATCACAAACCATTTAACCTTCCGAGTGATTGTTTATTCCTTTTTCACTGATCAAGCGCATTTGATATCCTCTGACCGATGAATCATTGACGACTGAATACATGAAATTAAAAGGCAACACATCAGCCAAATTAAGAAACACTGACTTCATCTGCAATTTTCATACACATTCAGGAATATATATGAATCACTGAGAAAATTTCTGCCCCTCTTTTATTCCCTTGCTCTCGAGACAGCATAAACAGTGCAAAAAACACGGCTGTATTTATATCACAAACACAAATATATTTGGGTCGCAAACACATATGTTATAACATATTAATCATTGTGTCCCAAACATGTAATATTGAATAGCAAACACAATGCGTTTAGGCACAAGTATATTATATTTGCGGCAAGCAATCCAAACAACAAAAAACTACAGATTTTTCAGCGTGCGTATAAAATTGTTATCACTCAAGAACTCAAGCCATTGGATTACCGTACACGTCATGAATTTACTGTTTTTGTCTTGGAACAACTTGAAAACGATAACGATTTTTTAAGAAAATCATCTTCTCCGATGAGGCTCACTTACATCTGAGTGGTGCGGTAAATAAACAAAATTGTCGATTCTGGTAGGAAGAAAATCCACAAATAATTCATGAACAACCATTACATTCACATAAATTCACAGTTTGGTGTGGTTTTTGGTCTGGTGGATCATCGGTCCACTTCTTTCGAAAAAATCTGGTAACACCGTTACTGTAAATGGAGAGCGGTATAGATCGACGATAACCAAATTTTTATGTCCGAAATTGGAAGCAGTTGATCTTGTTGACAACATCTGGTTCCAGATTCGATTATTTCAAGAAATTGTGACATTGAATGGTCTCCAAGAAGTTGTGATTTAACACCATTAGACTATTTCTTGTTGGGTTATTCGAAGTCATTGGTCTTTAGCAATAAACCAGACTCTCTTCAAGCTTTACAAGACAATATTGAAAGTGCTCTTCATGACATACGACTTGATATAGTGGAAAAAAAACTCGAAAATTGGGTTAATCGAAGAAGGCCATCTGAAAGACGTTTTATTCAGAACTTAATTGGATCGATTGTACTTCACATAAAATACAAAACATTTGAATTTCCTTAACAATTAGTGTGTTTTTTTTTTTAAATTTGAAACCCCTTTATATATATAATACATATATATCTTTCTCTGCTCTTTCAGCAGATAAAAAGATTACTCCACTTGTCCTCCTTTCCTAAATCCAAAGGAATACTCCTTTTGTCCTCCTTTAGGAGCTTGAAAGCAGTGCTCTCCCGTAAGGACATGCAATGTTAAAAAGGGGTACAAAATGCAGGGGGCTCGGAGGTTTGTGGAGTAATACATTACTCGCAAAGGAGCGATCCAAGATTACTCTTTGGATGGTTTACTGGGAAAAAGTCCAATATACGTTTACATTGCACAGTTCTCAATCAAAACGACATGACAAATTTAAGTCAACAATTCTTTTAGCTCCACCTGGTGTAAGCCGAACAGCTCTCTTATCACACTGACCAGACACGAAGAGTGTGAAGCAGTGATGCTAACTCTGCAGGAACGAAACGCGCCGTCGAAGTACCTAAAAAGTGCTAAAACGCGCCATGTAATGAAAACGGCCAAAAAAAATCCCAAAAGTGTTAAATCGAGCTTAACAAATAAGAGTATTTCCAATTGGGACATATTTCCGACATCAGAGACAATCACCATGGCAAGTTCCGATGTCAAGCAACACGTGCGAACAATACACAAACACCAAATGCTGTCGTTATTTTCTTGTTGGATGTTTTGCTCAATGCCTCTATCTGCTATAAATTGATTGCTAAATTTTTAAAATCTGTTCAATATCCCCAGGGCTACTCAAAAATTTTACAAGTACACTCACCATGCAAATGTCAAAATTTTACTTTGATAACAATTTTTGGGCGATGAAACACGGAGCATAGGTAACCCAGTTAGCATTTGGAAGATCATGGAAGATCATAATCAGCCAACTGAGTCTTCTTCGACTACTTTTACTGATTATTTTGCTGCTTAGTCAGTCCCGCAAGTAAAATGAGTCATGTTTAAGCTTTTTATTTGTTTTATTGAACATACACTAACAAAATATACAACAATCAGAACTAAATCATGCGGGTGTTTCAAATATGCCTGTTTTGAGCGTTGTTTCGCAATGATATTTCGCGCATCAGGCTAATGGTAAAGTGCTCGTTATGTTAAAGCGGGACAGCTTGCATTGTTATTGAAGCAAGAGTCGAATAGTTGAAAACCAAAAAGAGATTGAACAGTAGCGCGCCTGAAAATAAAAAATAAATAAATGGTTTCCCATTACATCCCATGAAGGGACTGGGGAGAACTTCTCACAATCACTGACCTGTGCGTTTTCCAGTTTTCACTCACTGATTGGGACCTACAGTTTTACACCGATTCCGAACGGTAATTTGAGAAGCTTTTTCATGGCTAGATACTCGATAATGTCGCCATCACTATGCGAGGTGGCCGCCGCCAAAAGAAAATTTGAAGGTGGTCAGAGCCGGGTTCGAACCCAGGATCTCATGTACAAGAGCCGCGCACACTACCATTGCACCACCGACGGCCTGAAAATATGAGTACAAAAACGACTGAGAAATGACTCGTAAATGATTACAAAAACGACCAACAAATGACCCAAAAACGACTCATAAATGATTACATGATGTCTCGAAAGCGACTCGAAACTGACCAGAATAGCGACTCATAAAAGAGTCCTCAAGAAGAGTCGCGGGTAGGGTACCATTTTCTCCCGACAAACCAGTCTTTTATGATCAGAAAATGAGCGCATTTATGCTCGTTTTTATCGCGCAGGGGAGTCATAAAAGACTCATACATAATCAAAAATTTCACAAAATGCTAACTGGGAAACAACATATGATTACTTATACATGTATGTATGTATGTTCACCGTAAAAATGTAAACAAAGCAAATCAGCTGTGCTATGCGCTCACCTTAATTAATACATCTTGAACAATACATTTGAATTTGACAGGAGCCATCTAACGAAATCAGCTGTTCTAATGCGAGTACCTTTCTTTCGAAGTTCTCGTAAACCATTTTGGCGTAGAATACGTCTTACCTTACGGTATAGGGAGTCATGTCAGATTGTTATTGTTGTAATCTTTATTTCATTGATTATGAGGAAACGGCGAGATAACTCTTTTTAAACATTTTTTTTGTAGGTAAATGAAGATGTTATCTTTCGTTTGATATACATTTCATATTGGTTGATGTCTTCCTAATATTTAAATTTCTCAAATGAAAATTGTTTAAACACATACACTCAAACATATGTGTGGTGTTTGGTTGAGTGTTTGAGTTTGTAGCGTGAACACAAACTATGCTGCTGTTTCAGTGTGGACACAAACCTTCGGCTGTTGTTTTGATTGATGAAATATTGAAATTTCGTATATTTACTTATGTATTTAAATGTATTAAATGTGAATTTGAATTTAACATGGATATATAATTATAAAAAATATAAATCAAATTGATTTGCGTCTGTTATTTATCATTTATCCTTACTCTTTTAATTTAAAAACATATTTATCCTATTTTTCCTACCATAAGCTTATGTATATTATCAAAAGTAACTATCAAATAAATAAATTCATTTGCTTATGTTATTTATCATTTATTGTTATATAAGTTTTCTGTCTTATCGGATGGCGTATTCTACGTTAAACTTAATGGCCGTGTCTCTGACACAGCCTGCAGGGACAGTCCATGGCCGAAGGCGTCGGACAACTGTCTGCTGTATTTTTTTTCATTTACCCCCAGTTTTCAAATGCAAGTGCAAGTTCGAAAAGCTCAATACACTCAAATTTTTTTTACTAATACAATCCCACTTCATCAACTGCCTCCAAAATTTGGAAGGCAGTAAATATTTAGCACTTGCAGGATGTGAAATGTGAAATCAATGTTACCTAGAAATAAGATTGTACCAATTTATTGGTGTTTGGTGAAATAATAATTATAATTATAACTAAATTTGTATATATTTTTTTAAAAAATATTAAAGTTTTAGAAGAAAAAAACATTAACACCGACTTTTTCCAGATGTTGGATACATTTCAATGCTGGAATTTCACAAATTCGAAAGAACTCATAATGTAGCGATGACTTTTGCCTTCGACATTTTTGAAATAAACTTGCAGTTGACCATGTAGATGTACAAAAATTTGCTCGTGTTTTCGATAATTTTCGATGATAATACGTATTCTCATGGGTCGATAATGGAAGGCAACCAACTTCAGTTGCGTTGTCAACTGACAACGCCACAGAAATACAAATTAGTATTATGTACGGCAACTTTTCCCAGGTGCCGTAAATAAGTGTTTTGACCGGGTAGATCACATCATTTGAAGTAAAAAAAGTATAATACAAAAATTGGCGGCGACTACTATTTTCGGACTTACGGATTCCCAAAGATTGAGCGTGCTAGAGGGCATTGGTGGAACCATATTAAGAGCTCAAGGTAATGTATTTTTTGAGTAGATCACGTACAAAAAAAACAATAAAAAATATCTGTAACTTGCTTAATTATCGAGATATTGAATGATATTGAGATATTGAATTACGGAATATTTCTATTCCATAAAAAAAAATAACTAACAAGTTATAACAAGTTTTGTTATAAAGCTTTCTGAGTGACCGTTCTTTGGGATATTTTACTCTGGAGCTCACGGCTTCGACATAATATTGTTTATGTTATAATCTTCGCTCAACTTATGTTGTCGGTGGATTTGAACGAAGTGGTGCATCTAATTAAAAAAAATCATTTGAAGTTCTGGATGTTTTAAAAAATGTCACGAGGAAGAAAAAGCCCAAAACAAAAACTGGTTTTATTCGAAAGCGAAGTATCCTGCTGATGTCGGATGTATGTATATATGGATCACACGTATCATGTGAACGAAGGAAGAAGTTCGTCATTTATACATAAACAAGAAAGGCTACTTTAGTTTTTGTTTTGCTGGCAACTTATAATAATACAATTATTTGCGATTACCAAATTCGCGCATTATGTGCGAATACTATGCCAGACATGTTATTCATACAACTATTTGTTAAGTTTTATTTGAAGTTTCCATTTTATCGGTCTTCCAAAATACCGATTACAATACCAAAGGGATGAGATCATTAGACCCCTGGTTTGTGCATTAAATTACGCTTTCCGTCTTTATTTAGTGTTATAACTGTTAGAGCACTTTATTACATCTTGTTTTCTATACTCATTACAAGTGTCAGTATATCAACATACATACCAATGTAAATAACGATTGCTTTTGTTATTATCATTCCTGTAACAGAGTTAACAGAAGTAGTGCGTCTATTTATTTTGCTATAAAACGCCTACATGTACTATATGAAAGTACCATTACCATTACTATTATTTCAAGAGAGATTAATGTATTTTTGCAAAAAAAAAAAAACGTAGGATATGCCAATCTAAAAAATATATGAAAAACCAACAAAGTTTTTCACCAAAAATCTAAAACTTGAGATTAACATCGCAGTGAAATGTAGAATCTGCATACGAATGTCTGCATCTCTCCTTAATGGATAATGAATATAGTCGTTGGGCCTGGGAAAAGCGCTACGACACTGTTAAGGTATGTTCTAAAATGTCCCTACCGGAGGCGACAATCTTGTCGAGATGTGGGGGCTTAGGTGCTGTTTTTCTGCTGAGAATCGTTGGGGGTAATCTCACGGCAACTGCCCAGTTGCCTGTCTTTAGACCCATCGACTCTTAAGGACGAAAAGGCAGCATAAGGTCGCCGAACCCCCTAATCCGTAGTGTCATGTGACCGGATGGTTTGCAGGCAGGGGTATCCGACTATATTTTAACGGAACCTCACTAATTACCTCTGCGCCTTAGTGAGTAATAGGTTTTACGGGGGCTATGACACAGTGACCTACTTTCCCCTACACTCGTGGGACTTTTTATGGAGAACGACAACAACAACAAAAAACCGTTTCCCATTACATCCCATGAAGGGATTGGGGGGAGCGACAACAAACAACAATAAAAAAAACTATACAAACACACATGGCAATGACGACGGCTATACTGCGACTAGGATCAACCTGGCTGAGGAGCAATGATCCCTCATTTAACAGCTTGGTGAAATCACGCTGATGCTTGCCACAACGGACTCTGGATAAGCTCGAAAAAAGCCACAATGTGAGAGCGCCCTATCCTCTGGGGATATGATGGATAGAACCAGCCTGGCTTCACCTCTATCTGAAGAAGACATGGAGGACACGATCATTGGGTGTTCTCCTTTGGGCACTGTCTCTCTTTCTGACTATATGGATTCGTCCACTGTCAATCGGGGTAACCTGAGAGGTGAGGTCGAAAAAATCTTTATGAAGGAAGGTGAGACGGAAGGCGAAAATATTGACAGGAAGAGGTCCAAGGAGCAGAAGGATCGCAACGCCTTTCGGAGGTCCTGAAACATCCTAGCAAGGTTTCAGTCCTGCTAGGCGGTTGTGCACTCGGAGAAGGAGAAGCACCTTGTGAAGAAGCACAGGGAACATGTCACTAAGTTTCATAGGAAACATCGTGGCGCAAGGTTCCTTAGTGATTCGATCCTGAAGCTTTTCTCCTCACACACTTCTTTGGTGGCTGCTAAGACTTGTGTAACCGCGCATCAGCGCCGAGGTGATGAGCCAGCTGTGGATGTTAATTCCAATGCCAAGAAGAGTAAGAGGGCTCGCTCTGGTGACGAACCCATCAAAGGCGTTAAGAGACCGAGAAGGCAGACGAGCTTGGGAGTCAATCCCTCTCTTCAGGGGGCTGTAATGGACAGGGCTGATCCCGAAGGGAAAATCAGCACCGTAAACTGGGCGGCACTTGAAAAGGAACTGACACTTCAGATGGGCGATTCCAATGTGGGCGGAACAGGTAAGCTTCCTTGGCCTGGACTGATCGAAGGGAGTCACAACCATTTACTGAGAAAATGAAAAGACGGCAAAGCTCGCCATCGACCTGCTGGCGAATATATGGAATTTTTCTCTCGAAAACTCCCAGGTGTTTTTCATCCGCTTGCGATATGACCAAAGTTTCGGAGCCATATGTCAAGACAGGTAAAATGAGTCTGATATAGCTGGACTTTTGTCCGTCGAGAGAGGGCTTTGTTCCTAAACTGCTCGCTGAGCTCAAAATAGGTTAGGGTTGTTTTTTATCCAAGGCGGGTATGTCCGTCCATACCTCCCCAAAGGATTGTATGCCAATCTGTCTCTCATCCTTTCTGTTGAAAGTTTTGGAGAGATTGATGGACTTGTTTATAAGGACATCTTTAAGCCCTCATACTTCCTGGAGCCCTTAACAATGTGACGTCATGCGCGATAAGGAACTATTTAGAGAGCATTAATCTATCACTGCCGCTAGTGGACTGGGTTAATTCCATGCTGAGAAATCGCGTCGTCAACTCGAAACTTGGTTGAAGTTGCGTGAGGAAGATAGGAAAGTTCTGTCCCCACTCCTATGGCTCATGGAGATGAACGGATTACTCAAGTCCTTCGCTGAAATTTGTACGAAAATTGTGGCGTATGCGGATGATGTGGTTATCATGATAGGTGGGAAATCCCTACCAATGATGTGTGACCTGACGCAAATTTCCCTTGGAAAGTTACTACGATGTGCCAGGACCTGTGGCTTGTGAGTGAACCTAAAAAAACTAAATTGATTTTCTTCACTCGTAGATATCAGATTAAAGACTTCAGACCATCGAGTAAAGATGGTGTGGAACTGAGATGGGGACTCAGCCCGAAGGTGGCAGCGTTGTATACTGTATACTGGATTTCTGGTTTGGTGGAAGGGCCTTGACCAGAGTGATCTAATGAAGATACTTGGCATGGTTCAGGGGATGGGATCACTGAGGCTGGAAAGAGCACACAGCAAGCTCTTAGAAGTGTTCCTGGGCTTGTCCCTGGACTTATATGTACGGCAAGCCTACTGCGGTCCGGGGGCTATCAGATTGAGGGAAGCTGGCGATTGGCATCAGTCTGCGCATGGCCATGAGTAAATTCTTTCTGTAGAGACGACTCTAGTCGTCCGCCGCCTATTACTGATATCTTGACGAAACGAGTGGATCTCCGTAAAGTGGACGTCACTATTCCGGAAAGATCGGAATGGAAGGACGTCGTGATCCCCTATGGGGACTCTAATTCTATCTTTACGAACGGATCGATGACGGAACAGGGCACAGTGGCTGGTATATACTGCGAGGACCTGCAGCTAAATTTTTCCTTTAGGTTACATAGTGAATGCAGTGACTTTTATGCTGAGGTACTGGCCATTCCGAAGGCCGCGGGGGCCATCATGGGTTGTGTAATCGATACTGTGGATAGCCAAGTTGCGATCAAGTCGATAAATTCTACATGATCTAAATCGAAGTTGGTTAGAAATTATAAGAAGTTGGACAGGCTGAGGCCTCTGGATATCAGCCTCTGCTGGGTTCCAGAACGCTGCGATAATCCTTGGAACGAATCAGCAGACTTATTGGATAGAGGAGGCTGTACATTGTCTGATGACGACTCTTTGCTGGATGTTCATCCACCTATCTGCTACCTTTTTGGCTTAGTGGAAGAGTGGATGTGGAAAACAACAAGCAGCCTCCAGGCCCGACTGTATAACTGCTAGATCACTGTGGCCAGATCCAGATCAGGATACATAGGATAGATCCGTACCGGACTAGTCGCTTGAGAGAAGACGAGTAATCCGAGACGATACAACATATTATTTGTTGGTGTTCCGCTTTGCCCCGAAGGAAGCTGAGCTACTTGGGCCAAGACTTTATAGGGGAACTGTGAGTGAGCATACTACTGTGTTTCCTGAGCTGCCTCCCATGATTGACCGGGTCAAGATGAATGGCCGGGGTTAACTGCTGTCAGGGCTTTATCCAACGATCATCTCTTCTTCATCTTGCATATACGATCTTTTTATCCTTGCATTCCCACCTACATATACTTTTTTTTAACTTCACTCTCTCCTTTTTGCATGCAATCACAATGGATCCATAGATCACATAACCTTAGAAGTAAATAGTACTGGCAAAGTCTAAATTGTAGAACAAATTTCCGATTTGGCTTTCCTGAAAACCCCGCAACGATGTATACCTTACATTCGCTATGTACACGATATACACAGAACTAAATTATCTTTTAAAATTTAAATGTGGGGCCTTATTCATAATAAAACATAAACATCTTTACAACACTCTTTAGTTATTGAATGTTTTAACATTTATTGAAGATTTCATATTAAACGTTTTCATACAGTTTTAAGCCCCCTAATTCAGTTTTTATGAAATTTCGTTCCCTAAGGAAGTACTTGTAAAAAAAAAACATAAATCTCGTGAAACGAAATTGTCGCTCAGTATTCAATTGCTTGGTATTCAGCCCAATACGAAAATTTCGTGGACAAAATCAGTTACAGGGTTGTTCTGCGAAAGTTATTAGGTATTTTGTGGGAAAAATTGTTTGGGACCGGAATTTTGACATTTCGATTACTTTAACTAACAAAAAAGCACCACATGTGTTAAATGGAGTAGGAAGTAGAGGTGGGCACGTGAGTCAGTTTCGACTCACCCTCACGCACGCGCACGAAAGGACGCACGAAGATATTTTCGATACTCACGTGAGCTCGCTTGAGCAGAATTTGATCCGTGATTCAATTGATTCAAGACGATAACGTAAGAATTACTCACAAAAATTAATCGAGGTTTTTACATGAACCATTTGCATTTTCAAACCAATATGGAAAATGTATCCAAAACAATGTTCGTAAAAAATAAGTTGTTAAGTACGTTAAATAGGATCAAATTCACCAAGTATTTGATACAAATTTCTAAGCTAAATTGAGTGTCGTTTTTAATGAATTTAGGAAATATATATGAATTTGTATATTTCCACTAGTATTCTTCCAGATGCAGAAAATACACATTCGATTGTAGCTGAACTCCTTCGAATACTGAATATGATTAGCGAAGAATGTGCGTGACTCACACGATAATAGTGCTGACGAACACTCACTCACGCAAAGATTGGACCCACGCACGGAGATATTTTCGCTACTCCCATTCACACACGCTCACGTGATCACATTTTCATTCGATTTCACACAATCACGTCACTCGCATCCATTTCTACTACGAAGAGGAAGGTTAGGTTAGGTTAAGGACATGCATCTACTAGAGATCCGAAGGTTTTAGCAGATGCTCCACTCGGAGGCCAGTTGGCCCATAGTGTTCGTCCTTTAGAAGAAAATAAGAAGATAGATAGAAAGAAGAAAGATACAAAGATTTACAGTGTGAGAGTACAGGAAGGGAGGAATTATTCATGAAATATTTGCAACAATTTTCGTATGGAGATATGTGACAAAATCTCTTACAAAAATTTCGCAAGAACTGAATACAGGACTTTTTAACTATTGAACAAAAACCTGACTAACAACCCTGTCGTGTGTATTCTCACACTGTGTGTGATGTACAGAGAAGGCAAACAATAAGCGATATACCGAATTATAAATAAAATTATTTAAATTTGCCAATACATTATTGAACAATTTTAAATATTAACGAAATAAATATTATTACATCGAACAATTCATAATTTTTATAAGCCTTTTTGGGTAATCGTATATAATCACAATTCTGAAAATATGTATGTAAGTGAAAAATGAGATATACCGTTTTACTCAGCGTTATTTTTATTCTGAATAGAACGATTTAATGCGTTAAAAATTAAAAAAATAGAACAGTGAAGGATAATGGAGTTAATTAATGAGATACAATATGTAGAATGTAAAAATTATATGTGTTTGCCATTCATATGACGTCCATGCGTATTAATGGCTAATATTTGTGCAAAGTTATAACTTCATTCTTAAATTATGATAGAGCTAGAGAGTTTTGCTAAATTTTCAAATATATAATTATTATTTAATTATCATTTCAAAGTATTTTAGAGGTTTCAAATACACATGGTTGAGTTTTATTGTGGTAACGAAATTACCTACTGTGGCTGCAGAGCCTGGTATCAAGTTATGACTATGATAATGTACTAAAACCTACAAACTAAGGTGAAGAGAGGTGGCTTAAATTTAGCAAATTGCTCTACTCTCTAAAATCTGTTGTCATTTAGTACAAAAAACGAGACCGATTCGAACGACTATAAGAAGGCAAACGAGGTACCACCGACAGCAAATCGGTTCTGGCTTAAGCAATAAAATAAAAATAAATCGTTTCCCATTACATCCCATGAAGGGATTATGGAGAACTTATCACAACCAGTGAGCTGTGGGCTTTCTAGTTCTAGTGGGACCTACAGTTTTACATCGGTTCCGAACAGTATTTTGAGAAGGTATTTCATGGCTAAATACTCGATAGTGTCGCCGTCACTATGCGAGGTGACCGCCACTGAAAGAAATTGAAGGTGGTCAGAGCAGGGATCGAACCGCGGAACTCATGTACAAGAGCCATTGCACCACCGACGGCCACGGCGCAAACAATATTATATATTTATTGGACAGTCGTTGACAGGCAATCGCCAAGTGAGCATCGTTTCTCTCATCGCGGTTAATTGTGTAAAGGCTTTCTTCTTATCGATAACACCTATCGATTTATATGTCGTAGTTGCTTTCTACGATCTTCTTTTTATTGTTTTTCGTTAAATTCTATTGAGAAGAAAATAAATTTATTGGAAAAAGTAGTGTGTTCAAGATGAATGGTTATGTGTCCCCGTACAGGAATAGGTTTATAGACCTAGACCAACCGGGCGGGAGGAATAAAAAAGGTAAAAACAAGAGGCAGCGCATAGAAGAAGCAGAGGCAATATTAAACAAGGACGAAATTGATGATCAACACCTTCCACGTTACTTAGTTGCAGCTGCTCTTCCAGAAACTGCAGGTGCAGAACCTAAACCCCTATCTTCATATAATGTTTTTCAAATTGGTAAAGGCCTAGACTATATCTCTACAGATTACTTGGATGTCACTGAAATGCGCAATGGTGATTTAATGATTAAAACTAAAGATTTAAAAACAGCTCAAAAGTTCCTCAAGGCAAAGTACATTGACATTGTACCGGTGAAAATAACTTTGCACGATAGTTTAAACTCTACACTTGGCAGAATTTTCAGCAGACGTATTGTTAAAATGTCGCAAGAGGATTTGTTGGCTGGTGTTATGGGTATCAAGAACCCAAACGTGACTGACATTAGACACATTTTAAAACGAGATTGTGAAAACTTTGTTCCCACTGGTGCAGCTATAGTAACTTTTAATTGTTTGACAAGACCATCAAGAATCAGCATTGGCTGGGAGAAATGCTTGGTGTCTGAACATATTATCAATCCTATGCGTTGTGTTAATTGCCAAAAGTTAGGACACACCAAAAACAGATGCAAAAATATATCCTTGTGCGGGGAATGTGGCAATATAAACCCTCCACATGAAAAGTGCTCTCGAAAGTTATGTGTAAATTGTAATGATGAATCCCACACATCTTACTCTACGTTGTGCCCAAGCTTCATTAAACACAAATCTGTGAACAAAATAAAAGCTGATCGAAGATGCACCGTACGTGAAGCATGGAAGGCTTTTAATGACAACCCAACCCTACACACAATCCAAGGCTGATCTACTTCAGGTTATAGCAAGCGCACAGCTGATTCATATTCTGAACAGCTGATGCCAAGGCGAATTGAGCTCGAATTGTCAAACTTATTCGTTTTGTTTACATTCTTATTGGCAAAGTGAAGTTAAGTTATAAACTTGTGTTTTTTGAAAGTTTCCACTTAAAAGTTAAAATAAAAGTATTTAAAGATGGTGAAATGTGCTATTTGGAATAAAAAGCTTGAAGAAGGGAGCTGATGATATGCTTTGGATGCTAATCAATTTCACTGCTTCTTGTAAAAACTATTTCCTATTAACTAGTATTTATAACAGACAAATAAAAAATATCTTTAAAGGCGTAAAATAAGATATTTTAATTAAATTGGATATATGTACTAATTTTAGATGCTGCATTGTTTTATAAATATTTATAATATTTCTGTTTTTCGTTTTATGCAAAAAGTCTCTAATTTAAAACTATGAATGCCATTATTTTGTAGAGCTTAATAAGGTTCGTTGGTCTTTCAGCCACTGGTATGGCCAATTCAGCTATAAGCGGTTTCAAGGGAGCCAAAGTACCACTGGTCAAAATAACACTTCGTACGTTGGTATTTAACAGCTGCTCCATACTGAAATAGTTATCTGAATTCTTAAAAATGTTTGTATCAATGTTTGTAAAAATGTTTGTACCTTCTTGTTTATTCTCCACTAAAATATCATCGATGGCATGCTAAAACTCCATCAACATTTCTTTTAGTAAAGCCAAATCATCTAATGTAAAATCTTTTGGTTCATCGCCAGAATCAATCATATCACCTCCGCTCATAGCCTTCATTATGTGCGTCGTACCATCGATAGTCATTGCTACATCCGAAGATTTGAACTGATGCCGATTCTTCGCAATGTTTGTTATGGGCTTCATCCAGTATACAAATTGTGTTGCTCAATTCAATCTTATTAGCTTTGCAGGCCGAGGGATCCAGAAGATAATTATAGGGCATAAACACAATATCAGCATCGTCTACTAGTTCTTTAGACGCATAGTAGGGACACATTTTAAGTTTTTGACCCACCTTTACCAGATCTTCAATATCCATAATGGTGGGACCACGGAAATCGGGATCTTCTTTTCGCGATTCAACACGTGAGTGGAAGGAGCATGTACGTGTTTGTACACGCAATTCGCACATTTGTATTTTATTGGCATTACCTTGTTCTCGCATAACTTCGGGATGTATACACAACTATCTCTGGAGCCCAGAACTACTGCCCTCATAAATGAGTAGGACGTTCTCTTCAGTTCCTGCATAGCTTGCGTAAGCTGGGAATGTGTTCGAGAAGCATAGATTATTTTTGGCAGACCCCAACTGCCACCTTTGCCCTTGGAACGACTAATGTTTTCAAACGCTTCTGCAATTGACGGATTGTCTTTCATTTCAGTCGTCGGTGGTCCTATTCTTTGTATTTAAGATTTCATTTCCTGCTTTCTTGACTGCAACCAAGCCAAGGAAGAACACAGTAAACTCCATAGTCTAATAATATAAGTCGACGCGTGGCGTGTTGTTGTAATAATAAACGATTTTGACAGAATTTTGTTGTACTATTGTTATGACAATACACTCGATATGTCAAAATCATTTTATATACGAAGAGAGGCAAAGGAAAAACGCCAAAGTAAATAATTACATGCATAGAATTACATGTATTAAAAAAAAGTAATAGGCAGAAAGTTGGAACGCATTTAAGATCCAAATTGGTAAGTATCCATCAGTAAGTCCATACATATGTATGTAGGTAATTTTAGTTACTTCTTCTATATATTTTTAGCCATCAAAAAAACTACAGGCGGTGAAACGACCAGCGTAAGCAAAGAGGGCAAGGAAGATTCAAAACAAATGATGCGACAAGTTTGACACTTCGAGTGTATTACGTAAACAAAGAATGATAAAAAGAAACAACCCGATAACAAAATGCCTGATCAGCTGGGCTTATGCTTCCACTTATATTATTACACTATGGTAAACTCAAAGTTTTTCCCGTTTTTCGTCACAATAGAAACAGCACAAACAAATGAAAAATATGTATGTGTATATACGTATACGCATGCAATACAAATGTCATATTTTGACATTACCACAAACGGCGAATTCAAGGCGAATTGCTATTTTTGACAGAACCAGCGCAAAAAGTAAGGCGAATTCTAGTGCTTCCACCTTGTATAAATTCGCCTTGACACAATCAAACCATTCCAGAAGAAATCAACTTTTTCCGATGTTGTTCGCGGCATCACAACACAAAGTCAGGAAACACAATCGAATAAGAGAAGCAACGCACAAATAAACAGCACCGCAATACCGGCTAGTGCTCATGAAAAAGAGAAAAACATAGCAAATAACCAAAAGTCAAATGATCTACCATCTTTAGCAAAAGAAAATAATAACGATAACGATTTACTTTGGTGACCAGTATAGCCGAGACAACAACAAACATAACAACATAGACCCTGGTCGTAATCAACGAACAATAACGATAACGATTTAAATTACATTGGAAAAGAGAAGACAAGAGAACAAAAATCAAACGTAACAAATCAATCACAAAAACAAGACAAACATCAATGAAGAACAGAGAATGAAGACGAAAAGCAAATAACAAACGAAAAAATGAAACCCCAAACAACTGTAATTAACACTAATCTTAGAGACGAAGAGGAGATGGATTCTGCTATCTCAAATACAACTGAGATGGTAACACCGCCAAAAGCTACTAGCAGCAAAGCTGGCTATAATAATCCGTATAATAGTTTATATGATAAGTATACAGATTTGAATGTATTAATAACACCTGAAACTCTGAGGAGAACAATGCCCAAAATACAGAGCAAAGAATAATCTATTATTATTTTATATATTTCTTAATTTTTGTTAATTTAATATGAATATTGGTCTAACCATTAGGATTCTACAATGAAACGTCCAGGGTTTCATAGCCCACAAGTATGCATTGGAGACGTTGGTTGCCAAACATAAACCTAATATAATCGCGTTACAGGAAACCAACATAATTGACAGAACCGAACATCTTTTACACCTACCTGGCTATAAAATATACCATCATAGCAAGGATTACCAATATGCAAAAGCTGGAATTATGTTCCTAATCCGCAACAACATTCACGTTGATCAACATTTGGTGTCATCGGGTGACCTTCTTTTTCAGACTGTCACGATATATGGGAATGAAAAACTTCACATAACTAATATATACCGTGAATGTGACATAAATATCACTGCAGGTATGATATCGGGTATTCACGTTTTTGATAACGGGCATCACCTAGTGTTGGGAGATCTGAATTCTCAAAATCCCATTTGGGGATCTCAGTCGCTCTCACCTACTGGCGCCTTATGGGAAGAGTTTGCTAATAATATGGACTTTGTGTTTCTGAATGATGGTTCCCCTACACTATTGAGTACAAGAGGTACTCTCACATCCATCGACGTATCCATGGCTAGTGTCGATCTGGCACCCTTTCTCACATGGAAAACACTGGACATGCCTGAGGTAGGAGATCACTTTCCTATTGTTATAAGTGATGATAGGATTGAGGATAAAAAGCGATTTACTCCCAGATTTTTGGTTGAGAGAACTAACTGGCAAGCTTTCGAGGGAAAAGTTAGTTGTATTATGTCTGATTTTGAAGAATCAACCAATATAAACCGAGAAGCAGCACAAATTAAGAGAATAATTCGTAAAGCTGCCAATGAATTAATAGCACAGACAACTAGACCGAAAAACGAAAACTCCCCAGCAAGGTTTAATTCGAATATAGCAACTCTAGTTAATCTCAAGCAGGGAGCCTGGAACCTTTTTAAAAGACACAGAAGTATACCAAACTGCGTTAATTATAGGAGAGCATGTGCAAAGGTAAAATTTGCATCTTTGACGTCGAAAGATCTAACCTGGGAAAATTTTCTGAATTCGTTAAATCCAATGCTTGATATGACGGTGTTATGGTGCCGAGTCAGCGGTATAAGGAGGGAGAAAACATACAACTTTCCCTCAATTATCGAGGGCAACAACATTTGGAGCTTGGAGCTCTGTCGGATCTGATGAAAATTTCGATACGAATATCATTGCTCGTAAGTACACCTGTATTGGCCAGCTGACCTCATTGAATTCGTCAGACAGCTTTCTTTGTATTGATATTACCATAGTAGAATTGAACGAAACGCAAAGTAATACCAAGAGGACCACGCCATCACTGGACAGGATAACATACTCTATGGTAAAGAATTTACCAGTAGATATGAAGGCCAGATTAGTAAAACTTTATAACAATATACTGCGTTCTGGAATTTCCCCCCATGTTTGGAAGACGGCGTTCCTGGCTCCCATTCCAAAACCAGGCAAACATCCGAATAGGACTGACGGTTATCGCCCGATTTCATTAATACCAGTGTTGTCGAAAGTTTTGGAGAAAATCATTTCCACGCGAGTTTGGAAAAATTTTAAACACCGAATATCACCAAGTTATCATGCTTTTTTACCTAAACATGGGGTACACACATTATGTCATGAACTCGAATCAACACTCAGAAAAAATGTGTCTAAGAGAAGACATACTGTTGTAGTGTCAGAGGACATTGAAAAAGCCTTCGACCGTGTCGTGTCCACTTTTGTAGTTGATGAACTAAAGGAGTGGGGTATGTCTCCACCGCTTATAAAACTCATCTTTTCATTCCTTTCCAACCGGAAAATAATGGTAAAGGTTGATGGATATATTTCCCTACAACACCCTTTAGACAATGGAGTTCCTCAGGGATCACCATTGTCCGTGGTTATCTTTAAAATTTATGCTAACTCATTGGCAAGGACAATCGAAAGTCTTCCCGGCATTGATTATGTGGGTGTATATGCTGATAACATATTTGCTGTTGCATCAGGTACTCCTGTTGTAACTTCAAAGGTGAACATGTTAAATGACACAATACAGCATTGGGCAACTACGCGTGGGGCAGTTATTCCGACGAATAAGTCTGAGATTCGGCACGTTTGCAGAAGGAAAAGCAGTGCCACTTAAGACTAATATGAGAATACTTGGTCTTTATTTTACGAGAAATCTATTATGGAATTATCATATTAAACATATTCAGGGAAAGCTAAGTAAGATCAACCATCTGCTGAAAATAATCTGTTCTAAGAAGAAGGGACCACATATGGAAACAGCAATTGGTATCTGTTCTTCTCTGGCATATATGTAGTTCGGTGCAGCATTGCTTAACTATATACGGTTGGACGAGTAAAACTAACATTAAAAAGATAGATGTAGCACTCAACAACTGTTTTCGAACCGCCTCAGGGCTATTGAGGGTCACACCTATAGAGTCTCTGAGAATTGAATGCAAAATAAAATCTTTCAGTACGATGGATCCCGAGGAGGGACTATATACGCTATTCTGGCACATGATCGACAGTAAACACCAAAAAAGACCTTGCTCTGCGCGTCATATTATATTTTTTCTGAGAAAACATAATATACCTTTGCCTGATAAACCTGAAACTAACATAATATCCACCAACATCGTGAAATTTAACAGAGGTCTAACTATATATGATAAACTCACAACTAATTCAGACTTTATCAAGTCAATGGTTGTTGAGAGAATCACAGTTTTTTCTCCTGAGATTATACTCTTCACTGATGGATCCTATCAGAATGGGGTAACAGGATATGCAGTTATTCAGCAAACATCATGTGTTGAACATAATACTATAAAACAAGGTATGCTACCGGAGTTCTCGGGTATATTCGCTGCTGAATTGGCCGCGGTTGATTGGGCCATAAAATTCGCTGCTATCCGAAAAGCGCGGACTGTAGTATGTACGGACAGCCATAGTGTTGTGAACGCTATTCTTTACAACAAAAAGGAAATGTATAGCAACATTATTGAAAATCCATTCATCGAGCAACCTATCCTAATTTTGTGGGTACCATCCCATGTTCGCATAGGAGGCAACGAGTTCGCTGATAACGCTGCTAAAGAGGCCATTATGCGGCCAATGATATATGAGATTCCATGCTTTCATCGTATAATTGCAAACATCTATAAGGCTATACAGCGGAGAGAACATCAAATACAATGGGAAAACTCTCAAAGTTTTTTACGATTACACAATACGACCAAAGACAGACCAAAATATCACCATAAATACAGCAGATATCAGTGCATCCAGCTGGAGCGCCTCAGGGTGGGAAAAGCACTGTTCAACTCTCACCACTATTATGACAATTCTGATCATTTGCAATGTAATACCCGTGGCTGCGATATGGACATACGCCACGTCCTGGCAGAATGTCCAATATCAAAATTGGATGAGCCCTTATCGCTTGTCTTGGATTGTTCGGTTCCTTGTCAACTCGTTAAATTATTGCGGGCCCTGGGCCGCCATGGAATTACTGATGTCTAGACCAATGTTTTATAAGACATCACCAGTATTTTTTATTGAAAATTTTTCTTAATTTTATGAATTCATAAACAATTTTTTTTCTTTATTGTTCTTATAATTGAATACTTTTGTATAATTTTACTTTAATACTATTGTATATGTATGTAGCATTGTACTGAATAGTATTGCTTATTTGCGCATATGGTCTATGTTACCCATAGAATAACACATACTATAGAAGAACTTATTCTCTCATCTGACGTTTCATTTCACACTCTCTCGGTAGGTCTGTGGAAATGAGAGCAAATTAAATTTAAAATTTACATACACCAGGTGGAGTTACAAAATATGTTCACTTAACTATTTCCTGTCGTTTTGGTGTAGAACTGAAAAATTTAAATGTATTTTGCACTTTTTTGTTGACTTTTAACGTTGGTATTCATTTGTATTGTATTTAACACAACTAGTTTGCCACAAAAACACGAAATTCGGGTGTAGTTCCTTTGCGGATCGCTGTATACTATTGCCACCATCTGGTATTATTGAACCCATATTTTCCACCCTCCACTGTGTAATTTCCATCGTACCTATGACGTTTAATTTATTGAGCGAATAAAACCTTCTACGTATGTGTTATTCTATGATGTTACCCTGCTCCTGTCGTTCCTCCATATTTTATAAATTTATTTATGAAATATGTATTCAATAAATAAATAAATAAATATTTATTGGATTGCGAGGAAAGTCAAGACCAATTCATTTGTATTGCATGTTTCTGTTCAATATTTAGGGGTATATCTTCCTAAGACACATATGTATTACATTGATGCGATTGTAAAGCAGAATCTTAGGTTGGAATCACACTCGGACTGTATTATTTTCTTGCTTATAATCTAAAAATAAATTGATAAGCATCAATTTTATGTTTATTTTAAGTGTAATTTTGATAATTTGTATTGTAATTAACACAACTTGTTTGCCACAAAAACACGAAATTCGGTTGTTGTTCCTTTGTGGATCGCTGTATACTATTGCCACTATCTGGTATTATTGAACCCATATTTTCCACCATTCAATGTTTACTTTCCATCGTACCTATGACATTTAATTTATTGAGCGAATAAAAGCTTCTATGGTATGTATTATTCTATGCTTTGTATATTCGAACGTCTTTACATTCAAATTTTGTGTAGTATTACATTGATGCGATTGTAAAGCAGAATCTTAGGTTGGAATCACACTCGGACTGTATTATTTTCTTGCTTATAATCTAAAAATAAATTGATAAGCATGAATTTTATGTTTATTTTAAGTGTAATTTTGATAATTTGTATTGTATTTAACACAACTTGTTTGCCACAAAAACACGAAATTCGGTTGTTGTTCCTTTGTGGATCGCTGTATACTATTGCCACTATCTGGTATTATTGAACCCATATTTTCCACCATTCAATGTTTACTTTCCATCGTACCTATGACATTTAATTTATTGAGCGAATAAAAGCTTCTATGGTATGTATTATTCTATGCTTTGTATATTCGAACGTCTTTACATTCAAATTTTGTGTAGTTTCAACTGAATGACGCTTCTATTGAAATTAAATATTACTTTGCTTCTATATTCTGAAATGTATGTCGTTTAAATAATTATAAATATAATAAATCATACGGCAAATGTAATTCCAGTTTGTCTGCATAAGTATTTGTTGTCTATATGTTTGTGTATATGTTTGTGTATATATTTGCCTAAATACGTCTCTCCGTGGGAGAAAGAAATAAACCTAAAATGTCAAAATCGATGGCGGCCATTGCGACAACTGCGCTGTACAGTAGAGAAAACTATGTCTGTAGTGTATACAGTATGTAGAGCGTATGGTAGAGCTCTACTAAAAATTTCTCTATAGCGGCACTACGTAGAGGAGTAGAGTGGTAGAGTCACGCTGTAGTGTACACACAACAGGTAGAGTCTTTACAGTCTACGCTCTACACTCTACCGAAAAAAAATCTATAGTGGACACTTGGCTTTAAAACTACAAGGTAGTATATTATAATACAGAGCAGAGAATAAACTCGTGTACTCGCTAAAAAAAGTATACTTAAGTATTTACTTATAATTTTCATACTTACACTCATATCTGTGACGGAAGAATTCCTACTCATACGCGCTTGTGTTGTAACACATATGAATTTACTCTATACTTATAACTACTAACAATATTGAAACACAAGCAACCTTGTTTATTCACACCAGTATGACTCGAAGAAATTGGTCGGAGTACTTAATAACTCGTGTCATACTCGGTTGAATCCGAGTGAAAGACGAAAACAATTGTCTGTTGGTTTTGTCTTCAACTACTACAACATCTATTGCGTCTGCCGGGTTGTTTGTAACATGATTTATATTTAGGTTTTAGGTCTATTTTACAAATTCTGACCCAATAGTTTATTTACTTTATTTTGTTGTATGAATTAGACAATTTATTTTGCATTATTATTTAATAATAAATAGAAAATGATCTCAATTAATTGCTAATATTTTACGGAACTTAAAAGGAATTAATAAATGCCTAAGCATTGAAAATATTCCACCATCTTCGACTTGTATGTTCATTATAGAAATAGATCTATAATTATCCATGGGATCTGAATTACCCTTCTTTTTTATTGGAGCGACTTTAGCCAATCTTCCGGAAAGGTTGAAGTAGTAAAGATAGTATTAACAATGTACAAAACATGGCATTTTACAACCGGAAATACGCTTCAAAAATTTCAATGTTAATCCATGGCACCCCACTTAATACATTCATTTAATCATTCAATCAATCAAATTGAACAATCTGGCTATTCTCACCTGAAAGGACCTATTCATACAAATTTCTTTATGAATTATCAATTGATTCGCACGTAATGAACGGCAAAATTTAAACAATTTCGTGAGAAAGGTAGGATATCGCTTTTTAAACACTTTGTAAAACAACAACTGAGATCGGAAATGCACAAAATTTGACAAACTACAACCCCAGAATCGGTTAACATCGGCCAAAAACTCTGATTGAGTATATATACCGCACTACGCTATTAAAATCAAACTGAAGCCTCTTCATATATCGTATAACTTTTATGAATTTTAGTGAAAATCCATCGCAACTAGGAGCCTTAGACTTTATACTCGGTAAGAAACCCCGTTAAATTCTCCTTGATTATCGAAAACGCTGTACACGTCAGATGGATTAATAAGTTGATTTCTTATAATCTTTCTATTCAAGTCACCAGGATTAATATTGGCATCACCAACAAAATTTTCCTCCAGCAATCCATTACCCCTAAAAATTCTCCACATCGCCTTACTGCCATCCGCACTTTTAAATCGAGATGTATCAGCATTCATCTTTATCTATCTTATAAAATTCTTGGTTTTATTTCTTTTTTGCCAAAACATTTCCCAATTAGTTTCATTAAGAATTCGAGGTATGAAAGATCCCTCATAGAGCAACGATATAGTATCTCCGCGGATGAAATAAACCACCTATTATCATCAAGTTCTACAGTTTCCCCCTTAACTCATTTAACTATGTTCAAAGAAGACATATACATACACCCATGTTCTATCTTCCGTTTGTAAGTGAAAGTGGAACATTTTCACAAGACCATGTTCCAACTTCCGATTTTACGCAGAATCTAGAGTATGGGTTTCATTTTCCTTTGACTCAGTGGAAGTAAAATGGAAATACTTTTTTATACATTTACATATACAAATGCATTTACCGGAATTCAATTTTTAACAAAAACAGCTAATTACAAAAATTGTATTTTTTGTAACAGTTTTCTTTTATGTTGCCCCAGACTTTCGTTCTTCGTCTTGTTTTAATTTAATCGTTCAATTTTACCGATTGCGATGCACAGTAAAGCGTAGCTAGAAATGCTCGTACCGAAGAAATGTTCTGAGAACATAAAATAAATCAATCTATTAAAGACGAGAACTGATGAACAACGTCAAAATGAGTCGGCTTGCTATTATGGATGGACATGGGTATTAAGCATTAAACATAAATTTCGGACAGAGCTAGAACGTGACAAATCGAAAAAATTATTCTTGAAATCGCCCATGATTACAAAATTGGAATAACGCACTACTAAACAATCGGATCTATGCTCCGGAACGACCGAGTTTCACTCGGCCAAGGATTCACCCACTAAATTCGCAATATCACTTTCTAAAAAATCCAAGTCCCCATGAGGTAAAAAATGCATTTACCGAAGTTACACGCTCCTTAAATTATTTCTAGTTTTTTTTTAACAATATTGTTTAAGTCATATTTGTTTGAGAGAACCCAGTATGTCTGTGTGAACGAGTTTAGTTCTTCTATTCTTTCCGTAAGAAGTGGTGTCACTAAAGGATCTGTTGTTGGGCCTGTGCTTTTTATGATGTTTGTGAACGATATGTTCGATGGCTTGCAAGACAACAAAAATTTTGTTTAAAGGTGAGGAACAGTTTTTGGATTGGCTTAGGGCCAATGCGGATTATGTTTTGCAATCTTTGCAACGATGGATGTTACATAATAATCTTAAGGTTAATCCTGCCAAGACCAAGGCTATGATTTTCTCTAACCGTGATGTGAACTTAAGTTTGCAGTATAATGGAGTAGGCATAGAGTATGTACGTAGTATGGACTTCTTGGGTGTGGTATTCAATGACTAGCTTTGTTTTGATAGTCACATTGATTTGGTTGTGTAGCGAACAAACTTTGCTCTGCGAAAGTTATATAACTCGAATCTGATCCTGCCACTCCATGTAAAGCAAAAAGTAGTGCATGCCTGATTATGCCCAATATATTATACTGCATAGAAGTATATGCAGGTAGTATTAAACGGAACATGAAACGTGTTAATTTTGCTTTCAATAGAGCTAAGCGATATCTATTTTTGCTCAATCGTCGTGCCCACATCACCCCGTTTGTTACATCTTTCTCAGGCAGTTCCTTCTATAATTACGTTGACTTTCGTTTACTGTTTCGTTTTTATAAATAATATCGGGATAAGTGTCATAATTTTCTATGGGAAAATATTTTTTTCCCCATTCTACCCGTTGCAGACAAATTATTATACCGAAACTATATCGACATATGGATAAATCGTTTTAAGTTCGAGTGGCTCGAATGTTTAATGCACTGCCCAGAAATTTTAAGACATTTGACATGTCTAATAGCACTTTACGTGGAAGAATTCGTCAATATCTACAGTCCTCTATTTAGTTACGGATTTTAATTGTTTCTCTTCTATTTTATTTCTTAACTTCCGAAATTTATTTTTTTGAAATTGAAATTGGAAACCTGTAGCTCACTAATTAAATCAGTCTTATTTGGGAACTTAGGAATTCGATTATATATTAATTTTATATTTGATTTCGAGAGCTTTTTGCTGTTTTTATTTAATCAGAGCATAATGAGTAAGTCATGTAAAAGATTATATTACTGTTTAATTATTATAATTTCGCATTCTGTTGAGTAGTATTTTGCATAACTAGCATATTGTACTTGTTTAATTGGCCTATGGGCTTTAAGTGACAATTTTGTATAATAAAATGAAGATGAAATGAAATAAAAATCAAACAATTACAAAAATTGAATATTACAGAGTTTCGTTCTTGTTCTTTTTTATACACTTTGGATGATCTTATTTATTCGTTTACAGTTAAATAAAACATGAATGTATGATAGTAAAAACATGTTTAAAAAAACATTTGCCCATATTTCACAAATAAATTCGACAAAACTATTCCACTTGGAATGGAATGTAGAAGATGATGCATCCACCTGCGTGAAATGCGTATGTGAAGAGAATCAAATTCACGGTGGTCAAGGGTAATAGTTTCGAAATAATAGTTATGCTTAATACCAGCTTCAGGACGCTTATAATGAATAAGTGATTATAATCGCTATATAGTACACAAAACAACTGCATGAGCATGACATCTGTGTTTTTCGTCAATAAAAACACGGGAGAGCTAAAAAAAACTATTTTGTTTTACATCTGAAAATTACGTTATTGTATGACGCTAAACATTAGTTCTCAGATATACTTATTATATATTATATTTTTTATAAATATTAATAGATAGATCTTAATAATTTTATGAAAAGAATAAATTGGAACTTTCTTTCAAAGACTCTTATGTTTTTCAGAAAAGGCAAAACAAAAATTCCTCTTAGAAACATTTTTTCCATAACTTACACTCTGCTAGTTACTAGACTTTCTCTCTCATTTTCATTTCACACTATTCGTCGTTAGGTAGTTGCCAAGAAGATATATTGACTTAAATTGTTCATGTCATTTTGGTGTAGAACAGTGAAATTTAAATGCATTTTGCACATTTTGTAGACTTTTATTGTTTGTATACATCTGTGTTGTATTTAACACAACTATTTTAACACACAAACACCTAATGCTGCTGTTGTTGCAGCTATCTGGTTTTATTAAAGAATCCCCTAGAGTAATACTTAAGAGCATCTATAACTCTCTTCGCTGCCTCTTCATGACGACAAGGTAGAAGGCCGGCCATTTTTCATCGAGTTCGATTTGCTGCTGTATTTTTACCAATTTTACACTTTGTTTGGACATGAAACGGACGGAAATCAAAGGGAATGCAAACAACATAAACATAATTTAGTTGTTATTAGTATCAAATAAATAATATTAAAACTTAGTTCCTGTCTTCTTTGGTCTTTCATTCTACATCATTTCCCTAGTACCTTTTCGATCAGCTGTGCCATAGACACCCCCTGATCCAACGTTCACTTCCAACCACACCAATGCTCTTCAATTTAATGAGTGGAATGGTGTCTGTACTCTATTTTTACTCTATGTTATGTACTTTTAAAAATGATTCTCAAAAAATTCGAAAAATTACACATATCGATTTTTCCAGATCCAGTGACGATATATTTAAATTAGATGAAACAAACTGAAATCTGTCTTATAAATATATAATATAATTGTTTGCACTAAGGAAGTATTTGATTTACCTCTTTGGAATCAGGTGTGGAACTACGTCTTTCCAGCTCGCGATCACGCTTTGTGGATGTTGTGCGTCGTCTTTCTTGACGTTGCTTACTGAGACATGCTGACGTTAACGATCCTACACCTAAAAATGAAGCTAAAGTAAACAGTATATATATTAATATTTGTTGATTAATATGTTCATAGAGAGTACCCACTTGAATTATCGCCTGCTTCGGAAATTGTATCCAGTGGAGTTAAGGGAGTAGAAGGATTTGATGGAGACGGTATGCTCTACGATATAAAAAAATAAGGTTAAATTAATACCATAATATTCTTCCTAACTACGATAAGCTTACCTCCTGATCGGCACCCCCAGCGCAAAGCGTATGTGACGCTGGTGAACTTGGATCTGGAGTGTTTGCCCCACTCGATTCAGCACGACTATCAATACGCCGATTTGCTCTTGAACGGGTACTCCAAGGAAACTTTAAGTATGTTTGGAATTTGCGTCGTTCTTCGGTTAAAGCTCGTTCGTGTCTCATAACCATCGAATCATCGGAAATATCTTCCTCTATACTATCACTGATTTCACTTTCATTGAAGGATGTTTCAATAACTTGAGACTTTATCACATTTGGTTCCATTTTAATTTTTTTTGAATCTGGTTCTTTCACACCTACGTCGCGTTTTATGAACGAGGCATCATCGACAATTTCTTTGTCATTCTTGCTATCACTATTTTTGTCGTAGGTGAAATAGGTGGTGATAGTGTTATTTTTCTTTGTTTCATCATTATCTTTTAGTTTTTCATTTCCAGCATCATTAGACTCGGTGTTTGTCTCAATATCGTCCGTTACATTCTCGGCATTTTTACGATGTTTAAGAAGTTCTTTGTCACTTATGTGACCATTTGTTGTTGACGGCTTTATATTTTCTTCAGTGTCCGAGATTTCTGATTTGTTAGTTTTTTCCTCACTTTCGATTTCAACGAATCTCCATCTAAGTAGTTTTACAAAAAAAAACATTTTTGCATTCAGCAACACCAACATAAATATGTATATTACAAGATGTACGGCCCTGTTCTGCATAGAGTCTACAATTTTGATGTTCTTAAATCATGAAATACTTTTGTTCTGAATTATTTGTTTTTAAAATCACAAGGCATTTGCCTTCTAATTCAAAACTGATATTTTTCTTCTGAATTGTTTTACAGAAACCGAAATATTCTGAAACTTTTTATGTTTGTCTGGATTCTGTTTACAGAGCAGTGCCGATAAAATCGTTAAGAAATTATAAAATTAGTTTTTTCTTAGATAAAAAGTGATTGTTTTTTCTTAGATAAAAAGTGATCATGCTCTTTAAATTTGCATGTTATAATACCGAAATGCTATAATTTTTTAATTCTGTACTTACTTTGGCGTAGGAATTTCCTTATATGGCAAAATTTCAACACGAGTAGCTGCAGCAACACTATAAGGTATCACAATATTATCAATGTCATATGATGTACGATTCTTTCGATCAAGGGACCTGGATTTATAATTGTAACAGTTTAAAATCTATGCTTTATTCTATTTAATCAAACGTAGTCTACTAACCTTTCATATTTATGGTAATTGCTACTGCTAATGCCGTGTGTTGGCGATGAAGTACGACTTCTAACAGCTGTGGTACCATCAATTCCTCCCGCTGCCCAATCGTGTCCAAGTGTATAATAATTTGAATCCCCATTATAGAGATGATTATTGTTATGATGATGATTATATTGATGCGAATTCGCAGCTACTGATGCCGATGAATTTTTACGGTGTTTATTACTTTTGCTGCTGTGGTTGTTGGAGATCAATGATGAAGGTATTTGGTTGAGATTGGATTGGTCGTAATTTGTCGGGTGACAATCGCTCGTTTGATGTATTAATGTCGACGTTGTTACTATCGGTAAGTTCATACTGCTTGACGAGCTGTGAGGCAGAGGTGTTGCTGGCTCTTTCAATGTCCTGTCGCCCGTCACAGGGCTGGACTGTTTCTTCGCACATTTGACCGTTACCTCTATAGTTACCATGTAAAATTATCGTTCGTAATAGTATGTTGACGCAAATACGTCGAAGCAGATAACACAACATAATCGATCACAATACAAATCGACCAAAGCCGCGATCGGTAGAGCATTGAGATAGGGAATAAATGAAAAGAAAAAAGATGCAAAAAATTGTTTTTGTTTTATGTTAATATCAATTATCGAATTTTTCATGTTTACAATAATTTACTGTTGGCCACAAGTGGCGTTGTGGTCGTAGTAGTCAAAGTTGCAGTACCGTTTCCTGCTTCATTTATTGATGAAACCGAGCCTAAGCGCGCTCTTGCAGCATCTGTTCTCATAGCTGCTGATGAATTGGAGCCAGCTAATGTTACCGACTTATCTTCGTTGCCACCACGATCTTTTTTTTTAATATAACGTCGCTTGGTCGGAACAGTTTCATTGCCTTTTTTCGAAGACGATGAGTGGTGACCGCCAGTAGCAGCTGCAACTGCATCACGTTCCGCCTTCCAAACATTTTTGGCAATGTTCTTAGCCTGACAGCGCATTACACGCTGCTGCCATTCGGACTGTTTTGCTATAGCTTCAAAATGTAAGGCATTATTGACATCTAAAATGGAAAGGAAATTAATCAAGTCCATCGGTCAGACGAATGCATAGCTTACTATCTTTAAAACTTAAAACTGGGTGGTATCCTGAATCCAAAAGAGCAATTCTGTCTGACGTCATCATAGTATCTGGTAAGTCTCGAGGAGCAGTAGGATCCGAACGTCCGGTACACAGTGCACATGGATGTAATGGCCACTGACAGCCACATTTAATTGAACTGGAGTTAAAAACAATGCACATTTATTGATATAAATAGGCTAGTTTATTTGAGGATTTTTAAAATTGTCATCATGATACTTTTCAATATACAACCATTTATGAAACTACAATAATTCTGATAGTAAAAAACAAATGGGCAGTTCCCCGATCTCGAACGTAAAGTTGAACGACCGAAAGCCAGTCACTCACATTCTTCTCAAATTAGGTTCCTTTAAATCGACATTTTCGTTCGACTGACTCAATTTTTGTTCGCAACTTACAGCAATTTGGAAATAGAGGAACCCAATTTTGTACTAAAAAGTTCTAATAAATTTTTGCGTTTTCATTCGACTTGAAATGACAAGATTGTAAAACCCAAATCAAATTTCTTTCGGCTAAAACACGAACGATGGCTTTCGTATGTAGTAACTACGGATCTAAACATACCTCGGTCTAGCTGCCTTTTTGGATATTGTATGTATATTTGTAGTTTGTATAAGCTTTCTTTTGCGAAATTGTGTTGATACATATCCACTAGTTCTGCATGATCCCAAAAGTTCATCTTTATCGGATTCATTAAGATTTGTCGCATCTATCTTGAGGTCATTTTCGGTTTGACAAACGACTGGTCCCTTGGAACGCATAATTTCCTGATGCAACTCACTGTGCTGACGTATTTTGATTTCTAAGTCTGATATTTGAGAGAGCAACCACGACCAGCGTGACGCAATGGCAGCACGATCACGCGAATAACGCCACGCGGCACGTTTTGTTCTAAAGGAGACAAAATTTACATGAATCAATATTTAGACGGCTAAAATACAAATTGTTTACACTTACATAGGCAGCGTTTGCTGTTGCTGATTATTATAAGTAACCATTTCATCCGCTGATTCTCCACCAGAACTTGACTCTGTAGCATCTGAATCAATGGCACTTTGTACTTCACACATTTCACTTTGCAAAAGTCCACCCACCTGGGTTAACTCATCCGTTACATTTTCATCCAAAGTAGATATTATCACGTCCTCAGCTCGACCTTCCACAAACGTCGACGTACATTTTCCTACTAAATAAGATGCCGACGACGAACTTTGAGCTTCCGTTAAAGCCTTTTTAGATTTTCTTGATGCCGTTAAGTTACAAAGATTTGTTGCAGGAGTTATGCGCAACTGCTGGGCATTGGCCACTGATTCTATTTTGCGCAATAATGCTGTAATTTGTGTAGCGGGTACTGATGCTTCTTGTTCGTTTTTCCAATCCGAAGCTGGCGGTCGAGCGGCTATTACTTTTAAGAAGTACTTGCTCGGATCTTGTGCCGCACCAATCGTGTGGATATTGTGTGTAACACCTTTGTTAGCTTGCCTCGAGCTCCATTCAAAGAGGCCACCTATTTCTTCACTGGTATGCTTACACATGTACCGAGATTGCTGTTTTCGCAAACGCCTCATCAGAAAATCAATTTTTCGCTGCATTTGTTGTTGCCGCTTTTCTATATCCAATTGACCCTCTTCAAGTTCAGTAGGTTTGACCAATTGTATAGACGGATTCACCACACTAGTATTACTTTGAACTATTCCAACAGGACCGCTTCCGCTGTTGCTGCCAATCTCCGTCTCGTTCATTTTCATATAAACCTCGTTAAACAGCACATTAAGATCACATACATTTAAATCCGAAGTCGTTCCGCCTTCGAATCCTTTTAAAACTTTGAAAACTTCTTCGATGTCTTGATCCTCCAATTCGGCGCCACCTTCGGATTCTTTGATGAATGACTGTGGGATATTACCGCTACCCAAGGAATTTACTGAAGATGTTGTGCTCTGCGGCGTAAAACAGTTTTGTTGCTGCATTTGGGGAGCTTGCACTTGTTGAGACACTGGTGTGGGAGGAGTTTGCTGTAGTTGTTGTTGTATATGTTGCATATCCTGTGACAAGGTTTGCTGATGTGTTGGTGTGCGGGGTGGAGTTGCTGCGCAGGAATCAACATTATCTGTTTCTTTAATTGTGGCATCCCTATCGACGTCATGGTTCGGGGGCGGGGAATCGATTGCAGTTCCATCCAGCTGACTTAGACGTTCTATAATAAACGAAAAGCACAATATTAATCTCGATTAAACAGCCGTTTTGAATATACAGCCATGGACACTAAATTAGCACCAAACTACTCTTAAGTTTGACGTAGCATTTTCTTAACCCTTCTGCACAAATTGGGTCAAAATGACCCAATTTTGAAGAACAACCGTCGAAAATCATGTGTTAGGATGGCTGCAAGTTTATACAACTTTTTCATATCCTCAGTCAGGGCCTTCTGATGGATTTTAAGTAAAAATAATTTTTTCGCGACTAGCCAATTTTTTTCATTACATTTTAAATACTTTACCTACGCGTATACAATTTGTGGGTCATTTTGACCACCAATGCTCGCGAATGCCCTATGGGCCTTCTGGGAAAAATTTTTTGGCAAAGATCCAGGAAGCTGTAGTAGCCGACACTCCCAGTTCATCGAAGATCATTCAATTTCAAGATTCTACCTCCTGCTTTTTGGGTAATTGGGAAAAAGACAAAGACGCTTTTGTTTGTCCACATACCAAAAACTCAATCCGTCGCAATACATGCAAAAACAATTTATGCAAACAACATGTTGTGTATAAGTATAAACACCCAGAATTAAACTTCTTGTCTTAAAATAAATATTGAATTTGTATATTTTATGTTCAAATAATAAAAAAAAAAATTAATTAACCGTTATACGGATGTGTTTTTCATATTGGGTCAAATTGACCCACAAATTGTTTATGAGGGGTATAATCTGAATTTGTGCAGAAGGGTTAAATTATTTGACTATATGTATAAACCAATTATTATGATCTACACTATGGCAGCAGAGCATCAAGGTTTTCTCAAACAACATTTTTTTACCGTTATCTCTATTCTTTTTTTGTTCTGATGCTGGAATGTGCAATTAGGATCTTTTGCTTTAGACAGCAAATTAGCACAACGCAAGCGGAACGGTCATAAATTGTTTTTTGGTGTGTATTATGTGTCCAACGGTATCTTTTTTTTTATTTTTGTGGAATTTCTCTAAACTTTTCCTAAAAATTGGACGGGGTATGTGTAGTGAAGGCAAAAAGCCATGTCAGATTGCAAAAATTCTTAACCGATCGAGAAAAATGGACTATAATGTTATTTATCCGTTTCATTTCATTTATTATTTGATTGTAATATAAAAAGCCTTACAGGCCTATTAAGCTATATTACATATGACATACATACCAAGGTTTCAATAAATTCTTAGAAATTAGAATAAAATATAAGAAAAGAAAAGAACGCACCTAGCAAAAAAAAAAATAAAAACTGAAGCTCATACCCATAATCAAAAGATCTATTCTTGAAAAAATTTCTTTGAAGAAATAAAACAGGTAAAGCGAATGGGTCCGAATAGCACTCATAGAGTAATAGTTCATCGCCCTAAATGAAACACGCCGGAGGAATCATTATGGTGTGGGAATGGGGTGGGCCCTATTGTGAAGATAAACGAAAAAAAAGGACCGTCATCAGTATTTTGATATTCTACAGAACCAAATGGAGCCATATGCTTTTAAACAAATGTCAGTATCGTTCACATTCATGCATGATAATGGTCCCAAACAGACATCAAAAATTGCCAAGAGTGGTTTGCTAAAGAAAGAATCCCCATTTTAGACTGGTCGGCTCAAAGTCCCAATTTAAACCCTATTGAAAACTTCTGGAATGATGTGAAAAGTAAGACAGCTCAACATAAAAATAAAAACTTGGACGATCTTTGGCCGGGAGAACGGAGTGTTTGGTAATCGATTCCCCAAGAGCGTTGCCAAAATTTGATTAAGAATATGCCTCGTAGATGTGAAGCCGTAATTGAAAATAAAGCTTATTCCACTAAGTATTAACCAGGTAATCTAAAAAAATGATTAATTACTTAAATATATATTTTTTTTATTTCAGAAATTTTAGTTTCTGCTATTTTAGCGTCCAGCTAAAATCTGGCATATAATTATTTGATGGCCTAAATTTTCAGAGAAATGGAAGCTTTGTTACAATTTTGTTTGTTTTTAAGGAGAATAGGTAGATATCCTGAGTAAATGTGTGTTTGAGACAAAATTTGAGATTTTAGTGTCCATGACTGTAAATACAAACCTTCCAAATTATCTTCCACTTCTGAAGCGGTCATCGTTGAGTCCGTATTAACGGGGGGTAATTCCTGAACTTCAAGTATATCGGGTTTTGTTGTTTCACGTATATGCTTTTTTGCTTCTGAGTTAAATTCTGGAGAACCAATTGGAGAGTCTTGCATATCCACATCGGGCCTGATTTTTTTGGATTCTGAATCGATATTTGAAGCACCAACTGCAGACTGCTCTTGCGAGCACATTGTTTCAATATTTTCATCCCTCCCGGTAGATTCCGCCTTTGTGATATCATGTTCGTTGATTTGTTCTTTTTGATATTGTTTCTGAAGTGTATCAGTTTGTGGAGTATCTACTGATGCCTCTGAGTTAAAACTGTGCTCTTTGTTTTGAAATTTCTGAACGCGCGACGACTTTGACTCGGATTCGTGAGACCGCGCCTCCATGTGCGCAGTATCTTCTTTTGTTTCGGCAGCAGCAGTAGGAGATGCGGCAGCGACAGCTTCCAAAACTACTATATCGTTGCTCTGCTGCAAGGGAGAAGAATTTCCCTCCGAAACCTTGACTAAATTAACGTCCTTCAGCTGATTTCTTAAACAAATCTCAGCGGTAATTGCCTCGTTTGTTAAATCCGCCAGCAACTGTGCTGTAGAGGTATCTTCCTCTGTGTCTTTGTTACCAGTTTCGACGAAGCTCGTTGCACTATTATTTTTAGCGGCAATTTTGTTTTTATTGTCTGTGGTGGCTGTGCTTAAGCCCATTTGCTCATTCTTTGCCTCAGTACTTTTGATATTTATGTTCTTGTCGCTGCACGATTGTTGTGCACCGGTTTTTTCTGTCAGAGATTTGTTTAATGCCAGCTGCTCTGAACCGGACGAATTTGTATCGTCAGAAAGCAACGGATTGGACAAATGTCGTTGTTGTTGGGAATCTTTTGAGCGAGTGGAACGCAATGAAGATGTTGGTGTCTGACTTTTTATAATATTCCCGTTGCAATTTCGTTTTTCACGTGTTTGCTGCGATTGCTTCAATATAGTGCTGTTTGACTTGTTGTTTATGGTTTCAACTTTCCTACTAGACGACCGGGTAGCTGGAGAGGCACTTGCCGAGACCGCTGTGCTGGTTAGTTTTTCGGTTGGACTTATGGGCTCTGTGAGAGCTGGCGCCATATTGTACAGAGCTTCAGCATTTGGCTAGTAACTTATAGCTCTATATAGGTTGCTGTTACATTACTTTCCACACTTTAGTGTGCACTATCTGTATTGACAAAAAGTAGTAATGTGAAATCTGAAAAACAATGAAGAATATTTTAACATTATTATATTGTACAACTTGCTCTTTTTATTGAATAATTTTGGAATGTAAGTATGCCAAAAGACACGTATGTGTTTACATATTTAAGTCGTTGGCAAAGTTAAATGATTATTTTAAATATCTTAGTAAAATTTATCTGAATACTATTTTTAAAACAGGTACATATGTATCACTATCACTCGTATGAAGAGGCATTACAATAGTTATTTTGTATCAAAGCCAAAATTTCAATCACATTAAGCTAATGTTATTACCCAGCCAGCCAAATTCGGAGCTCTTGAAAAAAAGGAGAGTGTAGGGACTCCCATAGCGCTCCTCAAAGGAGTGTTTGCGGAGTGCATTTATAAAGGGCGTCCGAAAGAACTCCACATGGGATTGTTTTAGAAGCGTTGAATCATGAGAAACCCCTACAAATGTACCGGAAGAAATATTACAAAAATTCTGTAAAAACAAAACAATCATTGAAATATATTATATAAAGAAAAACATATTGGATTGCAGATAATAAAGGGTTTTTTAATAAGAGCGCTACAAAAGTTTTTTTAAATAAAACAAAACCGGTTTTAGATACCAAAGAAATTTTTTATTCCTGTGAAAGTTCGTTCGATGCCATTATGTATGGAACTCGATTTCTTTTGCATGGCCACCACGGGCACGCTTGCAGAAGTCCAGACGCTGAACCCAATTTTCGACGGTTTCAAGCATAAATCGGCCGATACTGCTGCAATTTCACGTTCGATATTAGTACGAAGTTCATCAATCGTCGCTGGCTTGTTGGCATAGACCATAGACTTGATGTAGCCCCACAGGAAATAATCTAACGGCGTCAAATCGCACGACCGAGGCGGCCAATCGACTGGGCCATTTCGTGAGATAACACGTTCACCAAACTTGGTTTCCAATAAATTGATTGTGGCATTCGCTGTGTGGCTTGTGGCGCCGTCCTGTTGGAACCACATGTCCTCCAAGTCCATATTATCCAATTGGGGCCAAAAATATTCGGTTATCATTGAATGGTAGCGATTCGCATTCACAGTAATGTGCCGGTCTTGATCATCACGGAAGAAGTACGGCCCAATGACGCCGCCGGCCCATAAACCGCACCAAACCGTAATTTTTTCGGGATGCAATGATGACCATTCAGCCAGAAATGAGCCTCATCGCTGAAGATGATTTTCCAATGAAAATTCGAATCATTTTCAAGTTGTTGCTCAGCCCAATTCACGAACATACGACGCTTATGGTGGTCAAGCGGCTTCAGTTCTGGCGTCAATTTGATCTTGTAAGGATGTAGGCCAAGATCTTTTCGCAAAATTCGCCACAACGACGTCACAGAGATGCCCAACGCTTGAGAACGACGTGTGAGAGACACATTTGGGTTTTCTTGAACTGAAGCCTCAGCGGCAGCAATATTCTCGACACTACGGGCACTTCTTTGTCTCACTGGCACGGGAACATTTTGTACTGTGCCTGTGGATTCAAATTTTTCCACTAGACGCTCAATTGTTGATCTGGTAGGACAATTATGACGACCATAAATTGGACGTAGCGCTCTTAAAGTTGAGGCCACTGACTCCAAATTTCGGAAGTAAATTTTAATAATTTCGACTCGTTGTTGGCTCGTATATCTTTCCATGATGAAATGGCAAACCTTACTGAAGAGAAATGTCAAAAGAACGGGGGAAAATATGGCGTCGTTTGCTGTTCCTATCGATTTACTTTTATAGCGTCTCTGTTGAAAAACCCTTTATGTATGATTGCATTGATTGCCTTATCTTTTTAAACAGTTTATAAACTTAGGGGCTGTTTTTTGGGGTTGTTTTCGAATGATTTTAAGAGACCCTTTTTAAAAATAAGAGGCCCGAGCGGAGTCTTTGCGGGTTATCTGAATGAGCGCTTTAGGAATCCAAAACACCCATTATAGGAGTCCGCACCATAGCCCTTGTTGGATATCTAAATGAGCGTGTAAATGAGTTTCCATTTAAGGATGCACTTTTTTCATATATTTTGAGTGTGCTGTTTGCTCCGTTGGGACTCCTTTCGGAGCCTCCCTAGGAGAGTTGGCGCACCGTGTGGTGAATCCTGACGGAGCACCTTGCGAACTATGTTGTTTGACTGGGTATAGCCTAACTGTTATGTTGAATGCATTCTCAATACTAATTAAATGAATTCATATATCAGTGGTTATGGGTATATTTGATATGCTGTACAAACTGTTGTTTAAAACTTTAAGGATCCACAAAAGGAATCTATAAGTTCGCATGGAGAAAGGAGGTTGAAAGTTTTAGAAGCATGTGGAAAAGCATGTAAACTGTCCAGATCAAAAGTAAAAGTTGACCGAATATAATAAAATGTTCGGAACTTTGGAGTTACGAGGCTCAGTATTTTACGTTTTGGATTTAATGAAGGTTTCACTAGTTACGTATTCTTACAGAGTGTTTTAACTACTGAACAGATAACTGACTGTTTTATGTATCTATTTCCTCACTGTTTGTAATGTACGCAAGAACCGATATACTGAATTCAAAAAAAAAAGTATTACTTGACTAAAACATTATTAACAGATTTTGAACATAAATTGAAACAAATATTCAATATGTGAAACAAATAAAAATGTACAATGCGAATGGTATGAACATATTTTGCGAAAATGTACTTCAGCATAAATAAAGGTTTCAAAGTTTCTTTAGGAGTGAGGATTGCCATAATAAATGATTGAAAATAACAAAATTCGTATGTGATCATTAGAAATAATTGAGTTTAACTAAAAGCCAGGTTTTCCTACATTTCTTTCCCGTAAAGCTTTGTCCCATTAAGTCTTAAAAACAAGCATTGCTAATCGTAATGCACATTACACAAACAAAAATATATAACTCCAACGCGATAGACAAAATTTCGGGACAATATCAACAAGATGCATTGATTAGTTACTTATTTCAGTTTTTTTTTCATTATGCACATACATACATACAATGTGTGTATTATTGTCGGGAAAAATATAATTCCCAATTTTTACATAATATAATTTTCACATAGAATCGAAAACATTTAACCCAATTTAATTACCATTTACAATTAGATTTTACCCTTTTTTTATTCTAATCTAAATATATTTTGTGAAATTTTTCATTTCCCACTTTGTGCGTTCCTAATGCGCTATACGGTAACCATATCATATTGTCTTATTTTCGTTGAGAAGTTCAAATTTGTCAAATAAAATTGAACGAAATTCATCGACCTAATGAGAAGGAAACTGCTGAGAGGCATACTACACCCTGCAATTTACATTTAAAAATACATTTTGAATTGGATTGTGTTTTTGGGTATCGAATATAAAAACTGTAGTTGTTGCTTCAATGATTTGAATTTACATTCATCACTATGTACATTTTTCTAAAACCCGCAAATATACAAAAGAAAATCCTCGTGTTTGCCATAGACTAATGTCACCTAGAGCTGCCATCTTTCTCATCCATCTGAGGTTTTCGTGGTGCGGTCGTTGCGATAGAGTTATTCGACGTAAATTGACTTATGTGGAATTACAAAAATTGTAGACTTAAATTTGTCATGTCTTTCCGGTTAAGAACTGTGAAATTTAAACAATTTTTTTTGGCTTTTTTTTATCTTTTATTGTTGCTGTTTTATTGTTGGTTGGTGTGAACCATTGTCTCTATCTGGTATTAATAAAGCAATACTTTCCTACATGCAACGTCCATATGCAACCACACCAAACTTGGTAAATTTACTGAGACAAACCGCTACTCTTGATGTATTCATTACTCATCATCATTCATAAATCGTATTCTAAATCTAGGAACATTTTTTTTATTTTTGACTAAAACGGCTTCAAACTTTAAATTTTGTTTTACGAATAAAGTTTTTGGGCATCGCCTTTAAAAACCCTTTTATAACTAAGTCCCTTAACTTTTTACGACTTAACTCTGCTTTTATTGTTAAACATTTTTAAGTAGTATTTTATATAAGGGTTGCGATAATGTTGTTTACTTAAAAATTTATTGACCTTTAAAATTGAGATTAAAATACATAATTGACCGAATCTAAAAATAAAAAAATTAAGTTGTCCGAGTGGTGAAAATTAAACTGAGCCATTTTGCATCAGGTAAGTGTAGGCAAATCGGACCTCACAATTGGTAATCATGAATGTTTTGTGGCTTTATCGTAATTTCCTATAATGAATAATACTTACTGAACAGGATCACAATCATAATTACATTAATTTTTGGTAATCTTCTTTCGATTCCTTGAAACATACATATATAAAAACCTATGGGCCAAGCTTATGCTCATGAATAACAAATTTGTGAATCGCTTAAGTGTGGTTATGGGAGCTATGATATGCCAATTTTTTACGATTTTGATGATAGCGAAGTTGCTCGTAGCGCAATTCAAAGGATGATACAGCCTACAAAAACGTTTATAATTAAGTTAAATTTAACCGGTTAACCGAGACATGAAAAACGGTTAACCGTGGCATGAAAACAGGTGAAACTGGTTTATTGTCAACCGACACTATCAGAAAAACAGAAAGGCGGTTTACACCAAACCGGTTAACCATTTAATCGGTTTCCCTATTGTGGCATTTTGCCAAGCAGAGGTCTTTGTTATAGCTTTATGAGGCTTTGTTATATAGAGGTGAAAATCCTAAGACCGGCCGAATGAACAAATACGAAACGAAAAAAATATGATATAGCCGCAAACCCGGTGTTCGACCTATCCAGATATGACAGTCCCTAACACCGGCCGCAAGCCAGTCCTTTAAATGGCCTTATAACCTAACAAAAGCTGTTTACAAGCCGGTCTTGCATATACCCAGAGGAGAGTCACATGAAAAACTATGTCCTTTCGTTCTGAAATCGGTCTAACACGCGTCACGTGCGACGTTAAAGGAAACAAGACACTACCGAAATCGTGAGAAAATGCTGTCTCATTTGAGTACAACACTTGATGTTTTGCAGATGCTTCACGGATCTCAAAAACATGCAAAAACAACATTGGAATTACCTTACGTTTTAGTACCAAAATTTAAATATTACTACATATGTACATACTGTGTCCATTGGGCCGACTTGTCGATCTCTACCGCCCTAGTGCAATTTTCCTCACTAGTATAACTGGTTACTAATTCTCTGCAGAGGATTTCAATTTTGGGCATTTTTTCCAGCTCATTGGTCCTAGGTGGTAGAATTGTAACACAACAGGTCTATATCGCAGAACTCTAAAAATTTAATTTGCTGTCTTATACTGTTTTTACGAGAGTTTATATTGTGATATCATATCGCGATATGTCAATAAAGTAAAAGATATGATATCAAAATATAAGTTCTCGTACAAAATTAGTACTAGAAAGCTTAAGTGTTTTCCACATGCTTGTAAATGCATATCCATTATTAAAACAAATAAAATGGTTTCCCATGAATGGATTGGGGAGAGCTTCCCACAGATTGGGACCTACAGTTTTTACACCGGTTGCGAACGGTATTTTGAGAAGCCATTATTACTAAATTTAAAAGATCTGGAGAAAATCCTTTACTTAAAGTGACAAAAAAATATTTTCTCAAACTAACCATATGTCAAAATATTATATGTGGCATATGCTCTTATGATAGTGCATAATTTGCAGTCCTCGCCATCATGCTTTTTTGAGGTACAAATTTTACAGAAATATACTATATATTACAGAGTATCAGAGACGCACTCTAATCAAAAATGTACATACCATAAATTTTCTCAAAAGTGATGTATCGTGGTAGAGTTGTGTACATACGGAGGGAACTTTCTAGGAACTAATGCCCAGAAAGAACTAGAGGAACGAGTTTCGACAGAAAACATTCAATTGGTCCAAACTTACTCTTTTTATAGCACTATATTAATTAGGTCTTTTGTTTCTATGTTCATATTTTTTATGAATTTATAGTTTAATTTTGTTATACTAGTCTATCATTTAGATTTTAGGATTATACAGCAGTGTATTATTTTGTCATTAGCCTTTATGCAGTCATTTTTCTTTTGAGCTGTCCCCGAAGTCCGGCAATTCAGTCCAAAAATTAACTACTTTTTGGAATTTCAATGACATACTAAAATATATAAAACAGTCGCATCACTATCATGTCCACAAAATTTTCTTCAAATTCATTAGTCTGATAAAAAGTTAGTCATGCTGATGAATGACAAGTCTGTGGTTCGCTTCGAAAAAATTAAGTAAAAATTGTCGATAACACTCTTACTCCCTATTTAGACTATGATTGTTAGGCTGCAATTATCACGATATTCTCTTCTAAAAAGCCTACGTAAATCATTATTAGATAACATTGTGTGTTTTGGCTAGTAAACACCTTTGGGAACAGACCTAGTATAGATCGGCACGTCCAATTTTTTTGCTTTTCTGGATATTTTTAAAAATCCGATACGTGGATAACTAAGCAGTTATCGAAAAAATTTATTTATTTATTTTTGTTTATTTCGACTCGTTTTACACAAAAAAGTTGTGAAATCGGTCCCATAACACGGCACCACACTCGTAGTATCATCCTGTATGTCCGAACTTTGGTGGCCACAACTCCGAAAATAGGCGTTGCCCCCGATTTTTTTATTTAATTTTTTTTACTTAAAATTAAAAGTTCTATCCAATGGTAATAGTTTGGAGCCGAAGCGAGTTGCCGACCTATTCTAGGTTTAAGCCAAAAAGAAAATTTGTACCGATCGTTATACCTTATCACTTCAAAAGGGATTTAATATGAAAAAAATGGCAGAAATATGAAAGTGAAGAAAGAGTAACATCAAAAATCCCCGCAAATTCTCGTGCCGTACGTGAATGTCTACCCTGCCCGGGTCTAACACCGATTTCAGCATAGTTTTGCGTTTCTCTATGTCTCCGGTATTATAAAAAACAATAATGTTCAATCTAAAACTATTTAAATATTTCAATTTTTTATTTTGAAGTGTGATACCGAAAAGAATTATCGGATCAAGGGGCCTCTGGTAGCGTAATCTGCACCATTGATAGAGTTATTTATTCCGGCCCTCTAAATTGTACCGTAGAACGCCATAACACAAAAAAAAATTATCCCGAAGCCACTGTTTCGACTTTTACCCAGAATATGGACCACATAAGACTGGCCAAAGGCCGTCCACATTACACACAAAAACTATACCAATGGTGACCCTTCCAAGAAGAGAAAATTCTCACGTCTAATCGAAGGCCGACTTCATTACATATCACAAAAAACAACCTTAAGCTAATAAAATAAATACACATACTATTTTTTGTAACGTTTACTAACATTTTAAATTCCGTCAAATAAAACCGATAATGTGAAATTCACTTAAGTGTCAGTTTGAGTTGTATGTACATGATATGCTGATGCAATTTTAAAAAAGTGTTTGAAACTGTATCGAAGGCTACAGTCTTTAACTTATGAGCTGTAGTCCACATAACTATGTGAATTGATTAATTTCTTTTTCCGCTTTTTCAAATCTAGTAAAAGATTGAATTTTAGTTTCTTATCTGAAATAAATTTATTAATATTTATTGCCGCTCAGAAATTAAAAAATACTGCGAAATAAATACAACTCTACCAACACAAAAATTATTAAAACACAAAATTCTCAAGTTATAGTTACATTTTACACTTACGGTCGGTTTTGGTGGGATTTGTTAAATCTTGATATAGGTAGCTAGGCATTTATTGAAATAAAAATCGCAAAAATTCCAGTGTCGATGTAAATCAATTAAATAAAAGCAAAATCATACCCAGCGTTGTATACTAGGAGCATTAAACGATTAACAAAAACAATGCAGCATACATCTACACGTTTATGTACACTTTTTCCTCTTTGATTATTAGTGGGAAATAATTTAGGAGCTCGCTTTCCAACTTTCCTTACGCGCACAGATATCTTGTTCAAAAAGAATGTAGTACTAAGTTAATTTCACCACTGTTCTGATTTTCTATAAAGAACACAATTACACAATGTGAAGCGTTTTTTGTTATTCAGCAAATTATTTCACTTCATAGATATATATGTATATATTATCCTCGCACACACATTACAAGTATTTTATATAATTTTCAACATATTTTTTCACTAATTTTTTTAGATATGGAAATCTGTCGTGCGCGCCCTTGTCTATATACAAAACACTTTTTGTATGTAAAACGAACGTTCACTACTCTTTTGCACAATTCTGAAATATTTGCTGCGTGCTTCCTCTTACACTTAAGTAATTACTGTGTATGGGATCTACTGTCCAGGAAATTCTGATGATTTGATAGCCTTAAAATAATTTGCCCATTTTAAATTCATTTGTATATATTTGATGTTTTTTTCGAAAATGGATGCAGCATTATCTGTTTTAATGACCGAAAACGTTAATATACACGTAATTTATATTCGAATTCGTTTTCAGGCATGGCTGCCGTTTTTGTGTGCTGTTCCTCTTCTTCACATACTGTGTAGACGTACGAGTACGAGTATGCACGAACGATTGAACAAAAAAAAGATGGGCGAAAAACGTTTTCCAACGTGAATATTTTTCCAATTGCCCTTTGATGTGTTTAGTAAACACTATTGCATATTTTACACTATTCGCTTGAAAGATTGTCACTTTTCATATACACTTTATTGATATAGTAACACAATTTCCTCAAATTGCGCTCATAATTATTTTTTCTTTAGTTTTTTTACGGAATAAATAAATTCTGCGTTTTGGCCGAAAGAAAAAACGACTGTACTAATAGGCGTACTAGTTGGTTTCTCACAAAAGCGAATGGTTAGAAAGAACGATTAAATGTAACGAGAAACGAACAGGGTTACTCATTATTTTCGCCTCTGAGAACTTTACAACACTGTACATCAGCAACAAAGACTATAGAGTCCAAACAGAACCATAAACGCTTTCGATGACGACGTAAAAATATCACTGGCATCTAATACCGCGTTTATGCTGCAACCGAAATCTCGATTGTCTAGATTTCATTCACAGGAACAGCTGATTTGTGTATGGAAAATCAGATGTTTAGGCCACGAAATCTAGAAATCTCTAGATTTCGAGTGCAGTATAAACATGTTTTAAACGGAATGCGAAAACAATATAAGGCCTGTTTTTATTCCCTGTTAAACACATTTTTCGGCCACATTGTATGGAGAGCTAAGCGATGTTAAGTGATTTTAAGCAGCTCTCCGGACAAAGTCGTCGAAAAATTAGTTTAGCAGGAAGTAAAAAACTTGTATGCTGTGTTTGTTACCATTATAATTTTCAAAAAACATGGCAACTTCATTCTCTCAATTGAGAGATTTCACAATGCTGCCCTCAGACGTATTAACAGTTGATTCAACCTGTCATAAGTTGAATCAACTGTTGGTACGTTTGAGGGCTAGTTGAAGTTAGTTGGTCGTCAGTTGAATGAAAAATCAAAATTTTTTGATAATTAGGTGAAGTTGAATCAACTGTTGGTACGTGTGAGGGCAAGCTGTTCAACTTCATTGTTTTTCTTAATTTTTTCTTGACGTTGATCAAACAAACACATACGCTGTGAGCGCAAGAACGTTGATCGAAAGAACTAAATCAATAAATAAATAATAATAAATAAATAATAATAAATAAATAATAAGAAATAAATAATAATAAATAAATAATAAGAAATAAATAATAATAATAAATAAATAATCATTGAATGTTTCACCTGACATTCGCATATAATTTGTATAATTTTTGCCTGTCTTTCAATGTTTTTAAAAGTTTTGTTTTTTTCTTTAGTTTTTTTATTTGATTGATTAAATTAACGTACCTAAAGGCACGTCAAACATTGTGAGTGGATTAGTAAAACTGAGTTTGACGTCGAAACAGACATATCAAACATGAACGGCCTTATTCATAAAAAGTTGTCATGGGTTTGTTAAAGGTTTACGAAGGTAAAGCCGAAAAATTGTATTCATAATCGAAAAATTCCTATGTTAAGAGTTCTCTAACGTCGCCATTTTTGTTGAACGGTTAACCCTTCTTTAAGGCTATTTTATCCGCATTAATACACAAAAAAAAAATTTTACATTTCACGCGTGCCGTACTTAAATATTTATGTGATATAAACAATTGGAATTATTTTGTGTATATTTGCAGCGTTTATAGTGTCACATTATCCTGCTAAGCAACCAAATAGTTTCGTTCCAATTTTTATAATTTTTAGCCAAAATGAACTTTTGTTTACATAGTGATATACCCTACAAGAACAGTGACAATCATTTGACCGGTCAATTGACTGTCATTGTTGATGGGTATATCCATCAAAGTTTCTATCACATTATTAAAGCCGAAATGAAAAAATTGATGGAAACTTTTGTGTACGTGTGATTTTGTATCTCCCTCGAACTTATGAATTCGGTCACCTATAAAACATATATCTGAGCTGCTCACTCTAGTGCTGTTCACTAATCAAAGATTATATGAGTATTAAGGGACCCTTAGACCTGTGGATAAGTTGCAGCGACTTCAAGTTGACATCAACTTATCCATGGTGTAAGGTGAAGTTGGTTGTTTGTACAAACTAGTTGATGTAAAATCAAAGCGATTTTGATTTTTTGAAGTTGATATCAACTTATCCATCAGTGTAAGGGGAAGTTGCATCAACTTTCATACGCATTTCGATGGGAAACGTTCAAGAGGAAACATTATCGGCAAAATGTTAATAAATGAACCAAAAAATAAATAAATTAAACATTATCGAAAAAATATAAACTAAATAAATATGATTTGTAGTGTTATTTATAAATATTTAAAGAAAATAAAAATAGCGTTTTTCGTAAAATTTGTTATATTTTCGCAGTGCGCTCACCACCTCTCATTTCGACATCTGACAACAAATGAAGTTGCCTCAACTAGTTTGAGAGTGTAAGGGCAAAATCGAAGTTGATGTCTAGTTATCGAAGTTGATGTGAACTTGAAGCCGCTGCAACTTATCCACAGGTCTAAGGGCCCCTTTAGTCACAGTTGATAGATATATCCATCACAGTTGACTAATCATACTTGATGGATATACCCATCACAGTTGACTAATCAAATTTGATGAATATATCAGTCAAAGGGGATGGGTACACCATTTATAAGTAAAGAAGATGTTATTAATGATTTTCTGGTATACTTTTATATATTTTTAATATCGAATTGTATAATAAATGAATGAAATACAAACAATGAATGACTAAGAATGAAAGAATGAATGAATAAGAATAAGTGATTCAAAATGAATAAAGTAGTAACTGGACAAAATAAAATACTTATTTACAATTTGGTTTTAATAAATCTTCGGCTTCATCCTATGGTTGCTTCGTTCAATTGTCTTTTCGCGCATCTAAAATTTGAAAAGGAGATATATAAATATATTAATAATAATAAGTATATATGAATGTATATAAATTAATAATTATTTAATCATTTATAGACAAAAATATGTACATACCACGCAGTCTGGTTGAACCACATAAGCTTCCCTATCGCATGCTTTTCCCACCTCTCATCCCAATTGTATATATCAAGCAGGTTATCCGTGAACATTGGGGGCAGACACTGCTGACATCCTCTGACGCCTCTTTCAGTATATTTTCTGTGAAGAAGTATGTATAAATATCAAAATATTAAAATATCGAACCATAAATTTTAGTTTGTTGATATTGCTTGAGCAAAATCTGGGGTTCCCAATTTCTGCTCTACCTCTTGCACCGCTGTAATGGTCAGGAAAAGGAGCATGCTGCCGACTTCATCAATGATTTTGTCCTGAGTTTGGCCAGGCATGCCAGATAGAATCTTCCACTACTTTTTGATGGCTTTTAAATGCCTTAGTTTTCATAATCATTATCTTTGGTTTTTGGATCACATAAGTTTATTCTTTTCCACTGTTTATTTTTATTCCGCGATATTTAACGATAATGAACTTGTAACGAAACTTTTGTCGTTGCACTTTGTCGAGGATTCACAAATTTTACTTTTTAAACGTCAACAAATCAAGTTTCCATTGACACTGACTGTCGAATGACCGAAACTATTCTTGTAGGGGTGTTTCACTCTTGCAAATGGAACTCAGTATAAAATAGTTGCAAGTCATCAGTGCTAAAATATTGTGTGTTAGTTTCCATCATTCATTTCTTGTAGGGTATATAAAATCAAAACATTGAAACTACAACCTATTATCCGGTTTTATATTCGACTACCCAAAACTGAAATCCAACTCAATATGATTTTTTTGCCCTTCTTCTAAATTTATGAATATAGCAAATATTAATTGATCTTTTTCTTGAATAGTTCTTTACATTAATGTTTAAAATTTTGAAAAAATGCATTGACGCATTTATATAAAAAAAATTAATTCGGTCTATCGGTTATTGTTCATCTTGTTTTTACATCACAAGCACTGCGAGAATACATAAAACAGGGTTGTCAGTCAACTATCTGTTCCCTAGTTAAAATAATCATTATGAATACGGATCTAATAAAATCTTCGCCAAATCTTAAAGCTTTCAATAACTGATGAATGCTTTAGAGCTACATTACTGTTTTTTTATGAATAAGGCAGGAAGTTCAAACATTAATTTTTACGCGAATTTTCTAATGTAAAAACGTGTATGAGTGACACAGATGATTGTATCTTTGCTGTAGCATTGGCGATAGCGGTAAAAAAGGAAAACAAACAAACGGGTGTGGATGAAGGAATGACTAAAAAAGGAAGCGGATTTATCCATTTTATCAAAACGAAAAAAATTTCTACCGACGATGTTAACACTTCGCTGGCAACGCAAAAATTATGTTTGAACCACAGCGATACACACACGTCAAAAACCCTCAAACATGGCCTCTTGTTTGATCCAAAATCATGGTAAAATAAGTAAGGTAAACACCATGGTAAAATACGTAAGGTAAACGCACTAGGAATTGTTACAACAAACACAGGCATTTTGTTTTTGTTTGGTGTCCATAATCTGTCAAATTTTCTTCATGTGTGTATCTACTGTAAAAGTAAACAAAAAATTACACAAACAAAATACATGTGAATTTGACATAAGAGTAACACAAGGAATATGTTGAAATCAGCTGTTCTAACGAGTTTACCTTACTCATTTTACCATGGTAAACACAGTAGGAATTGTTGTAATTTTGTTTTTGTTTGGTGTTCATAATCTGTCAAATTGTCTACATGTGTGTATCTACAGTAAAAGTAAACAAAAAGGTAAAAAAAAAACAAAATACATGTGCATTTGGCATAAGAGAAACACTTAAGCAAGAAAAAAGTTAAAATTAGCTGTTCTAACGGGTTTACCTTACTTATTTTACCATTGATTAGCCGAGAAATATAGTAATACCGGTTATTTTTCGTAGTATTTGCCACATGGTAGTACGATTATTTGACAAAGCACTGAAAAACTCTTTTCGTATTTAAAGTCAGATCAAACATAAATCAAAATCAACTAATTACCAATTTAAATCAATTGGCCGTCGGTGGTGCAATGCGTAGTGTGCGCGGTTCTTGTACATGAGATCCTGGGTTCGAACCCGGCTCTGACAACCTTCAAATTTTCTTTCGGCGACGGTCACCTCGCATAGTGACAGCGACACTATCGAGTATCTAGCCATGAAAAAGCTTCTCAAATTACCGTTCGGAATCGGTGTAAAACTGTAGGTTCCAATCAGTGAGTGAAAACTGGAAAGCGCACAGCTCAGTGATTGTGAGAAGTTCTCCCCAGTCCCTTCATGGGATGTAATGGGAAACCATTTATTTTTTTTTTATTTTTTATTTAAACTCGTTAGAACAGCTGATTTGAGCATTTTTCTTGCTTAGGTGTTTCTCTTACGCTGCAGCCACACTTTCAAGTTTTTGTTTCAAGTTTTGTACACATACTGCTTGTCAAAATGCATGTGAATTGATAGCTGTGACGTAGGCTACACGCAACTTGAAAGCAATATTCATGTTCTTCATGACTTCATGACTTCATGACTTCTGTATAGCTCTATGAATCGCAACACATCATTACCTCTACTCACAAACATTTTTAATTATTTATAATATTTTAATATTTGTAAAAGTAGAAATCAAAAAATTTTGACGGCAGAATATTTGTAACAAGGAAAACGAGAACCTGTTCATAACAAATGTAATCAGCTGTTTTCTTGAAAGAAAATTGAAACACACGACTTGAAAGAGAAATTGAAAGCAAGTTCCATAGACTAATACTTGTAGAATATCTAAAAGTTCTCTCACCAAATTGAGGACATTTGGCGTGGTGTGATATTTACGTTCGACGTTGAAAAGAATTGTTAAAATTATTGTGTTAAATACAAAACAAATGTATGCTAACAATAACAGTAAATAATAAAGTTAAAAAAATTAAATTTCACACTTTTTCACCAAAACGACATGAAAAATTAAAGCAAGAAGTTATTGTAATTCCACCTGGTGTGTGTCCCTTTTTGTCAAACATCTCTCTATCACACCGACCGCATCAAGAAGAGTGTGAAAGGAAACGTCAGTTGAGTCAAATATTCTCTCTAGTATGAGATTACTTTATGGCAAGTTCCTTTTAATTTTTAAAAGTGTGAGTGTTTAGTAAAAAAGTGTGAATGTATTAAAACTTGAAAGGCAACAATTTTTCTCCTTCCACAAACCCTTTGTTGTTTATCAAAAAACAGCTGATGCGATACGGTTTTACATACAAAAATAGAACACGCCCTATTTCAAAAATTGCCATATGTATTGTATGATGCATTGTTCATATGGCATGTTTGACAGCGTTCGCACAACAAGCATAAATTTTTCATATGCAAAAGTGACATGCGATATGTAAAATATGTACATGCCGTGTAAAAGGTGCTTAAGTATCTTTTCAATATTTTGCATAAAATCCTTTATTGTCCAAAAACTGCTGACATTGTTTCGGCAAGGATTTCACGAGGTTGGTTATTGTTTCTATCGGAATAGATTTACATTCGCCTTTTAGGGTTTTTATAATTTATTTTTCTCCAGTCTCGAAACATAACATGTTTAAAAACCTGTTTCGTTTTTCTTGCAGTCTTGCGTTCTCAAATTTAAAATGCAAATATACTGAATATTAACAGAAATCATTGAAACATGTTTTAAAATGCTTTTTTCATTCCTCAAAAATCGTTGCATACAATTTTTTTTTCTAGGCAAATTTGAAATTATATGGAAATAAGTGTTGCGATTTTCTAAAATAATTGGAAATTGTAGCAATATATATATTTAGAAAAATCGAAAGAGTGAAAATTTTGTGAAAACCGATTGTCGTTGGAAGTTCTGAAAACCGGTGCATAATTGTAAGGCCTTGTTGAGCATATTCAGTAGGTACAGCCTCAAAATGTAAATTATGGCTTAATTATACTTATATATCCTAATTAGTCGCAGTTTAGTCTGTTTAGAGCAGAGTTCAAAAGTTGATACACATTAACAAAGCTAAAACTTAACTTTGCCCTTTTTAAATGTTTTTAATATTCACCACTTCTTTATTTTAGCATAGACGACCAGAAGATGTTCGCAATTTAAAAGAGAACCAAAAAGTGCTAGAAATTCACTTAAAGCCATTTCTCTCACGCGTCATATCTTGATTATTTGATACTTTTTGCATAGTTTACGTAATTTTACTTCAACATGGTTGGAATTTGCATATCTATATGCAATAACACTATCAAAAAGCTGCTCGTGTACTGAAATCATAGTAAAATAACCCAGTAGTAGCACTAGACGTTGTTGTTGTTGTAGGCAGCAACAACAGGCATTTTGTTTTTGTATCAATCGCTTAAGTTGTCAAGCTATACACGTAAGTATACCAACAACACAGGAATACAAAAAAAGTACAAAAACAAAGTACATTCAGTTTGACAGCTGAAACGATCAACCACAATGAAAAAATTTGAAACATCTGTTCTAACGAGTTTACCTTCCTTATTTTACCATGACTGAAATACTCAACGAAGAGAGTAAGAGAGAGAGAACAGAGAATGACTAGCGTTTCACTCGTTGTGTTTGTTCGCATTTGAGTGAAGAGAAATTTTGACTGTCTATACATCGTTTTTGATTTTAGTTCAATGTTAGTGATTTCTTTTATTAATTTGAGTCGTAAAAGCTGACAACAAAGAGAATGTACAGGTAGAGAAGAAAAAAACCCTGCAATTTGGCAACCCTAGTAGAAGAGAACCAAAAAAGTCGACGCGATTCACTCTAACGCATTTCTTTCCCGCGTCTTAACTTGATTATTTCATACTTTTTTCATACTTTATGTAATTTTATTTAAATACGGCTGGAATTTCTATAGTTAGATACAATAATATCATCAGAAAACTGCTCGTGTATTGAAATATTCAACGAAGAGAATAAGAGAGGGAGCAGAGAAAAGACACGCTTTACTCGTTTTCTTTGTTGGCATTCCACCATTGCAGGTGGAAGCGTTAGAACCATAGAGTAATCTCAGACTAGAGAGAATATTTGGCTCATCTGACGTTTCCTTTCACACTCTTCGTGATGCGGCCGGTGTGATAGAGAGATGTTTGACGAAAATTGACATACACCAGGTGGAATTACAATAACTTCTTGCTTTAATTTTTCATGTCGTTTTGGTGAAAAACTGAAATTTAAATGTGTTTTAAACTTTTTTTTTGACTGTTATTGTTAGCATACATTTGTGTTGTATTTAACACAATAATTTTAACACACAAAACGAAATGCCGTTGTTGTTATTTTGTTCGTTGTTTTGAACCATTGCCTCTATCTGGTGTTAGTAAAGCAATTCTTTTCAACATCAAACGTAAATATCACACCAGGCCAAATGTCATAAATTTGGTGGGAGAACTAGTATATCTACTATAAGCATTAATCTATGGTTAGAACAGCTGATTTAAATTTTTTCTTGTCGTTGTGGTCCGACCTTTTCAAATATTGTTTATACCAATTCCAACATGTATCTAGTACAGGTGGCAGCGTTAAAACAACAGACTACATTTTTTCTTTTCCTTGTGGTTGTTGTCGAAAATTACAACAATTGATCCTGATATAACCGAAATAAATACATCTTGACAATTTTGATCGGCTGAATTTGGCAAGGTCGGCTCCTGAAATAAAAAAAAAATGCCTTCAATTCCCACTGTTTCTACCTTACTTATTTTGCCATGGTTTGCTCTTACAATACTTTTGTAAGATCAAATAAATGTTTGCCTAAAAAAGTGGAAAATATTTGCTCTTCAGTGGACGCACTTTGGTCACGTTGAACACATTTTTATTTGAAGGAAAATAATTTTGTTTGACCAAAATCAGCTGTTGATTGATTTCATCAAATATTTGTCCAATCTGACCATACCTTAAGTTTAACGTCTTTGGCTCAGATGGTCAAATATGTGTTGCGTGAACCAAATACTGAACTAGAAATCAAATCCTTAAAATCGACAAACACAGCGGTGGCAGCGTCGTGGTTTGGGCCGGTATGTCAGCTGCCTTGGTAGGGAATTTGGAGTTTGTTGAGAGTACGATGGACAAATGTAGGTACCCCAAAATATTAAAACCCAATTTATTGGAAAGTGCAGACAACCCGTGTATAAGACAGGAATTTCGGTTTCATCAGGACAATGACCCGAAACTTACGTCAAGAAATATTCAATCATGGCTAATTTGGATTGACCTCACTTGATGCAACCGCCACCACAATCACCTGACCTAAATGTCATTAAGAACTTATGGACAATTTTGAATCAAAACGTCCGCCAACACAAGATTTCCAACAAAACCGATCGTACGGCTGCGTTAAAGGAGGAATGGACAAAAAAAAACTGAACAGGTCAAATTTAAGGGCCACTGTCCAATTTTTTTTGTGTAAAACACGTTGTTTTAAGCAAAAAATGTAAAATAAAAAATTGTGGGAACCCCTATTTTCGGAGTTATGGGGCCCCAAATTTCGGCAGGCAAAAAAAGTTAAAAAAAAAGTAAAGAATGTGAGAAAATGGAAAACTAGCCCTCGCAGGGACCTACATACATATGTTGCTCGTACCGTGTGGATGACCTTTTAATTTATATTCCACTTTCCATTCCACTAATTTTTTATTTTCTTCGACCCTTGATATCTTCGGTCATTAATGGGTTAAAGGAACAAATGATATCTTATTTTTTAGTTTAATGCCAAAACTATACAACGTGTGAAAATATGTATGTTGTGTACTATTCTGAGATAATAGGCTTTTTCCTCAAAAAGCGGGGTTATAAAAGTCGAATATTGGATATAGGCTCGCAATGAGTTAATAAATCCGAAATTTTTTTTTTTTAGTATTTTCATAAGCTTTCCAATGATACACATATTGTCGCAGTCCGTCGATATATATGGAATATATGTTCAAACTTTGGAGGCCCGTAATTCGGGAAGTATGGGTTTCCCCAGAAAAATAATACGGTTTTACTCTGGATGATAAGGTCTATGGAGTGATGATAATTTGGACGCGATACGAGAGTAGCCCTTAAACTTGACTTAAGCCCTATTTATGTTCTCATATTTTCTTTGCAAGTTTTACGAAAAGTACCTTTGAGAATGAATAAAATTCCTTGTTTTTTTAAGTTTCCAAATAAATCTACAAACCCTAATTAAAATTTTCTTATATTTCTATCCGTTTGGGTTTATAACCACTATAAATTCTGAATTGGTGTGGTTGAAAGAAGCTGTGAACCACTGTATATTCTTATAAAAGAACATTTAGCGCCTGACGTCAAAGTCCCGAAAACTATACTCGTTGATTGGTTTCATTTCTGTGAAAACAGCTTCATGTATACGTGAATCAGGACTACCCTTGTTCTGTAACCAATGTTTCCTATAATCACAAAAATATATTAAAAACTGAATGCTATAAAATAATCATACAAAGACAAACATTTCATTAATCTCATTTTGAGGACCTTCCATTTGTCCTCTTACCGTGCCCTCTGAAGTATTCATGCACCAACCTCTTAACGACAACAGTTTTGCTTGCCTTTTCGTATATGCTCGAAAGAAAACACCTATGATATATGTATGTATTTCAAGTATCGATTGGAAGTGGTCAGTCGGTCTACGCAACAAAATACCTTGCACTTTGCCGTAAACCTCAAATTCCACAGAAAATAACTTTTTGCAAGCCATTATTTTTTTGGCTGTTCAAGGCTGATCTAGTAGAGTTTAACGCATAAGAACAGCTGATTTTGTTTTCTTATGACCCTATCTATCAAATTCAGTGTATTTTGTTATTGTAGTTTTATGTTTACTTTGGTCATATCATGGTACAATAATATCTACATGGTAATAGCAGCACTCGTTGTTGTCATTGTAACCAGCAACAACAGGCATATTGTTTTTGCTTCATTCGCTTCAGTTGTCAAACTCTACACAGATGTATACTAAAGCGCCTTGGAGACGTTCAAAAAACTACATCAATCACGTGCATATGTATTAGTATGTGCCTTCGTGTCTTGCCCGCAAACGTTCAACAAAATACGGCAATCATCACTTTTTCTTTGTTTTCATTGTGTTCGGTTGACATGTCATCGTCGGAGGACGATGATTTGCTTTTGGTAGCATGTGCTGGAAATTTGTCCGTAAAATATTAATTTTTTTTACGTCATCCATAGTCGCATTAGGGTACTGCTCTTTAAAAAACTAGCAGTATCACATACTGCTTTATTTTTTCCTCCCTGTTGCTATAGGCATCCACTTCTGTGTTCCACAGCGCCTGTAAGCACTCATAGCGTTCAATAAAATTTAATATGAATTTTTTTTCGTCCGCGCACTTGTCCATCTCGCACAATTTTTCTCTACTAATGAGTCATAATTGACAATCATAAATGGAGACCATCAACAAAAACGCCATCAACAGAAAATATCAAAATTTTTTGATATTTCATCAATCTGGCCGACGTCGTGTACGTGTAGCCGATTACAGTCACACACTCAACCGATTGATGGAATTCGAACAAATCATAATTCGGCCGACGTTGATGTGTAAACATATGCTACGAAGCGGATGACGCGCTCGCATGTTCATTTTGTGTTTTTTGTGTGCACTACACGACCTTTCGCTACAATGCTTGAAGAGCAACTGAAATGACGAAATGGCTTAAGATTTGCGCAGTAGCCAGTGTTGCCACCAGTGTATGCCACAATTACACAAGGGATGTTCACAAATTATTCAAAATCACTTGAAATTACACAATTTTTTTTATTTGTTTTTCCAATGAAGAAAACAATTTTCGATTTATCGATTGCACCTTTCTTACTGCATAATATCAACGGGCTTTGAAATGTCAGGCCACAATAAAGCGTAACCCTGCACCGTCATCTTTCGCCTAAACGACGACGCGTGATTTCATTTTCGGGCTAATATATCGATGGTGTTGCGTAAAAAGGGTCAATCTGCTGTTTCCAATTGTCTGTAAGATATTCATAGATTATAACGTAGCAAAAATGGTTATGGCTATAGAAAGTTATGGTTGGGTTCTTCGATTAGTATAATTATCTACCTACTTCGTTGCAGATAGACCCAAGCAGTTTCGCCCTTTTGACTTGTCGTGACAAGGTAAACAAAATCAGATCGGCCTTCGTAAAAAATTCAGATTGGCCCTTTTTACGCAACACCATCGATATGTTCTTTTTCGGTTGTTTGTTAACCGATTGTTTGTTGAATATTAATTAAAAATTAACTAAATACAAAAATAATCACTTTGGTTCCTATTTTTGCCCACGATATTATTTATAGCGTATTGCAATAGGTCGTAGTCAAAATGACGAAGGATGACGATAGTGTACAAAAAATAAGGATAACGTTCTAGGGTTCAAGTCTTGGATATAACCTCATTCATACAAAGACTTTTTTCCGTTGGTCATATTTTGAAATTATTGTACTGTTTGCCAGAAAGTCACTTCACAAAATTAAAAATTTCGAAGTTTGCTTGCAGTAGAATAATGAAATTCCAAAGTTTTAATAGTATTTTTTCAAGCTTTCTACACTGAAAATATTTTGCAAATTTGGCAATATACAGTGAATATACGTGAGATTTTATATCCCACCTTTCGAGACCAATAAACTGGTACAACGAGCTCTCACGTTAAAAATAAAATAGATATCGTATATCGAAAAAATTCCCAACAGAAAACACTTAGAAATACCATCACTATTCATCGAACAATATTTTAAATATAGTATAGTAAAATTGGCATGTTGCGGTCAACCTGTGGATCTGTGGATGTTTACCTGCAAAAGGAGATATCTTTATTTTTTTATCAATTTTATTTTTTGTTTATCTCTAAGCGGAAAATTTTGTTGCGGAGAGTTACCACCTATCTTTGATTTACCTTGCAAATATTTCCTTTATATTTCTCTACGCACTCCATATTATTTTTACCGCATATTCTAGTTTTACACTCATTTTTACGCATGTGGTGGTACTTTTTGTTCGAAATGTCCAAAATTTCGCTACCAAATAATTCTTATTCAATTGTTTTCGTTCGAAATAACTTTGGTGTAGCAACCCTGTAATTGATTTTACCTGCGAAACGTTCGCAGAGCTGAGTTCCAAGCAAATGAAACGTGAGCGAAGTTTGCGGTTCATGAAATTTTCGTTATTTTTTTATACACATACTTCTTATGCCAACAAAAATGGCATGAAAACTGAATACCAGGCTTATGACGGAGTTATCAAAAGGGTTATGAATATGGAAATTTAAAGTTTCAACACATGACATGTTCTGACAAGTGAATTTAGACAAAAATTGCACAAAAATATCATTATCCAAAAATTATTCAAAAAGTTGGAAATTGTCCCATTTTTGAATAATTATCCTGAAAGTGGCAACACTGGCAGTAGCCCACACACGTATGATTTGTTTGCAAACAAATGATCCATGGCATCATAGTCATCATAATATAAGTCGACGCGTGGCGTGTTGTTGTAATATGAAACGATTTTGACAGAATTTTGTTGTACTATTGTTATGACAATACACTCGATATGTCAAAATCATTTTATATACGAAGAAGAGGCAAAGGAAAAACGCCAAAGTAAATAATTACATGCATAGAATTACATGTATTAAAAAAAAAGTAATGGGAAGAAAGTTGGTACGCATTTAAGATCCAAATTGGTTAGTATCCATCGGTAAGTCCATACATACATATGTAGGTAATTTTAGTTACTTCTTCTATATATTTTTAGCCATCAAAAAAACTACAGGCGGTGAAACGACCAGCGTAAGCTAAGAGGGCATGGAATCAAAACAAATGATGAGACAAGTTTAACACTTCGAGTGTACTACGTAAACAAACAATGATAAAAAGAAACAACCCAATAACAAAATGCCTGATCAGCTGGGCTTATGCTTCCACTTATATTATTACACTATGCATGGCATAGAATAACACATACATAGATAAACTTATTCTCTTATATGACGTTTCATTTCACACCCTTCATCGTAGGTTTGTGGAAATGAGAGCAATTAAATTTAAAATTACCTTACACCAGGTGGAGTTACAAAATATGTTCACTTAATTTTTTCCAGTCGTTTTGGTGTAGAACTGAAAAATTTAAATGTATTTTGCACTTTTTTGTTGAATTTTATCGTTGGTATACATTTGTATGTATTTAACAGAACTAGTTTGTCACAAAAACATTCGCTCATTCAATTAAACGTCATAGGTACGATGGAAAGTAAACATTGGATGGTGGAAACTATGGGTTCAATAATACCAGATAGTGGCAATAGTATACAGCGATCAACAAAGGAACAACAACCGAATTTCGGGTTTTTGTGTCAGAATAATTGTGTTAAATACAATACAAATATATACTAACGATAAAAGTCAACAAAAAAGTGCAATATATATTTAAATTTTTCAGTTCTACACCAAAACGACAGGAAAAAGTTAAGTGAACATATTTTGTAACTCCACCTGGTGTAAGGTAATTTTAAATTTAATTGCTCTCATTTCCACAAACCTACGATAAAGAGTGTGAAATGAAACGTCAGATGAGAGAATAAGTTTATCTATGTATGTATTATTCTATGTACAGAACCAACACGCTTCAGATGACGACAAAAAAATGTTTAGCGTCTAAACGAAATAGAAGAGAGAGCGTCTGGCGACTTGATTTTTTTCTCTCTGCGTCGTATATATTTGCTGCTCTTTTCAGGAATTGTTTGGAAAAATAATATAATAGTTGAATGGGAATTAAATTGTTTTTACTGCATTTAAAAATGTATTCACTTTTATTGTATTGTGTTCAACAATAAATTATTTTTAACCCTTTTCTTTAAATTTCTTTTGAATCAATTGAGAGATTTCGTGAGAGCGCCGCCAAGAAATTAGAAAAGATTATATTCTAGCGACGAGCATGGTAAAAAGAAATGGTGAAGCACTAGCCCAGCTGATTTTAACTTTTTTCTGGACTGAGTGTGAGTAAGTTTTACTCTTATGTCAAAATTTGTTTACATTTGTTTGTCTGCAACCCCCGTTCGCCAGCAACTGCTGTTTTTGAAATATTTCTCTGCAAAAATTACATAGAAACGTTTTAATTTTCACACTTAAACACTTTCAATATATCAAATAACACTCAATCATTTTCTAAATGACACTTTTTGCAAATTTGTTTACATTTTAATCATTTTTCTATCAGCCGACTTGACACAACACAGACACTGAGCAAAATCAAAATGCCTGTTGGTTTTGGCTTGTTGTATTTGTTGTCGTACGGCATATACCATTATATTTCTACCATGGCGACGAGTCATCAGCCGCAGCGGATTTTCGTGACGATTTTTCCCTGCCATAAGAAACCTATGTAGAAAAAACGTCGTCGTCTGTAGAGTGCTTGATTATGTTTAGACTCTAAGAATGCGCTAATAGTAAGAAATGCATGTGCAAGAGTGAAACAACCCTACCAGCATTGTGACGGTCATTTGACCGTCAGTGTTGGAAAATATCGATAGAAATATCATCAGTTTCTATGACGCTCTTAAAGCCAATATGAAAAAGTTGGTGGAAACTTTTGTGTACGTGTGATTTTGCATCTCCCTCGAACTTATGAATTCGGTCGCCTATAATACATATATCGAAGCTGCTCACTCTACTGCTATTTACTAATCAAAGATTATATGAGTATTAGTCACAGTTGATGGATACATCCGTCCCAGTTGACTAATCAAATTTGATGGACATAACCGTCAAAGGTGATGAGTATACGTTTTTTAATAAAACGAGATGTTATCAACGATTTTATTTTATATTTTTATACATTTTTAGCATCTTAATTTAGAATAAATGAATGAATGAAGTACATAACAATGAATGAATGAATGACTAAGAAAGGATAAACGATTAAAAATTAATAAAGTTATATATTAAAAAATAAATATAAAAAATAAAATACTTATCTATTTATTTTTTTAATATATCTTCTGCTTCATCCTGTGGTGGCTTCGTTCAACTACCCTTTCCACATATTTACCCAACTTCACAGCTCCTTGGAGTTGAAAAACATCTAAAATTTTAGCAGGAGATATATATATATATTAATTATAGACATACCTCGAAGTCTTGTTGAACCACATAAGCTTCCCTAGCGCACACTTGTCCCACCTCCCATTCCAATTGTATTTCTCAACCAGGTTATCCGTGAATATTGCGCTGATGTTACTGCTGACATCCCCTGATCCCCCTTTCAGTATATTCTCTGTGAAGAAGTATGTAGAAATATCAAAATATTGAACTAATAATTTGAGTTTGTTACCATTGCATCGCTGCAATGGTTAGGAAAAAAGGAGCATGTTGGCGACTTCGTCAATGATTTTGTCCTGAGTCTTGCCAGTCATACTACAGACGAATCTTCCATTTTTTAGATGGCTTTTAAATGCCTTTTTTCATAATCAGTTTTATCTTTGTTTTTTTAATCACAAAAATTTATTCGTTTCTAAAACAAATGATGATTTTATTGAGTTTTTTATGTTTATATTCCACTTTTAATTTTTGTTGTTTTTATTCGACGATTTAACGACGATGCACTTTGTAAGGAAACTAAATATTTTGCACTTTTATCGAGGATTCACCAATATTACTTTTTAAACGTCAACAAATTCAAGTATTTTGGTCTTTCTTGCTATCTTTTATTGTTAGTATACATTGGTGTTGTACTTAACACTTTAGTCTTAACACCCAAAACGAAATGCCGTGTTTGTTTTCTGGTTGGTTGGTTTGAACCATTGCCTCTATCTGGTATTATTAAAGCAATACTTTCCAAAATCCAACGTTCATATCACATCAGGCCAAATGTCAAAATTTTGCTGAGCGAGATATTTTCTCTATATACTCGTATGTACGTATTACTCTATGTATAAAATAATTGCAAATGGTTAATGCAAGAATTTTGTGAGTGTATGTTTCCATGTCTGGTTCTAGACGTGCAATTGTAATTGCTGCAATTCTTCACGATTCTCTTTTGGAATTGCAATTTGCTTTTATACGCACGCAATTCTGGTTTTTATTATTGCTGCTTTCGTATAAATCTGAGGTATATGCAGACTATTCGTGTGAAATTTTTACGAATGAGTAAATGAAAAGAAATGTCAAATTATTCTGCAGACGCCATTACTAAAAAAATTGCGAATGAGAAGAACTGAAAGAATTTCAGAGTTTGGAGTCCAAACATAATCAAACACGCTACAGACGACGACGTGCTTTTTACATTGTAGGTTTCTTATGGCAGGGAAAAATCGCCACGCAAATCCGCTGCGTCTGACGACTCGCCGCTAGAATAGAATCTCTTCTAATTTCTTGGCGGCGTTCGCACGAATCCTCTCAATTGAGAGAATGGAGTTGCCACATTTTCACAAAAATCATAAGAGCAACCAAAACAAACAAATTAAGCTTGTTTTTTTATTGCCCGCTAAACTAATTTTTCGACGAGCAGGGAATAAAAAACAGGCTTATTTTGATTCAAAAGAAAAGGGATGGAAATGATATAATGAGCCTGTTGTTTTAAAAAATAAAAAATAAATGGTTTCCCATTACATCCCATGAAGGGACCGGGGAAAACTTCTCACAATCACTGAGCTGTGCGCTTTCCAGTTTTCACTTACTGATTGGGGCCTACAGTTTTACACTGATTCCGAATGGTAATTTGAGAAGCTTTTTCATGGCTAGATACTCGATAGTGTCGCCGTCACTATGCGAGGTGACCGCATTTTTTTGAAGGCGGTCAGAGCAGGGTTCGAACCCAGGATCTCATGTACAAGAGCCGCGCACACTAACCATTGCACCACCGACGGTCCCTGGTAAACAAATTTTTCGACCACTTTGTATTCGGATCTAAGCGATTTTAAGCGGCATACCACACAAAGTCGTCGAAAAATTAGTTTAGCAGGAATTAAAAAACCAGCTTATTGTTAAACACAATCAGCCCGATTCTGAATACTCCCCGGAGATAATTCCCTGGGAATTAATTTTTCCCGGGAATAAAATCCTCCTATTCTAAACAGACGGGGAGAGAGAATTGCGAATTTTCGAAGTCAGCTGTTTTGCTTTATGACGTTTGGTTTTGATTATTAAATGCAAATCATTTTAAGCAAATAAAACTTAATTAATAATTAAAATAAGTGAAAATGTACACCACAGCCTTTAGAATGGCAGCAGAAGAACGACCGGGAGCAGGAGAAGCAACAAGAAACGTTTGCAAGGAGATAGTTACGCGATGCGACGAATTCACTGGAGCTGCCGCAAGCTTTGTAAGTAAATACGGGAATGTACATATTTACCTGGCTTAACTCTAGTTCAGGGGCATTTCTTGGAATGAAATCAAAATTTTATCATCAATATAGATTTTTAAGCTGAGCTGAAATACAAATTTTTTTTGTACGATCGGCCCATCTTCTAGAGTTACGGCCTTCCGAAGCTTGAGTGTATAGTCGGCTATATCTCTGAAACTACTTTTCAGACCTTGTTGAAATTTATGTCATTAGAAAGGTCTTTTTAAACTCTACAAATACGGTTAAAAATATTTTATTTTTTATTAACCCATTGTGGAATAGTTTAAAAAAATGATTTTATAACCTCACTTTTTTCTTTAAAATCATTACTTTTCAAAAATAGACCGTAGTGTTGCTACATTTTTTCTACAGACTGGAAATAGAGAAGATTTCAGGCTTTTTTTCAAGGTATAATACGGCTCAAACGTTCAACATTATATGAGGACCTGTTTTCATTAAAATATCAAAAATTATTTTAAAACAATCGCGCGGTTTTACTGATTTTGCCACACATCGACTTAAGGTACGGAGGGAATTTGTACCTTATTTTCATTTCGACGTTACGGAAACGAGATTAAAAAAAAGAGCGCTGGTCCATATTTTCCGAAATATAGACCTCCAAAGCTTGAATATATAATCGGGCATAAGTCAGCCATTTATTATCCGATCTAGTTGGAATCAGTACCATTACAAAGGCCTTTTTAAACCCTATAAATCTGTGTATAAATATTTTTATTTATATTAACCATTAGGGGAGAAAATTAAAAAAACCTCACTTTTTTGATATACATTTTTTTTTTCAAAGAATGTCCTATTATATTTCTTTTTTGTTTGGTAGGATCCGATAATAGACAAGATCTTAACTTTTTTTAGAGTATAATATTCACCTGTAACCCTTCAAAGACCGAAGATATTAAAGTTCATAGTATTTTTGTGTTATAAAGCTTTCTGCGTCGCTTAGGGATTTTCTCGTCTGGTGCGAGTCCAACACCCGCTTCGTGGCTTTGGCCTAGTATTTTTGTGTTAAATCGCAATGGATGACTTCGGGTGAGGGAATGTTTAAGTCGGTTCATCCGACAGAAATTTCTGTACTGGTTTTAATTTTTTTTTTTTTGAAGTTAGCTTTTAAATTGAGGAATAAAATACATATATGTAAAACAAATAGGGCACAAATGTTTTTTTAATTGCATTTATTTTTTACTTTCTAGACTATACTCCCTTAATTTAAATTGCAGTATTCAAAGCTGACGCGTTTGGCCTAACACTAATTTTTCTTATTTAGTGTTACACCAGTTTCTAATTTGGACAAATCCTGAATTTAATAGCTTATCAATTTTTGAGCTGAAAATCATCTTTGATCAACGATGTGGGCCTTTAAACTATGATCAAGCGACCATATGATTTTGACAGAAAACAAAAAGAATAACAAGCACAAAGCTTCAGTAATTATTAATGTGAAAAATTATAATCTCATCCTAGTTGAAATAACTATAAAAACGTATCACTTCTTTATTTCTGATCAAATAATTTCCAATTTCATTAAATATTTTGTATTGTATTACTTTAATTTTTTGTGAATGTATGATTAAGCCCCGTATTCAGTTTTTATGAAATTCTCGTTGCCACAAGAAAAAATATATAAAATAAAATAACGTGTATAAAAAACAACGAAAATTTCATGAACCGAAAATTTCGTTCTCTTTTCATTTGCTTGGTACTCAGCTTTGCGAAAAATCAAGTACAGGGTTGTTACGCCGAAGTTAGTTGGTACAAAAACAATTGTTTGGGACCGGAATTTTGACATTTCGATTGGCTTAGTAAACAAAAGTACTAACACATGCGTTAAAAGTAGAATGGTGTGCAAAGATGAATTATTAATGAAATTTTTGCAAGGTAAATCAGAGATATGTTGCAACTCTCGGTAACAACATTTTTCGATTAGAGATAAATGACAAAATTTCTTACGAGAATTTCGCAAGAACTGAATACGAGGCTTTAGCGGTTATTCTTCGGACATATGCCGCTGTTTCCATATATGTACATATGTAGGCTGTAAGATGATTTGACAATCATAAATCAAAATCAGGTTATTACGAATTTAAAGAACTACTCAAAACTTAGGCCTAAGAGGAATATTCTTAACAAACTTCATGACTCTATGATAATGCTAGATGTAAGCTCTAATCTATTATTTAGACCCGCTCCCAATTTTAACGCACCCTAATTGTTGTTTCGAAAAATCCTCAGAGTCTAAGAGGAACATTCATACTAAATTTCTTGATTCTAAGATGAGTTTGCGCGCAAACCAGCACTGTTTCTGATTTGACAAAAAAGTAACAGTAAAATAATATTTTTGTATGATAAATCGTCTCGCAAACCTCTCCTTACTTTTTATGAGTAAGACCATACATGTGTCTATTTCACTGATATACAGAATGAACCTTTATTAGCATGGTTAAACAAATTTATCAGTAACATATTATATTTATCAATTATGTTAGTTTAGGTCAATTAAGATTATAAAAACTGTTAATGACATTAAATAAAAAAGAAAATAATACAGTTCCGTGCTTATTGCCCGTTCTTAACTCCAGCAACATTTTTAGCGGCTGTAAAGGTGTTGTGCATTAACATAGCCACAGTCATAGGACCGACACCACCAGGAACCGGTGTGATGAAACCAGCAACTTGTCGAACTTCTAAACAAAACAAAAAATATGTATATAGAGTTACGAACAAATTGTTAAAATAGTGGTATAGTCATCAGTTTACCTTCATAATCAACATCTCCCACTAGTTTAGTTTTGCCTGTGTTTGGATCCGTTATGCGGGTTATACCAACGTCAATTACACAGGCACCAGGCTTTACCATTTCCTTGGTAATTAAACCAGGAACTCCGGTTGCGGTAATAATAATATCGGCCATTGAACAATATTTGGCCAACTCTTTCGGTGGTGTAAAACGATGACAAATCGTTACGGTTGCGTCCAATGCATTCGTTTCATTACGACCATCAGCATGCAATAACATAGCTATAGGCATGCCAACGTTTTTGGAACGTCCTACCACTACAGCATTTTTACCAAATGTATCGATATTCACTCGTTTCAAAAGCTCGATGACTCCCAGAGGTGTGGCCGGTATCATAGATTTCATATCTAAGCACATACGTCCTACGTTAAAGACATTAAACCCGTCTACATCTTTTTCGCATACAACGGAGTTACAGATTTTACGTTCGTTCATGTGTCCTGGCACAGGTAATTGCACTAAAATGCCATCAACATTTTTATCGTTATTTAATTGTTGTATTAAATCTAATAGTTCGTCTTCACTAGCTGTGGCTTGCAATCGCTTCGTTTCGCTTGTGATACCAATTTCTTTGGCCGCATCCATTTTCATTCTTACGTAAGTTTCACTTGCCTGATCTTCGCCCACAATTATAGCCGTTAAATGCGGTTTACGATACCCTTTTGCGATATACATTTCAATCTCTTTACGTATTTCAGATCGGATTTCCGCAGCGATTGCTTTTCCATCGATAATTTGGGCCATGCTATAAAATTTTTAGAAAATTTTGTATTATTATTTACTATTTTTATGTGTTTTTAAACTATTTACTTTTACTATTGCAAATCACAACTATATGTTTCAAACTTATTGAAATAGTAATAACAATACATATACTACGTATTATAAGATAAGATTAATAATTATTATACTTTTCTGATAGTTATCCTATGTTCAGAGGTATAACACTAGTCACTGTTGTAAAAAATGTTACTTATTTACAGGGGTCGAAAAAATCGCGTACCTATACGTACGGTTCGTTCGAATTACGTATACTATTTTGTTCTTTTTTATGGTATACTAGCTTACCCGGCAGACGTTGTCCTGCAAATTTTGTTCAAATACCGTTAGCAGGAGCAGAAATAATGGATTTTTAATTTGTGGTTTATATGGGAGGTACCACGCCCCTTTGCCCAATTGGACCGAATAGTAAATCTAAACCACCCAGGGCGCCACCCAAACGCATACAAAAAACTTTATTCAAATCGGTCCAGAAGTTTAGGAGGAGTTCAGTCACAAACACACGTGCAGTAGAATTATATATATAAAGAAGATTTACTAGATTTCAGGGCTCTTGTGGGTGGATGTTAAATATCGTTGTTCACTGTCGATTTCCATTGTGTTTAACACCCTAAAGGGCAAATTTAGGTTTCTGATGCTAAGAAGTTGGGAATTTTTTACAGCTTTATATTACGCCAAGAAAAGATAATTTGCAAAAATGTAAGAATAAATATTTTTGGTTGTGTGGAGTGTAAAACGAAACGAAAGTGATTGGTAATGCGATCACTGATACGTCTCAGGATGATTAGCTGACCCTGTCACTGAAACTCGTCGAAGTAGTGGACATATTCTTCAGTCCTTTGAAGGCGGATGAAACCAAAATCCAGTTTCGATACACTGCATTCTAGTCAGCGTCTGATCCATAATGGGCGGCTGAAACATAATCATCCTGGCAGTAGGTAAAATGCAAACCACGGTGGGCTGGGTTTGCATCCCGCCACTGTTTTATAGTCAATGAAAATACACGTAAAATATGATAAACGAAGAAAACCCCTAACTGTTGACGACCCTCGCAAATGTGATAAGGACCACGATTTAAGGATATGTAACTGGAACGTGCGAACACTATACAGGACGAGTGCCACTTTCCTATTGGCGGATGTCCTCGAAAAATATAAAGCTGACATCACAGCTATCCAGGAAATGCGATGGACAGGATATGGTTGCACCAGAAAGAAAAACTGCGATATTTACTACAGCTCCCAGTGAGTGAACGCATAGCCATAATTCGCATCAAAGCGAAATATTTCAACATCTCGTTAATTTGTGTGCACGCACCAACAGAGGATAAAGATGATGAGGTCAAAGAATCATTTTATGAGCGTCTGGAGGAAGTATACGAACGCTGCCCTGAACTCGACATTAAGATTAATCTAGGCGATTTTAATGCCAAATTGGGAAAGGAAAGTGTGTTCGACCAAACATCGGTAATCACAGTCTACATGATACCACCTCCGATAATGGAATAAGGCTGATAGACTTTGCCGCTACAAAGAACATGGCACGATAGTTAGTAGCACACGATTCCAGCATAAGAACAAATAGTTATAAGGCGACCTGGATATCTCCTGGATAGCGGTAATGTCAGCCTTATAACTTTCGAGGACATCTGCCAGTTGGATACTTGCACCGGATCTATATAGAGTTCTTACATTCCAAGTGCATATCCGTAAATCTTGGTCCTTATAACGTTTGCGGGGGTCGTCAACAACTAGGGGTTGTTTATGTTTTCTTGTTCGTTTACGTATTTTCACTGCCATTATGAACGGTGGCGGGAGGCAAACCCAGCCCACCGTGTTTTTGAATTTGCCTACTGCCAGGATATTTGATTGCAGCCGCCCATTATGGATCAGGCGCTGACCAGGATGCGATATGTTGAACCTGGATCTTCTTCTTTTAGTTTCTATCCGCCGTTGGGCCGTATGTTTGGCTCATTGATGCTCATTTGTTTCGCCTTCTCGCTCTAGCTAGCTAACGGAGGTTTCCGAAAAGCCATTGCCCAGGACATACTGCGTGGAAGTAGTGAGATGCTTGGACTGCCCAATGAAGGGATCATTTCCGGCCACTCCCAAGTGAATGGCAATCAGAAACTTTCCACCTCCACGGACAGTCCGGACAGTACGATGAAGAGTGTCGCATTGCAAATGACGAAAAGAGCGCTGAACGTATGGTAATGCTACAGTCAATTTCAACGCGAGCTGCAACTGAGCGGTATAGGGAGAAGAGAAAGGAGGTAAACCGTCTCTTTAGGCGTAAGAAACGGCAGTGGAGAAAGCGCGAGAGTGAGAAAATTGAAACATACAGAAGGAAGAACGAAGCCCGAAAATTTTACCGAAAATTTAAGAACGGAACTAATGGACATGTTTCAGAGCCCCCCTTCTGTAAAGACAAGGACGGAAATCTCGTCTCAGATGTGCAGAGCATGTTGGGAATATGGAGAGAGCATTTCTCCGCGCTAATAGTACCTGAGATATCCAATGACGATGGGACAATCGATCACAATATGGACGACGACGTCGATTGCCCCCTCCTAACCAAGACGAGGTCAGAACAGCTATTGCCCGGCTTAAGAACAACAAAGCCGCAGGAGCCGATGTATTACCGGCGGAGCTGTTTAAGGCTGGCGGCGGTGAGCTGATAATGTGCATGCATCAGCTCATTAGCAAAATTTGGTTAGATGAATGCATGACCGGCGATTGGAGTCTCAGTGTACTATATCCCATATTTGAAAAAGATGACCCGAGTATCTGTGCCAACTACCGCGGAATAAGCCTTTTATCCATAGCATATAAGGTTCTATCAAGTATAATGTGCGAAAGACTAAAACCAATTATCGCTGACCTGATTGGACCATACCAGTGTGGCTTTAGGCCTGGAAAATCGACAACTGACCAGATTTTCACGCTACGCCAAACACGAAAAACAAATCGACACCTATCATCTATTTATCGATTATAAAGCGGCCTTCGATAGTCCGATACGGGAGAAACTCTATGAAGCAATGTCTGAGCTTGGTATTCCTGCAAAACTCATACGCTTTTGCAGGATGACCTTGACGAACACCAAATCCGCAGTGAAAGTTGGTAAGGATCTTACCGAACCTTTCGAAACTAAGCGAGGCCTCAGGCAAGGCGACACCCTATCGTGCGATCTCTTTAACATCTTAATGGAGATCATTATGAGAAAAGCTGCAGTCAACATGAATAAAACCATCAGCAGCAAAAGTCACACGCTGCTCGCGTATGCTGATGATATAGATATCATCGGGCGCACAATTAGAGAAGTTACTGCGGTTTTTTCGAGAATTGAGAAGGAGTCAGCAACGGTCTGACGGTAAATGAGGACAAGGCAAAATTAATGGTTTCAACGAACAGGGCCTCCACGCGATTAGACCAAAGCGTGAACGTTGATAACCGTTACAACTTCGAGGTAGTGGACGAATTTATATACCTCGGATCTGCCGTGAACAAAAACAGCAACGTCAGCCTTGAGATCAAGCGGAGAATTGTGCTTGCGAATAGATGTTATTTTGGGCTAAGCAAGCACTTTAGAGATAAAACCCTCTCTCGAGTAACAAAAGTCCAGCTGTACCAGACTCTCATTCAACCTGTCTTGCTTTATGGCGCAGAATCCTGGGTCCTATCGCAAGCAGACGAAACATCTGTAGGAGTCTTCGAGAGAATAATACTCCGAAAAATTTATGGCCTATAGTGCACAACGGCGAGTATCGGCGACGCATGAATCATGAGCTGTATGAGCTTTATCCTGACATTGACATAGTTAAGCGAATCAAGATAACGCGATTGCGCTGGCTAGGCCATGTCAGAAGAATGGATGAAGACGAACCAGCACGAAGGGTTTTCGAAACCGAACTCGAAGGAAGACGAAAAATAGGAAGACCAAGACTCCGCTGGAGGGATCAGGTTGACGAATCCCTGCGTACACTTGGTATTGCCAACTGGAGAAATAAAGCAAAAGATCGAACTGGTTGGCGAAATATGTTATCTTCGTTTTGTAAGGTCCCAGACACCCCGGGGTTGTCCGAGACCGGATAAGTAAGTAAGGATATCTCCTGATCAGAGAACGAAGAACCAGACTGAGCACTTGGTAATAGATGGCAGGCACTCTTCTAGTGTAATGGAAGTACGTGTGATTCGAGGTGGCAGTATCGACTCGGATCATTACCTGGTAGCTGCGAAAGTTCGCACGAGACTGAGAATGGCGAAAAACGTACGAAGCCGAACACATGAAAAGCTGGATATTGACAAGCTACAAATACCGGACATATCAATGTCCTATCGACAGACTCTCTCTCTCCTGTTAGAGCAGAATACCCCCTCCCGAAGACCCAGATGCGCAGTGGAAGCACATCTCCCATTCTTGGGGAACCGCTGCATGAACTGAACTTGGCTATCAAAAACCGCAGAAGGATAAGCCATGGTACGACGAAGAATGTCGCATTGCAAGCGATCAAAAAGACGCTGCACGTATGGCAACGAAACAGTCAGTTACAACGCGTGCAACGAGTGAGCGGTACAAGAGGCAGAGAAGGGAGGAAAACCAACTATTTAGGCGGAAAAAATGTCAGTGGGAGCAGCGGGAGAGTGAAAAGAAAGAATTGTGCAGGATGAATGGTGAATCCTGAAAATTTTTTGAGAGGGTAAGAGGATCGAATAACTGGCCTAATAATGGGCTGCCCTCCTACAAGGACGAGAATAGGAATCTGGTGACTGATAAGCAGTGTGTGCATAAAATGTGGAGACCTACTTCACTCAGTAGGACTATTACTCCACCCCACTCTGATTATAGACACTAGACTTAAGCCCCCACTTTTGCTGACTCCTTCTAAATTCTAGAAAACACCGCAGTAACTTCTCTAACTTTGCGCTCAATGATATCTATATCATCAGGATACGCGGGCAGGATGTGACATTTGCTGCAGATGGTTTTATTCATGTTGGCTGCAGCTTTTCTCAAAAAGAACTCCATTAAGATGTGTCGCCTTGCCTGAGACCGCGCTTAGTTTCTGTAAGATCCTTACCAAATTTCACTGCGGATTTGGTGTTCGTCAAGGTCATCCCGTAGGAGTATTTCAGGGATACCAAGTTCAGACATTGATTCGTAGAGTTTCTCCCGTTTCGCGCTATCGAAGGCGTAGTTAGTTGTTCTTAAGCCGGGCAATAGCTGTTCTGTTCGTCTTGGTTCGATGTCGTCGTCCAAATTGTGATCGATTGTCTCGTCGTTGGGTATCTCAGGTATCAATAGCGCAGAGAAATGATCTCTCCATATTCCCAACATGCTCTGCGCATCTGCGATGAGATTTCCGTCTCATCTGTGTCTCAATTTTCTCACTCGCACGCTTCCTCCACTGCCACTGCCGTTTCTTACCCTTAAAGAGAGAGTTTACCTCCTTTCTTTTTTCCCTATACCGCTCAGTCGCAGATCGGGTTACAATTGACTGAAGCATTGCCATACGTGCCGTCGGTGGTGCAATGGTTAGTGTGCGCGGCTCTTGTACATGAGATCCTGGGTTCAAACCCTGCTCTGACCACCTTCAAATTTCTTTCGGCGGCGGTCACCTCGCATAGTGACGGCGACACTATCGAGTATATAGCCATGAAAAAGCTTCTCAAAAATACCGTTCGGAATCGGTGTAAACTGTAGGACCCAATCAGTGAGTGAAAACTGGAAAGCGCACAGCTCAGTGGTTGTGAGAAGTTCTCCCCGGTCCCTTCATGGGATGTAATGGGAAACCATTTATTTATTTTATTGCCATACGTGCAGAGTTCTTTTCGTCATTTACTATGCGGCAGTCCTCACCGTACCATTTTTTGTTGCGAAGCGGTTTTTCAAAACCAAGTACGGTTATTATGGCAGTTTTTATAGTCGCAAATGAGTTTCCACTGGGCTTCAGGGTCGTCGTCAGGGTGGGTTCTGTGCCAAAAGTTGCGAAAGCTGCCTGGAATAGGCTGTGGCTAGATCTAGTAATTGCTGTTTTCCGATGTATAGCCTTCCCTGCGTCTGGTTTCATACGATTTTCGCTCTACTTAATCTTGTGCGAACCTTTGCTGCTACGTGATTAGAATCGATTTTAGCTCCTCTGATTACTTTGGATGAGTGCCTTCCATCAATTACCACGTTCTTCATTATTTGATCAGGGGATACCCAAGTAATATTGTACCACTAATGACCACGTTTTTCGGCACGGCAAAGTCAATCAGTTTCATACCGTTGTCGGAACTATCCCCATGTAGACTGAAATTGAAATCTTAATGTCATGACCTGGGCAGCGTTCAGACGTTTCCTGTAGGGGTTCATAGAATATGTATTTGACATCATCATATTTTTCTTCTGTCGGGCCATGCGCACAAATTAGGGAAACATAAAAATATTTCATTTTTATGCGGATTGTGGCTATACGTTCACTCACAGGATTGAACCTAGAGACTAGATGTCGAAGCCTTTGGCAAATACAAATCCGCAACCAAATTCATGTTTTTTCTCATGGCAACTGTAGTATATGTCGCAGTTTCTTTTTCTTGTGCAGCGATGTCCTGTCCATAGCATTTCCTGGATAGCGGTAACGTCAGCCTTATAACTTCCAATTGGATACTTGCACCGGATCTAATCGCCTTCGCCTTCTCACTCTAGCTAGCTAAGGTAGGTTTCCGATAAAGTCATTGCCCAGGACATACTGCGTCGAAGTAGTGAGCTGCTTGGACTGTCCAATGAAGGAATCATTACTGGCCACTCCGAAGTGAATGGCTATCAGTAACTTTCCGTCTCCACGGACAGTCCCAATAATTATATGTGCAAATATGAAGCTTTATTTTAATACTTATGTTAAACAATTTAATTATGTAATTAATATAGTATAGCCTGCGTGGCGTAAATTGTTTACCAAAAGTCAGCATAAGTTTCCGCATTAATGTTACTTGGGACAAAACATATTATTGACATTCCTCGAGCTCCAAATGCAGCCCATACCGTAAGAGATCCACCACCGTGTTTTGGCTTTTAGGACGTTTTGGGAGGATGTCGTAAATCTTTTGAATTTTTATGGTGGACATCTTTTTTTCAACTTTTTCTCCTCACAAGATTTTACTGATTCATATTCTGCAATACGCGCATAGATCTATTCCAGATCTATTTAGATTTAGATCTATTTTCAGCTTTATTTGCGAACAATTCATATTTACATTAGTTGTTAAATGCCTAATTTGCTGCTTGGTTATCTGGTCTATGGATGGAATGCGTCCACTGCGCTTAATAACATCTATCGATTTCGGGATATTTTACATAATTCGAAACCGTATTGCAGAGCCGATTTATCGCACCTGCTACGTTTTTAAATTCAAAAGAAAAACAGATATGTATGTTTATTTTTCAGCTTCATGAACGCGAATGTTTAGCAATGCACATATAATTATTTTCTATTGAATTTAAAACTTACAGCGATATCTCAGATAACCGGACCAAAAATAAACAACCGAAGAAGAAGGATGTACATTAGGTTGGGCCGAACAAAAAAGTTTAAGGTCCAGGATTTTGCTAGCAAAAAAATCGTTCTATGGGTCGAGTAGAATACACACAAAAATTTCAGAAAAATAATTAACCCCTTCTCGTACCGCAATGCACTTGAAGCAAAAACGAGATGCAATTTCGCATTTTGGAATATTTTAATATAATTGGGTTACATTTTCAATATTGTAAGGATGATGAAATGTAGCATGTGTCATGTTAGTAGGTATGTGCATCAAAAGTTTTAAAGAACATTTTGAGTATGCAATACTTTCAGATTAAAGCGGAAAGCTACCCAGCCTTCTTTCCCTACACCTTACCTCCTCCTTTCCTTTTAACATTGCGTGAGATTGGGAGGCAAGGCCTTCCATCCCTCTCTACTAGAAGGCCTTATGAATGCCAGCAAAAAGAGTAGTTTTAGAAGGACTTACGTAAAAATAAAAAAATATATATGGAAAATAGTTTCATATTTCAGATTTATACTATAACCAATTGTAATTCTTATAAATGATTTTTTTAAATTCTGCAGCCACAGGAATCGAACACACGACCTTAGAACTTACAATCGGACGCTTTATCTACTGGGCTATCGGATGTTATGATTTTGCAACGACGAATTGCGAACATGGGGAAAGACAGGGTTTCATGAACAACAGCGTCTTTTGGCATTCTTTTAACAGGCCAGTGGAAGCCTTATAAAATCATGCATTTCGCAGGCATTACCAACGAATGATTCCGCATGCCTTATTCGTGGAAGGCCTCGCATATTCCGCCGCTGGGTTACTTTTTTTTTTTTTACTAATTTTGCTGTATACAACTGCTGTAACACAATTTTGAGAATTTACATTGAAGAGGTAATTACCGATATAGCAATGTAAGATCAGAGCATTAGGAGGATTACTAATGTTAAATTCCAGAAGAAAAAAACACCGATAAGCCTGAGGATACAATAATCCAGTTGTGTGTAAAATCCGTGTAAGACTATAAACTTCAGCGTCATAAAAGACTTTTGTGGACTTAAAAAAATACACACGATAAAACAGAGCGAATTTTGCTTAAAAAAGCATCCGGAACCATTTGTCAAAAATGAGGTGCCGTGACAAAAAAAATGCTAAAAAAGCACAAACACTGCCAATAACTACTACACAATTTTTATGTAACAGGGTCCGCTGAATGCAAAAAATTCAGAAAATTTTAAATTCTATAGAATATTTAATTTTTTATAATATTTTAAGTAAAATTTTAGATTTTTGAAGAAATTGCTCCACAGATTTTATTACAGCTCGAGAATGTTTTGTCCAAGTTTGTTATTCTATGCTCTGTTTTCTACTTATTTGCTACTTCGCCGTCGATCAGCTGTGTTATACAGGGTGATTCAGGAAGTTCCAACAAGCGCAAAAATTAGCAACTTTATCCTACTACCCTCCGACCGCCAATCAGAAAATTTTGAACCCGCTGCCGTTTCGCACCCTTGCATTTTCGGACATGGTCCTAGTGGACTTTTCTTCATGAAATGAGCCAAGGAATACGCTGGTGAAATTTGTCCGGAACTTCCTGAATCACCCTGTATATTGCCCAGAATAAAATTTCATAAAAATTGGTTAGGTATTGCGGGACAACCATGCCGAACAACCAGACAGCCCAACAACTTTTGTACGGGAGATACCAAAATGGGCGTGGCAAAATCACCCTTGTCTTAATTGGTGTTTTTTTTGATGTGTAAACATCTATACGCTGGGGGTAAAAATCTTTTTCACAATACAATCACAAATTTAGAGTAAGATCCCGCTTGTTCGCGTTACTAGTGCCGCACTATCAATTTACCTAGGCATTAGTATCCAGTACTAGTTACCGTCCAATCTACTTCACTTGTGTTTGACTGTCTACTTTAACATGGCGATATCATAGGAGGGGTACAATTAACTACCTTCTGCATTACCAATTTCACGTTATTTCACTAGTCCAAACCGGCACTCAAATTCACAGGTCCTTTTTAACCCACTAAATAGCTGGTGAAACTGGATAGACCGTTTATTCGGCTTTGAAAAGCCCCCTATGTAACTAGCCCCAACTCACTAGTACTTTCGATTGATATATTTAGCTAGTGTTAATTAAACATAATTACTAGTAGCCCATTTATCAGATTAAACACATATGTGTTTTCTGAAAATTTTTTGTTTTACATTTTATTTGATAAACAAATAAACATATTACACACATTTTCAATTTAAAAACACTTAAATGCACTTTATGGCACTTGCCAGTCTTTTGCGTTTCAGTTCCAGTAAACGACTGATAAAATAAACAAAATAACAAAAACTGTACGATTTCCAGCGTAAGGATAACGGGACTTTGTTTGATTTGTTTTCCCTACGCAACAAGTTTTTTATTAGATCGCAAATTTTAAATTCGTTAATCCATTTAACTATCTACTGGTAATGCACAGGGTGGACAATTATCGCTCTTAGGCATTATTTAGTGATACTAAAATAAATACCGCGGTTAGTGATTAGTTATAAAACTATTTACAAAGAGACAATTGATACTTGCCGAGCAAGCGGGATGTGCGATGTAATCGTTAACCAATCGTAAAGCGTTATCAAATCGGTGTGAGCTATGTATGAGTGTGTTAGTGTAATCATACGGTGCATACAATATACTCAAAACCGTCTAGTGTGCAATAGTAGCTACTAATTTTCACTAATTGTCGTACATTATGTTATCGTAGGCAAATGAAAACAAATAAATAAAATGAATACAAAAACATTTAATTTTAATAACTTTTAAAAAGATTTTTTGCACTTTTAATAAGAAATTTACTAAAACAAAGCAAAATAAGGAAAACTAAAAACTAAACTTGTGAAACTATTAGTCTTCTTCGTCTTTGAGATTGTCATTCATACTTAACAGCTGCATATAAGCACCATCTAGTGTGCAATATTAGCTACTAATTTTCGAAAACCATTGCTATAAAATAAGATTACATTTCAGTAAACAGCTGATTAATAACTTGTCAACCGCAACAAATACAAAATAATAAAATATTTTACAAAACACCAACAAAATTATAACTCAGAACATAAAACAACACAAAGTGTATCAAAGCTGAATTTAGGTAATGTTAATTCTAATAAAATTTCTATTAGATTCCAATATAAATTAAGATTATAACATATCTTCATTACGTACTGTTGCCTTACACTGAAGCTGGTGCACGACAATTGGGTAACAATCTCCATCTCATGCCAATTATTATGGGTGGAGATTTTAATACAAATTTTGCAAACCCACAGTCGCAAGCTTTATCAAAATTTTTACTTGACGTTTTCCACTTGCATATGAGCAATTCTCCACAAACCCCCACAACTAACAATTCCACTACTATAGATGCAGTTTTCCATAGATTTTTAAATACAAGGTGGCGCAAAAGTAATCCTCCTATCAGAAAATGCTATAAATTTTGCGATTGGCCCCTAATGTCAGTTCTGTTTTGACATTCGTGTAGTAAACACATGCGAAATACACGTTAATAAACAATGTTACGCTACACTGCTCCAGACGTGAATTTCGTCGCAGATTTCCTGGCCGTCCATCGCCTACTGGGGAAACACTGCAACGTTTAGCCGCTCGCCTCGAAGAGACTGGCACAACACGAGATGCTGCCAGGCGTGGCAGACCCCGGAGTAGCCGTTCTGCAGAGAATATTGCTGCTGTAGCCGAGGATGACATGGATGCGCCGTCGACATCGACCAGACGACGTGCCACGCAAATGGGTATCAGTCGACGGTCTTTACAGCGAATTTTGGTACAAGATTTGAAGATGTTTCCGTACAAAGTCCAGACGGTGCATCAGCTGTTAGCTGCTGACGGCCAATCGCGTCTAACATACGCTCAAGCCATCCTTAATCACCACCAAGAGGAAGATGATTTTTCATCAAAAATAATCATGAGTGATGAGGCCCATTTCCATCTTAGCGGGTACGTAAATAAGCAAAATTTACGCTTCTGGGGCACTGAAAATCCGTGTGTAACCCACGAAGAGCCATTACACCCGCTCAAAGTCACTGTATGGTGTGCTGTTTTCGCTGGAGGAGTCATCGGACCTTTTTTCTTCGAAGACGTCGCGGGCCAAACGGTTACTGTGAATGGTGAGCGCTACAGAGCAATGATCAACGAGTTCTTTTTGCCGCAACTTGATGAATTGGGATTGGGAAACATGTGGTTCCAACAGGACGGTGCAACGGCACACACTGCACGTGCCACAACCGATATGCTGAAGGATACATTTCCCGGGAGCCTAATCTCCCGTTTTGGCGATTTGCACTGGCCAGCAAGATCGCCTGATTTGACCGCCCCAGACTTCTTTTTCTGGGGCTTTTTGAAGTCGCGGGTTTATGTCAACAAGCCTCAGACTCTTGCAGCTCTTAAAGACAATATCCGTCAAGAATGTGAGGACGTATCGCCGGAAGTTTTGGCCAAAGTGATGGAAAATGCCATAAAAAGGGCTCAAATGACAATCAACTGTGGCGGCCGCCATTTACATGACATCATATTCTCGACTTGATGTAAAAAAATTAAAAGACCAAATAAAAATAATCTACAAGAAGAATCAAAGTTTTTAATTTTTTTTTAAATTACAGCCAAAAAACATCGGAAGTTTACTTTTGCGCCACCTTGTACAATAGAGTCAAAAATTTAAATATGTATCTTATTTTAGTTACCATAAGCCAATATTAACTATTTGTACTTAAGGGATTTACCATAGATGGGCACTTTGCAGTACTACTAAAATTTCAGTAAAAATAATTCTTTAACTACACTCAAAAAAATATGTTAGTAAACACAGCAGAAAAGTCTGCTGAAAAGGGGAAAGCAAACATACTTGCTATTTCAGCAAACATAGGTTTGTTGTTCCAGCAAACAGTATGTCGCGTATTTTATCAACCCTGCAAAAAGATTGTTATTATTTCAGTATATTTGCTGTAATAACAAACAAATTGCCTACTGATAAGTGGCATACATAGTTTGCTATTAATAGCAGACTTTACTTTTTGAGTGTAGTAAATTTTTACTGATTACTAACAATTTTTTCAGCAATTTTTATAAAGTGCCTACATGATTATGATGAGGTGCTTTGAATTTTCAGTAATCAGTAATGCCCGATTACTGATTATTATGAATACGGCCTATGATTTTACTGGTAATGCAAATTAAATTTCATTATCAGTAAAAATTTACTGAGTTTTTTCAGTAATCAGTAAATTTACTGCTTACTATAATTTTTAATGCAGTACATATATACTGCAGTGTGCCCATTTACTAACCAAATAAGTTAAATAAAACAAACAAAAACCAGCAAATTCCTATGTATTTACAATATTGAAAGTTTTGATACTTTTAATTGATTTATTAAAAAAATATACCTAAAGCATAAGTACTTCCAACTTAAAAAAAATTTTCATTACTAGATGTTTACACATCTCCCCTGTGATCGGACTCACATTAATTTTTTTTTATCAGACCAACACTCAGGGGATGCTCCCTATAAATGCAGTGCATTGTGTTGGCGAAGGAAAATTGAGGTAGTAGAGGGAGGAAAGAGGGAGTAGTGTCTGTTGACATTTGCCTTGAACGTTTGTATGTCACAATTGCAATTAATTGGTGGGAAATACACTAGCCGGAAGTTTATTCCACATACAGACTGTACGGCTGAAGAACGAATTTTCCCTATATGTAGTGTGTAGTGCGGTCAATCGGCCACTCGATAAAAAACGGATGAGAGTTCCCGGAAAGCCGCGTACTTCGGCTAAATATCCTCACATCCGGCATAAGTTGACGGATGTCCGAGGAACACATACCGTGGAAATATCGATAGAACAGTGACACGCGACCCACATTTCGACGATGCTCGAGGGAGGCAATAGAGTTGGATACCCTACTGTCCCCTATTAACACCGTCGCTCTCCTCTGGACACGGTCGAGAAGCTCCAAAGAAGTCCTAGGAACACCTGCCCATATATGGGAGTTATACTCCATCTTTGGCCTGATGTAGGTGGTGTAGATATTGAGATCAGATGGAGTGAAGTATTTCTTGCACCGCTTTAAAAAGCCTAGACACTTGAATGCATCTTTCGACACTTCAAATACATGTTTTGCCCAACGGACACCACATTGTATTGTCATGCCCAGAACATCAAGAGCGTCTGATTCATCAATATCCACACCGTCCATAGACAATGACGACACACCTGGGTCAGCAATACGTTTATGCGACAACAACCAACACTGGGTCTTACTCGCATTAAAATCTACTCTATTCTTTCGACCCCATTCAACAATGGACACCAGATCGCGGTCGAGTGTTTCATTCATCGTCCGGCGTTTGACTTCAATCTCTTGAAGACTTGGCCTACGATCGAATGAATAAGAATGGCAGAGATTACTGTCATCGGCAAAAGAGTAGATTGGATTCACAGTCTGACCCAGGAGATCGCCAATGAAAATAAGAAAAAAGAGAAGGAGAAAGAACAGAGCCCTGTGGTACACCTGCAGTCAATTTATGCTCGTCGGATGAAACCCCATCTACAACAACTCGTATAGTGCGATCTCTGAGAAAACTCGATATAAATCGAGTGAAGTTATCACCGACACCAAAAGCAGCGAGCTTTGACAAGAGTGCATCGTGCCATACTCTGTCAAAGGCCTTGGAAATATCAAGAGCCACTACCTTACTCTCACCAAGCCGGTGGATGGATCGACTCCACTGTTCCGAAAGGAACGCCATCAGGTCTCCAGTATATCTCATTCTACGGAAGCCATACTGCCGATCGTTAAGAAGGTCATTGGACTCAAGATATTTCACTAGATGGTGGTTAACCATGCTCTCCATAACCTTCGAGAGCGCAGAACAAATTGCAATTGGGCGGTAATTTGCAGGGTTACTTGCATCACCTTTTTTAGGGATTGGCTGGACATTAGCAACCTTCCAACGCGCCGGGAAGACTCCGGCACCGTATGCAAGGTTGAAAAGATTGCGCAGTGGACACGCCAGTGTCGAAGAGCACCTACTCAAGACTAGTGCAGATATGCCATCCGGGCTCGGGGATTTACCTACGACGAAATTCGCAAGAACCTTTTTAACTCATCGCGTTCGAAAAAATATCTTGGGCATGGAACAAGATACGTAATTGATCACGGGGAGTGGTTGATTGCTACCGGCAAGGAAGAGTTCCTTGCAAACATTTCAGCCAAGAGGTTAGCTTTATCAACCGGTTCAGTGAATGTTATGTCATATTTAAGAAGAGTTGGGATAAAGGAAGAACTATCCTTTATTCTTCTTGCAAATGACCAAAAGCTCTTACTTCCACTAGGGAAAGAAAGGACTTTAGCACGAATACGCTGTTCGTGAATAAACTTTTCGCGTCGAAGTACTTTGGCACACTTGGGTCTTGCCTGTTTGCGTAGCAGTTCAGTATTAATGTTTTTATTAGAACGCTAGTCTCTGAACGCGTCCTCTTTGGATCTGACAGCATTCTTGCATGTCTGGTTACACCAACTTTTTTCCGATGGTTTAACCGAAATAATTTTCGTCGGAATGAATGAATTCATACCAATCAAAATTATCTTCTCGATCATTTCAGCAGCAGCATCTATGTCATTGTCCAGAAAACAAAGCTTCCAGTTAAAATGCTGATAAAAGTTGTTGAGCTCAGCCCAACGTGCCTCTTCGTAGATAAAAATTGTTCAAGCGAGACGAAGAGCTGAATACGAAAAGGACGCTGAAATGATACAGTGATCCGAATTACCCAGAGGTGCAAGCGTGTTAACTTCGTACTTTTCAGGGTGCGAAGTTAAGGTTCAATTAGACGTGACTTAACATAAGAAAACTTAACATAAACGAAACAGCTGATCGAACCAAACGTATGGGCAACAATGTAATTGATTAGTGGTGACTTAACATAATGCCAGCGACACAGGGTAAAACGTAGAAACCAATTGGTTTTTGGTATTTTGACATAGCATAGCGAGACAGCTGATTGGTGTTTTCATTTCTTTGGTGTTTTCTTGTGTTTTGATTTGCTTGAGTACGGACGTAAAATATTGGTAAGTTTTAGTTTATTGTTTTGGCTTCTTTTATTGGTTTATAATACATAATATTTTATTATTTCGTGCCTTAACGACAAAAGCAATCCCGATTTTAAGGATCGCGAAAAAAAGGCGCGCATGGATAGATGTTGCCAAAAATTTGGGAGTAGATGGTAAGTATGAAGTGTGTTTATTGTATTATGTCATTATAATAATATAATGTCGTTATATTCTCAACAGAAACTATAGCTATGAAGCGCTGGGCAGCTCTGAGGGAGCTCATTATACCAAGAAATAAATTCTCAATTTCTTCACCACTGCTCATATTTCTTTATTTTGTATTTGTTTGTTAAGCACTTTGAAGTAAATAAACAACGACAACATACATACCAGCTGTTTATTGTTATGGCACCACTAATCGATGACAAAAAGCTAAGTTACGGTTTTTGCTATGTTAGGCGTAAAAGTTTATGTTAAGTCACGTCTAATTGAACCTTTAAGAAGAAGTCAAGTAAATTTTGGTTGTGCCCTTGAACACACGGAATGTGCGTCGGTTCATTCACCAATTGCGTTATGTTATTATGCGCGGCGAAGAGCTCAGCGTATTGGCCCTCCGTTAGCATTTAATGACGTGAAGCCTTGTACCTAATTTCATTAAGGTCGGAAGTGTTTCACGCGATTTATCGGGTTGACAGCCCGGAAGGCAACCAAGCTTTTGTATGGGAGGTACCAGAATGGTTGTGGAAATCTCGCCTATTTTATCCAGTTAATTAGAACATTTACAGATTATTAAAAAGTGTGTGATTTGAAGATAATCACATTTACCAGAAAAAAGTTTTAGAAGTAATATGATTTTGTGCAAAATCTGTCGATGTGTAATGGAGGTACCAGAAGGGGCGTGGTCAAAACGCCCATTTGCAATCCCAAACTAAGTCTGGACAAATAATAGTCACTGATATCATTTCATTGTGATAGGTGAAGATGAATGTTGACCAGCCAGACAGACGGGCATGACTCAATCGCCTTAAAAAGTCTGAAAACGAATTTGCTCCAAAGGTACTAAGGGTGTAACATGGCTCCTTCTATGGGTTACATTTTTAAATTCTTTATATTAACTTCACCTGTCTGTATGCATGTATGTATGCCGAAAAAACTTTGGATTGATCCAATCGAGCTGAAACTTCGCAGGCAAACTAATGGCGACGACAGCTATCAAAATATGGGCGGGATTAGATAAAGGGGCGCGGTACCTCCCATACAAATCAGAAATTAAAAATCCATTATTTCTGCTCCTGTTAACGGTATTTGAACAAAATTGGTTATGTTGGTTAGTCGTATATATTCTAAGATCTGCTGCAAATATGGACGGGATTGGACAAAGGGCCGTGGTCATATATGTATAAGAGCCATGCATGAAGATTTTCTGTTTGTTATTTTACTGCTGTACATGCTGTACCGGTACCTTGCGAACGAAGAAATGTAAACAACAAAACGAATACCAAAGAGAAGCACAGCATACCGGTACGGTCAGATCATCGTACTCGCTCCGATTGACATACACTGGTTCTCGGAATTCGGTAATAGAGAAGAGAGCTTTGTTCGTATTCTGTAAGCGAGAATGTTATAAAATACTACGCCACAGAGCAAACTACACCGAACACGTAGAATATACCGTAAGTTTGTTTACTTTATTTTCTTTGCAATGCTCAGTGTATTTTAGTGCAGCGAACTGAAGAACTATGTAAATAATTCTAAATGAAGAGATAAAATAAAAATTTACTCATATTTTTTCAATCACTGTTAATAGAATGGTAAGGTAAATCGTTTGGTTATGGAAAACTATATTTGTTAAATTAAACAGTAAAAAACAACTTTTAAACAAATATAAAACTTAACAACATATTTTCAGAACCATACAAAATAATAAAAATCTACAAAAAGTATTTAATTTTAATTATTTTACTTATGATCTATCTTTTCTAAATATGACGTTTCCCATATTCACCTCGATAATAACCGAATATTACTCGTATATTCGCTTCATGTACATACACAAGTTACCGGCAACTTTTACTTCGGTTTAGCCGGCGCTTACGAATGCGAATACGTCAGTGTACTTTCGTTGTTATCTTCTCGTACCTATTCATACTGCAAAGCGTCGGTACGGGGTGTACCTCTCTTCGCACCCACAACTGAAGTGAAGTAGTGTTTATATATTACATACGAATGTTTTAGTTTATGCGAAAATGTGTGCCGTTGCAGGGCTCTAATATGTATGTATGTATAAAGAATTTATAGTCAAAAACTACATATATTTTTTACGGGTAGGTTTTTTTTCGTATTAAATGATATACATATGTATGTATACATATGTACCCTCATCCCTATTTGTGAGGGTATAAAAAAAGTTTAGAGATGGCACATGGTCCATACGGTGATTCCCGTGGAAAATATTCACAAGTATTTCCTGCTATTGTACATTGACAAATTCTGAGAGTCATTGTACATTGCACAAACACTTATGTATGTACATGCATATGAACATAGATCCACACACATGTTATTACTCATTTTATAAGTTTGTTGACTCTAAATTCTGTAGAAAATAAGGCGTATTTACCAACTGAAACAAGAAAACAATGATTCAATCTACTGTGTATTACTATTACCGAGAAGCTTGCAAGTATGTATAAGAGTGTGAGGGTGTGACATTAAAATGTTTAGTGTCTGCAGTACGACAAGGCGGTAAGTTTTTTCAACAATTAAATACGGGGAAACCCAAGTGTGATTCCCCATGTCGAACCATCAGAAGTGTAGTATACATATATATACATATATGTATATACATACACGTAAAAAAACGTACAACTGTTGGTTTTCATACACAATGATTTGTTTATACTGATTTTCTCCCAATCATACCTTTATGTCATCAAAGGTCAACGAATTTCAGTGATAAGAGATATTTTTGCTTACCAATAAAGTAGAAAATATTAACAACGAAAATATTCGCCCTAGCAAATACATATGTATGTGTGTACATACACTGCGAATCACATGAATAAGGAATCGAATTACATACACAGCCTTTACTCGATGCCATTTTTTTGCGTTTGTTGATAAGGGGTGTAGAGAAGCAAGAAGGGAGGAAAAAATGGCACGACGCGCCACCGCACCGGGTTTCATGAAATTTTATTGCAATTCTCTTTGTGCTCGTTCCGCATTTGTTATCATTTTGACATTTGATGTTATTGTTTCTTTCATTCTAGTTTTTCGTGTGTTGTGTTACATTGTTAGATGTTACGTGAAATAATTTAAAAGAAGTTAAAAAAAAGAAAAAGAAAGTTAAACATAAAAATTAATTAAAAATAATAAAGAACAATTTAATTTCTTCCTTCGAAAAAGCAATTTTTAGACTTATGGAGAACAAAATTTGACCGCTTACAAAAATGAACAGCACAGACAAGAACACTCACTAAAGAGAGATGTCAGAAAAAATGGCAAGGACTAATATCATGATATGGCAACGTGTAAAGGCACAAAGATTTGCGCTGCAATTTCAAAAGAGAATTGATAAAAATTGCAGCTAAAAATGGCATCGTGTAAAGATGGTGATATACATACAACCTTTAGTCGAATTCAGCATCTTAGCGAATTGTAGGAGATTTATATAGATTTTGTATAATAAAGTTCAAACCTTATTCTAATAAATAAACCATTTAATTTTCCCTATTAATAATTTGGTACTCAAGTCGAGGTTGTTGCTTGAGTACCAAATCATTAAAAGCGGAAATTTATAGAAAGGTCAAAAAATAAAAACAAATGTATAGCATTAAACCAGGTGGATGCCCAAAACCTTCTTATGGCAGAGCAACACCAATCCATATACTTATGTACATATGTACATACATACACTTTATTAGCACACAAAAGGAAAACAAATATTTCATTACGTACATACACTGAAAAAAAAAACAATTTCTGTTGTCATATCAGCAATGTAATACGCTTGAAATGTCTTACAATGCCTTTCAATATTAAATGCATTGTGTCCGTCTGTATTATTTCATACAAATCATACATACTGCTTTATTTATAAAATTTTGAGCTAAAAAATCGGTTTCCCTCTCGTGATTCATTCTGCAAAATAAACTTTTTAATTGAAACTCAAAGCACAAACTAATTTTTTTAACTGTTTCTCTCTCACGTAATCATTCAATAGCAACAAAATCAACGTTGAGAATAACTTCCGCCAATGCGTACCAACAAATCATACGAAAACCATTTTTTTGTACTCTCATTTGCTGTGCATATGAAAGTGTTGTTGCTTTGAACTTGGGATAGACAAAATTGTTTGTGTATTTCGCAGTGATGCCAATTTACCTCTGTTGGGGCTAGATTTAGCACTATTCGACCTTGCAAAACGCAGAAAAAATTTCAGTGGCGCTTTTTTGGAAAAAACTCGTAATGTGCACGCGTTTTGAGTTTTTATTTAGCCCTTTTGTATACAACACCGATTTTGCTAAAGAATGTTTTTTTTTTGTATTTTGGTCATTCCCGTTGTAATATATTGTTGCTAATGGTCTTGAACAACTGTTAATTTATATTGATGCATTACTGCGAATGACGGCCGAAGTATTTTCAAAAATATATTCATTTTCATTGACCACACATGCTAAGTTTGCTTCTATTTTTGTATTGGTTATCGTCCAAAAATATTCCAAGGTATGGGAAGCAGAATGCACTTTTAATCATGTAGATGCAAGAGAAAAACAAATATGTCAGACAATGGTGGTTCCGTCAAATCTCCACTCCAAACATTGTTTTCTTCGCTTGACCATCTGAAAGGATTTTCCAAAAGGGAGAGTTACAATTTAATAAAAAGAAGTTGCGTGTGAAGTACCAACGAATATGCCCTCGTTCAAATGACCGGCGGGGCTTCAGTGGTTGACGCGAAACCGAGAGTTTTTCGATAACTGGCGCATAGATCAAGCTGAATTCTGGCCTATTGCCATAGATCTGCGACTTATAGAAACCCCACAAGAAAAGACTTACCTGCTAAAATGCACGGTGTCTGTGGCCATTTCACGTCGCCTCTGCGTGAGATAAACCTAAAATCGGTCGCGAAGAATGCCCATTGTATCATCAACTGTGTACCATTGTCTTCGAAGAAGTAATGAGCGATGATGCCTCCGGACCACAATCCAGACAGAACAATGGCATTCTGTGCGTGCATGCCAATTTGTAATGACTGGTAAATTCCTAAATTCGGCAATGCTTGTTTATGTACCCGTTGATTCAAAAATGGGTGTCGTTGCCACAATTGAACACCCATTTTGATAAAAAAAAAAGAAAGTTTTATTGTTCGCACGTATTGCTCGGCGCTGTAACTTGCCATGTTGATTTGTCTCTATTGCCTGAAAAATAAATAACAGGAACTAACAATAGACAAAAAACAATGTAACCGCCAAGGACTGTCAAAATCTACCGGTCCCTATTGGAAACCACTTATTTATTAAGCGCGTTTTAGCACTTTCGGGATTTTTCTAGTTGTTTTCGTTATTTGGCGCGTTTTAGCACTTTTTTGGAAGTTCGACGGCGCGTTTCGTTCCTGCAGAGTTATCATCACTGGTATTTCGTACGGAGTGCTGTTTGTACCAGTGTTTAAAATGCTACCGCAATATCAGCCAAAACACCAATATTTAACAATAACATCAGCTCAAAAAATATATCAAATTTGTTTCCATCCCTCGCATTTGGTATTTCTGTTGTCATATTTTAATAGGAATTACAATACATAGTCCACTGCCATCGTCTGGCTTTCTGTTAAAACATCTGCACCCTTTTATCATTATTTTTATTTTGTCCACCAGCTACTGCTGCGGATAAAAAAACAACTGTAAACAAAACCAAGGTCGAGCTTTTGTCATTCCTGAAACTAAAAGCGCACACAATATGATAAGAAACAGCAAAAGAATGAAAAGAAAAGAGTAGCAACCAAAAATAGCCAGAAAATTCGATTCGCCGGTTTCGTTCACTGGACATGGGCAATTGCTGTAAAAATTGTTATTGATGGGGCTTTCTTCTTTTTTGTTTGTTCTTATTTTCTTCTTTTGGGAATCCCCTCTTTATATATTTTACTACACAGTGTTGTTAGTATTGTTTGAAATAATTTATTATATTGAGACAAAAACGCATGTCCGTCAAATTTACACCTGCAAAATTGTTTCACTGTAAAGAAAAATTCATTGTATGGAAATCCATCATAAGGAGATCAAAATACAGTAAAATTGTAACGAAAATGCTGTGTTCATTCATAATAGGTAGAGCTTCATTGTATAGAAGTATACTATAGAGAAGTTTGACTGTATAATGTATTAGTTTTAGTATTTCTCTTTATACCTATTTGGAAAATTTTAATTTTCATGTATCTTTGCCAATGAATTATCTTAAATATATTTATGTTGAAATTGTTAACAAGAGCAGTGAACAAAAACATAATTAAAATAATCCGTTTAGCATAGAAAATTTCATTTCAGTAACATCAACCCTTTACAAGTTACTATGTATAAGAATACTAAAAGAAGAAATCATCAACACAACGCTTTTCTTCCCATCGCTCAAAATAGGAATTCATCAAAAATCATTCGATTGCTATTTCATGTGCTTTTTTATGTCCATTCTGTTGCTTTTTCAATCAGCTTCATTGATGCCATGCAATTGCTTTTGCGTTGTGTCTTGTTGTTTTCTTTAGCAACAGGAGTAGCTGGTGGACAAAAAAAAAATAGCAATGCATAATCGATCAACATGCTTCTTCTGTATGAAACAAAGAGCCAGCTGGCTGCTTTTCCTGCTGCATGTGTGATTTTTAGTAGCTGTGGCATAAGTTGTGATATAGCTATTTTATTACTTTTAGCATTTTAAACACTGGTTTATACACAGTGGAAAGCACAGCCCATAGAGTAATACATTTATAAAGAGCCGATATTCGGTCGGTGTGATAGAATCTGGACGGCTTACACCAGGTGGGGTAACAAGCACTGCTGACTTAAATTTATCATGTCGTTTTGGTTGAGAACCGTGAAATTTACTTTTGAACTTTATTGTTATCATTTATTGTTAGTATACATTGGTGTTCTGGTATTATTAAAGTAATACTTTCCAACATCCAACGTTCATATGACACCTGACCAAATGTCTAAAATTTGCTGAGTATTGGCCGTGGGCACTCCTGCATTAAGCCATGTAATAATAATGACAAAATAGAAACTTTTCAAAGTATGTTTCTTGTTATCTTGGAAATAAGCAACTACTTTTTTTGAATCACTTGAATAAGGAATTTTTAAATTTTGATCAAGTAGGCCATGATTTCAATTTGTAGTGTGTACATACTAGAGATGGGAACGAGTCACGTGATTGACGTGAACGTGAGCAGGACCAAATTTTGCTCACGTGAGCGTGAGTAGCGAAAAAAATCTTAATGCGTGAGTCCAATCTTTACGTGAGTGACTGTGCGTGATCACTATTTTCGCGTGAGTCACGCATATTTCGGAATGGTTGATAACATTTAATTTCGATATTCTTATTACTTTGTTAAACAAAGTACTTTTTGGAAGGCTTCTAATGTCAGTTTCCTGTAATAAAGCGTCGTTAATCATCTTCTGTATTTCAAGGAAATCTGATACAAGCGAAGGAGTTTTTAAATGCTTTAAAGTATTTAAAAGTGGGAATACATACTATCAGAACTTCTAAACTAAATGTCTGACTATTTAAGAATGTACTAAGTATTAGTAGGACGGGAGTCATGCATTCAGAATCTGGTATTTAGAGGTTCCTTGTTTCAACGTACGTTTCGCTACAGGGTGACAGGGTTACAAAACTTACATGGCATGTAACTACATGTTGTGTCTCCTCTAACCGTTACAAATATATTTGGAATAAAATGTTTAAAATGTAAACATTCGCACTGACTTTCTTTAGATTTTTGGTAATAACTTGCTCATTTTGAGTCAAAATGTACTTCTAAAAACGCAGAGACCATTGCCAAAACTTCAAACAAGTGTAAGTTGAAAATATTTTTAAATTATTTTAAACCGGTTGGTAACTTTTCAAATTTAAAATTTTTTTCAACTAAAAAAAATAAAATAAAAACTAACTGCGGTGGAAAAATGTGCATGTTAAACTTTTGAATTCAACTATCTTTGAAACGGTCAGACTCCGCGTGTTTTTTGTTTGCGCTTGTAAGTAGAATCTCGAAAACAAAAAATCTGGTTACAGGTTTCAAAGTTACATGCCGTGAGCGTTTGAACATCACCAACACCCTCACGTTCTGTAGCAAAATGTGCGTTGAAACAGGGTGCATTTTAGCTACAATATTCTGAAAGCCTGACTACTCTCCTATAACTACGTGAAACATTCTAATAAGTCGGTTATCGATAGCAACCGAACCTCAGTTGCGTTGTCAGCTGACAACGCCACTGAAATAAAATTTAGTATTATGTATGGCAAGTTTGGCCAGTTGCCGTAGGTAACAGTGTTTCCTGTCGATAACACAGTTTTGACCCTTCGTCAACTGTAAATAATATAAACAAACAATAAATCTAGTGTGCGAGAAATAAACGTGTCTTTAGGAGGAAAAGAAAAACTTTTTAATAATAATGATAAGTTCAGTGGAATTATTTTTTGCCGAGGAAGACAAAGTACAAAACGTGGCATCTATTAGAAACACTTAAGGGATACAACTCTAATTCTTTAGAATTGTGGGGAATAATGAGTGAATTTTATTGCTGAGAATAATTGATAATAAACAATTCCGTTATTAGGTTCAAGGCATATTTTCGCCTTCCAAAAGAAGCAATAGTTTATTTAGTGGATATTTTGGAAAATGACTTCAAACGAAGTCATCGGGCGACAGTAATACCTCCGCTTTTAAAAGTTTGTGTAGCTTTAACGTTTTTTGCGGAGGGAAGTTTCCAAAACTCCCATGGCAACGAATTCAACCTTGGCCTGGTGCATCTAATTGAAAAAAACATTTGTAAGATGTGGATTATTTCAAAAATGACGGAGGAAGAAAAGATTCAAAATAAAATCCGGTTTTACTAGAAAACGAAGTTATCGGATCTATAGATAGGACACACGTACGTATGATTGAAGTGAAGGAAGAAGTTCGCCATTTATACATAAATAAGAAAGGCTAGTTTAGTTTGAATGTTTTGCTGGTAAGTTATAATACTATAATTATTTTCATAACAATGATCGAATTGTAGATGTGCGACTACGAAATGCGAATCGAGTATGTTGGCGCCAGACATCCTGGTTCTACTCACGATGCCCTCATTTGGAACAAAAGTCCACTGAAGCAACAGGTTGCTGATTTCAGGCAAACACATGGCTACTAGGGCTAAATTGCCGGAGTGCGGTCGCAGCACAAAAGTTGATAAATAAAGGCCAAAATTAGAGAAAAATTTAGAAAACGAAAAATATGTAATTTTTTGTCGGACGGACCTATGTTTAAAGTCTGGAAAATAGTTCTTGAATGTTTTTAAAATGACTAGCAATGAAGCAGATTCATCATTCCCTTTAATTTGAACACCCACACTAAATGTTGACATACTATATGGTAAATTGGGTGTATATGGGTGCACAGATGCCCTTCCACAAAAATGAAGACACCATTAAATTTGGGATAAAAATACCTTTCATTTGAGTACTCACAGTTGCCTGTTCTCCAAGAAGTCTCTAACTGGACTCGTTTTTTTTTTAAACTGTGGGCCCCATAGGCCTTGCCGACAACAAAAATATATTTTTCGTGTTCTTATATTTTTCTTTAATTTCGTATTTTCATAAGTTTTGAGCTGCCCGAGCTCCGACAATTTTGCCACTACTAGGTTATATTTTATATAAATAATATTGTACTCATTATGCACAAATTTTTATAAACATTACAATTTAACAACAAAAAATTGGGATTTTCTTTAGAACCACAGTTTTTGGCTCCTTATCGTTCACCTGAACGTTTTGTTTTAAAAACTATACACCAACCAAAACTTCGTGGTTGCCAATATAACCTCTATCAAGCAACTGAAGTTGCTAGCTGCCACATGTAATAACTTTTCATTTCTTTCATACACATATTCAGCCTTATTACGTATGTCGTTGTCGTATTTCGACTACGACAGTTTTGTAAAAGATTAAAGATAACACGCCAACTTTGTCTTTAATCTTTTACAAAACTGTCGTAGTCGAAATACGACAACGACATACGTAATAAGGCTGAATATTTCCATCCAGCATTTGCAAGCAATACTTATTCGCCAAATTTGTGGCGAAAGTTGAAGTTAGCACACTTGTGTGAAAGCGATTCACTACTACTAATAAGCGAGCGAAAGCAAGCAGAAGGGAGGATGGTCATTTTTCGAACTGAAACCCGGTTTTAAAAAAATTCCAGATTTTTGACGCAATCCGCAACAGAAACATATCGAAACATTTCCGACTTAATTGCAGAAATTCTGCTATTCGTATATTTTTTTTCTGTATCCGTTATATTGGGTAAGCCCTATCGATCTTATATTCTTCCGCTGTTAGTAGGTCTCTTTCTATTAGTTTATCTTGACGAATATTGTAATTTAACACTATTTGGCCATTAGACATCAAATTGCAAGTCGTTAGAGCGGGGTTAAGGTATTCCCCGATTTCGAAGTTTCGAGAGACAAGCCACCAAAAATATCAAATATTTTGTCATAATAAAATTGGCTGTTTGTGGAAATCAAATTCCATGTGATAACTTGATTGATTGGTCAAAATGCTTCAAATTACAACAAATACATAAATCACAATATTAAAACTGCGAAATCTGTTTCTAACACAAGAATATTTACTCAAAACAAATTAGAAAATATAAATAGTAGTTTTTGGTCACTTTCTATTGCAAATTTCTTTATATTTACCAATTACATTAATTTTTCAACTCGAAAATATTTGCAGTTAGTGTATAGTAAATCTGAATTTAAACAATTAAAATAAAACAAGTTATGGGAATATTTAGATAATTTTTTCATGTATGAACATATTGTAGTTATATTTTTATTTACTTCTTAATTAAATCTAATAAGTTGCTATCAATTTCTTGTATGGCTAACGCAAATGTGTGACAGTTGATACTTTGTACATTACGTTTAACGTAATTTAACATAACTCTTGCTTCTGTTAAGTAATAATCAGGAATATCTAATTTTTGTTTCCAACTTGCATTAGAGTTAAATGCGTCACATAATTTGGAAAATATCTGTTTATCGTCTAATGCGATTTCTAATTCGGATGAGCCAAAATATTCATCTTTGATCGGCTCTTCTTTAATTTGCGTATCCATTAGATATCTGTCATCATCTCTTAAATTTAGATGTGCAGGTTCTAAGCTGTCATCATCATCATCTTCTGTCGATGAAGACGATTGTTCTTCTTCTTTTATTATTAGGTTTGAGCAATTATCATCCAAATCGCTGAAGGGTATTACAGACTGTAATGATGATGTGTATTTGGGTTTCAAAAGTAGGCCCAAAATTTGTGCAGCCCGTTTACTAGATGGTGCCAATTGTTTGGCCACATCAATGGGTGTATGGCCAGCAGTATTGTAAGTATTTACCAACGAAACCACTGGTTGAGTTTCAAACATTAACTGTATTATTTCCAAATTTTGTTGCTGTACAGCAATATGTAAAGCATTATTGCCATCTGCTGAGTTGGGAACAGCTACTGTGGATTTATCTAGCTTTATTAGTTTCGAAGCTATATCATAATTGTTGTCCCTTATCGCTAAATGTAAAGGTGTAAAACCATCATCGTTCAGAATATTTATCTGAAGATCCTTATTAGAATTTATAAAACATTCCAAACATTCAGTATTAGCTTCGCGAACTGCTATGTGTATTGCAGTATCATATTTTGCATCCTGTATATTCGGATTACAGCCCAAATTCAGAAGAGGTCTTATGTATTGCGGACGATTAAGTAAACATGCACAATGTAACGCCGTCTGATTTCTAGTATTCAGTATTTTATTAAAGAGATGTTCCAGTTTAAAATGACGCAAAATGTGGCATAGGGACATTGCAAATTTAATATTGTCGTTAATAACCATTTCATGCATTAAAGACTCTCCTTGTTTGTCCGCGTACTCTACATATAGCTTAACTATTTGATCTGAAGACTTTGCATATCCTTCCGAATCTGATGATAACGTTTTTGAGCTAAAATATATGTCGGTTATTTTATGCATATAACTGCTAGGACTGGACTGGATCGAACTTGCTGCAGTGTTAAGTTTCTGCTGCTGTTTAGCGCTATCCATAAGTTTTTTACTTATCATCACTTTCTTATAATGCAGTAACTTGTCTGATGTCGTGCTAGCGGGTGCTCCATCTCGTTCGATCTTGCCAGCATTATTAGCTAGTTCATTGTTCATTGAACTATCATTATCCAAGTAATTTAGAAACAATCCACTAAAAATAGTTTCCTCTGAGAATTCTTTAACCTTCTGTTTATATTCAGGACTCGATAATATTTTATCGAGTTCCTCCGACAGTGTCTTCGAGAAATGAGGGCCAATTGATTGCTGCTGTTGCTGATCTTGTACAGTTTTCGGTATGTCCCCTGAACTTAAGGACCCCGAATGACTTCCACTGCTTCCAGAGGCCGTTGAACATGTACGCTTACGTTTGCGTAAGTAAACCTGCTCTCTTGGTTTGTAACGGAATGACGACGGAGGGTAGCTACGTTCATCGTCTGATGGACGCATTAACTCTACAAATACTTCGACCGACTTGTCAATGTCCTTATCTTTATAAGGTGGTGTTCGGCAGGAAATCGCATACTGATGGTGCACATCCGATTCACGAAAAGTGGCAAATGCCTCCCATACCAGTTCATCGTCATTCATTTCGAAGAAACGAACTTTAATGTTCTTCTTGCTCACTTTTTCCACCAATAGTATAAGATCTTGGCCACCTGATACACATCCTGCGACGATACTTAGTCGCGTTATACGCAACTCACCAGTTTGAGCCGATTTACGATTGTTAATAGCGTTCGAATAAACAGGAGCAGCGATGGGGGTGTAAAGATTATTATCTTCCAATCGAAATGCTTCAAAACATAACCGGACCTAGCAAAAAAGTTGTATATTTAGTATTTTGTCTGCGAAACATATTTATATCATGTAGTATTAAGAACTCTGATGAACGGGAATCTTCAAATGCAACACAAAGCATCCATGACAATTTTTTTGTGACATGAAATTGTCTAGGTATGGACCACGACTCCGCTTGTAAACATCGTGATGATTTGCATTTTTTAACCATTTATTTGGTTCAATAGAGTTCTACATCTACATATGTACCTAAAACGCTTAAATTTATTACCTGGTTTAGATTCATATCCTTAGCTTCTTTCTCAGTGTGCTTGTACAATTCTTGGTCCTCCTTCGTGGTCAAATCGTCACGCCCCAGTTCGAACTGTAAACGCTTGCGCTTCTTCTTTAGCAATTCCTCAACAATAAATTTTTTTGCCGTATGGATTATTCCCATATTTTTAAATTCGGCAAAGTATCCGCAATCCTTAGAGACTTTTAACTCATGTGGATCACAAATATCATGTTCGTCCTTGCGAACAACTAATTGATGCGAATGGGGACTGTCGCGATTTGTTTGGAAAAGACTGCAACGTATAATGGCAGAACCACTGTAATCGAAAAGTTCAACTTCCGGGAAACTTTTGGTACTACGATTCGAATTGGTGCCATTTAGGGAACCATGTGTTCCATGCATTTCTGACTTGTAACGAAAGCGAAACTTTTCCACTGGCTGCTCTGTAATACGCAGCTTGGCCGGATACTCACGTTTTAAAGTCGAGTATGATGCGGCATTAGAAGGTTGTTGGTAATTTACCAGCATTGCCGAAGAATTTTGTAGATTTCCACCAAAGTTATATTGATTGGCCATGTCGTTGTTGTAAATTGTCGATTGATTTATTGAAGGTGGCTGCAATTGCATGAATTGCTGCGAGTGTTGTTGATGGTCCGATGTCATCGGCAAAGTCAAGTTCGTGAACTCTGGTAGTACTGATGCGGGCGATTGTACCGGTGAATAACCAGACGAACTTGGTGAGTTGCCAGGACCTGGTGATGTTGTAGAATAACCACTGGTAGTACCCGACATTGACGATTCGCTCATGTAACGAATTCTCTGGTTAGTGTCCATATCGACAATATCCTTGTCTTGCATTGTTTGGAAATAGTGTGGCAACATTGTTATCCAAGTGTTTATAATTTATCCAAATCGTAGAAAAACTTAATTTTGTATAAAGTGCAATATATTTTAATACTTTTTATGACGATTTTTTGTGCTGCGTAATTTACTTTGCAACTTACGAGTTCAATATTGCAATGTCGAACACTCTCACAAAAATAATTATTAATGCCTGTGAAAAACAGCTTAGCACTCGGGTGAATGATAAATGGCTGTGTTCGCTCGTCGGCTACTTTTTTTTTCTTGTTTCAGCTTTTAAAAATGGTTCTTCCCCGTATGACACAAATTTGTATTTCTTTTTATTTGTTTGCAAGATGGGGAAACACGAGGCGTCAGGGACAGATCTCAAATTAAAACGTTGGTGTTGGTGACTCAACGAAGTTGTCGCGTTCTACACGTTATAGTCGTTTGCACTGCTTTCCTTTTAATTTGGAAATTACTTGGTATTTTTCACTCAAAAGTACAATAATTGTGGTACTCAACCATATCGGTTAACAGGCAAAACAAGAATGACTGAGCTAACTTTTAAGAGATATTTAAACTTAATGGAAAATCCAAAGCTTTTTTATGTCGTCCTTATTTCTCACATGGACCACATTTACATGACGGGACTTTTTGATGCCTTTTTCAGTTCTCTTTTGAAGTTGCTGCGATCTTGCCCATGGTACAAATGCAAGGTAGTAACACAAAAACTTATCATGGTAGAATTATCTATTAGGTAGTCGCATTAGTATTTCCGTGGTTAAGCTGTCAAAATTAGTTGAATAATGAAGAACACTATGTACACAAACATTTTATAAGCTTGTCTAACTTGATACAAAGTCTATGCCATGGTAAAATAAGTAAGGTAAACGAATTAGGAATTGTTACAACAAACACAGGCATTTTGTTTGGTGTCCATAATCTGTCAAATTTTCTTCATGTGTGTATCTCCTGTAAAAGTAAACAAAAAAGTACACAAACAAAATGCATGTGAATTTGACATAAGAAAAACACCTAAGCAAGAAATATGTTGAAATAAGCTGTTCTACCGAGTTTACCTTACTCATTTTACCATGGTCTATGCTATTAAATTGCATTTTGATTGAAATTCTTTGAATTTTATTAACAAACAAATAGAAACAAAATCGAATTTGACAGCTTACCCAGGGAAAAGATGAAACAACCATCAATCAGCTGGGCTGACACGTTTACCCGATAGATAATTTTACCATGAACATTACCATTGTTCAAATTTTCGTACCCAGATATTGTAAAAATCAGCTGAAACAATGTCACACAACCATGTACAATTGTGAACATCCATATCATGATACAAATACAAGGTAGTAGCATTAGCATTGTTGTAATTTCCATACCCAGTTATTGGCCGTCGGTGGTGCAATGGTTAGCGCGCGCGGCTCTTGTACATGAGATCCTGCGTTCGAACCCTGCTCTGACCACCTTCAAAAAGAATTTCTTTCCGCGGCGGTCACCTTGCATAGTGACGGCGACACTATCGAGTATATAGCCATGATAAAGCTTCTCAAAATACCGTTCGGAATCGGTGTAAAACTGTAGGTCCCAATCAGTGAGTGAAAACTGGAAAGCGCACAGCTCAGTGATTGTGAGAAGTTCTCCCCAGTCCCCTCGTGGGATGTAATGGGAAACCATTTATTTTTTTTAGTTATTGTCAAAATCAGCTGATAAAAATGTACACATACATGTGCAATTGTGAACATTGATAGATGAAACCAAACGAGAACGCACTCACACAAACAACTTTGACATTTACTGGGTACGATGAAATGTAAACAAATGAAATCATATGGGCTGACGCTACTACCTTGTATGTGTATCATGATCCATACATACGAGTCTAACCATAATCAAACACGTTACAGACGACGATTTTTTTTCCTGCATAGGTTTCTTATGGCAGGGGAAATCGTCACGAAAATCCTCTTCCAATTCGTTTACGGTGCGTTTACACGTGACAGTTTGCGACAAGACAGTTGAGAATATGTATTAACTGTCAAAAACAGAAAAATTTTTGTGTGACGTACGCGTCCAGCCAGTTATAAAGACAGTACAGTTTCAAGCAACCGCCGACAGTGTCGTTTCGTTAAATTTCGTGTTCTGATTTTTTGTTTTTACAATGGAACTGATGTACTCTGCAAAATTAGACATGTATTCATGTTTATATGTTTGTATTGTCAAACAATATGTCAATAAAAATTAGGAAAATTTTCAAATGTTTTGCTTTTTTCTCAAATTACTACGAAACGTCACCGATAGGGCCGATGGCTGAACTAGTAGAGGTTGACGCAGTAGGATTTGTTGTAATTGTGTGAACCAACAACAGGCATTTAGTTTTTGTTTCATGACTCTAACCGTCAAATTCAACACAGATCCATATGAACAAACACAGTAAACATAAAAGAACAACAACAAAATACACTGAATTTGAAGTCGAGCAACTTATCCAAAGGTCTAAGGGCCCCTTTAAACGATATACATTTTCTAAATTTATTATGATTTTCGTACATGAAATCCTATACAAAAATATGCAATTTAATCTAAATTATTAATTTTGCATAAATTCATGCAAAAATCATGGTTTTCAAAATTTGATAAAACAATTAATTTTAAACAAATTAAATTGTAAAATAAGAATAAAATTTAAACAACCTAACTCGAAACAAGTTCAGAAATTTCAGTTAAGTAAAACGACTTATGGCCAGTTTTTAAGTGGGTAGTTAACTATCGGATTACTTAATCTTAATTCTAAGTTAATTAGAGGTTAACTTTGCATTTAGGTTTTCAGTGGTGAGTTAATGTAAGTCGCCATATTGTCAACTAATATGGCAACCCTTGTATTCTTATTGGAAAAAACGTGTGTTTTGGATAAATACCAAAACAACAAAGGTGAACAAACAAAATGGAATTATGTAAAATAAGAAATAAATGCATAAAACCGAAGCAATTTTAACAAAAATGTGTAAAAAACTATATAGGCGCAACAATTCAACGATCTGGACTCAACGTATGTGTACAAATACGCAAATCTGGAACATGTATTTCATACAATTTTCATTTCTCCCTTTGACACTCAGTAATTTGATTGTCATAATAATATGGTTCTCACTATAAGTTAACCAACCAACGTTGGGTGGTTAAATCATAGTTAAACAATGACTAAAAAACACAATTCGATGTTTAACCACAATTTAACTAAGAAACGAAGATCACCACTGACTGAAAAACTGGCCATTAAACATACCACCCTCACCTTTAGTTATCCTTTGGTTCTGAGATCCATTTTAGTTAATGTATGAGAAGTTCATACTACAAGCTTACAAGGTCAGGAACATTGTTCTAATTGAAAAATGTTTGGTTTTTGTCGCAACTATAGACAATTCAGTTAAACTCATGCCTAACTTCTTTGCCTGAATTGATATACATATATTTTTGTTTTCGCAGTCGACAAACCGTCAATTACCCGAGGTAAATTTGTCAATATTCAATAGCAGAGTGATATGTGTAAAATATTATCTGTTACCAATTTAGGATGTGTTGTGTTTTTGGAGTATTTATCATGACTTCCAGCCAATTGTCCGCTTAACATTTGAATGGGATGTACCAGAATGAGTGGGGTCATAACATATGTTTTCAATCCCAAACTAAGTTTGGTTAAATACTAGACAATGACAATGTTGCATTGTGTTCGGTAAAGGTTCACCGCAGTTACCATGCTGACCAGCCAGACGGACGGCATGGCTCAAGTTTTAAAAGATCCCAAAACGAAATTGGTCCGCAGATACTTTAGGTATGATTCCTTCTATGCGTTAACTTTTCTCAGTATCAAATGATATATACCCCCATCCCTATGGGCGATGTTGTTCGATTATGTATGGTCTACGAAAATTTATTTTTTTATTGAATATAAGGCGTAAAGTGCCCGCATTACGACAATTGTTGATTATTTCAGTTTTAGCACTTTTTTTTTTTGCAAATTGCACTTTATTTGGCATGTTTTTTTTGACAGCTGCATAAGAGTCACGAATTGCAAATTCAGGGGGGATTTTGATAATTCTCTTTCACTTCTTTCGTGTTTCACATGGCCGTAAAGCAGCTGTATACAAAAAGTCATAGTACAATAATATGTTCATGGTGAAGTCGTAAGAACAGCTGTTTTCATTTTTTTTCATGAGGTTCTTCGCTTCGGCTGTCACACTCACATGTATTTTGTTTTTGTACTCTTTTGCATTCTTGTGTTGTTGGTACGCATTTGTGTAGAGTTTGACAGCTGAAGCTAATAGAACAAAAACAAAATGCCTGTTGTTGCTGCCTACAACAACAACACGCGCTGCTATTACCGTGAAGATATTATTGTACCATGCAAAAAGTGTTGAAAAATTGTTATGAAGCAATTTCTTAAAAAATTAAAACAAGATTATCACGAATAGAAAAAAAAGAAGATTAACTGACAATACGTCACAGAGTCATCGTCTGAAAGCACATGAATTTACTAAGCGTTACCAAAAGAGAATGAACACAATGTCCCAGGGTCGTAAGTCATCGTATAAAACACGAAATACAAATACAAGGTAGTAGCATTATCATTGTTGTAATATCCGTACATTGTATATCATGGTACAAACAAATGGTAGAAGCACTAGCCCAGCTGATTTTAACTTTTTTCTGGAGTTAGTTTTTCTCTTATGTCAAAGTTTATTTACTTTGCTTGTCCACCGTTCGCCTATAATTGTTGTTTTTGAGATGTTTTCTCCGTAAAAATCAAATAGAAACGTTTTAATTTTCATACTTAAACACTTTCAAAATATCAAAACACACGCACTTTGTAAATGACACTTTTTCCAATTTTGCATAATTTTCATTATTTTTCAATCAGTTGAGTTGAATACAGGCACTGAGCAAAAACAAAGTGCCTGTTGTTTTTGGCTTGTTGTATTTGGTGTTGTACTGCAGCTACCATTATATTTCTACCATGTTGTATATCGTGGATATGTTGTACTACGAGTATGCTCCTAACATTTCATGACAAGCATTACAAGACAAACTATGCCGCATTGTTTTTTCTTTCTGATTATCAATGAAAACCATCAACATAGAGTTATTTTCATTTTCCTCTTACGTTTGAGGTTCACAAACCTGATTTTGGAATAATGTTCGGTTGAATACATTTTTTTTACACATTTCCAATGGCATTTATTTACACTTGTTCTTAAAAGCCAACACACATTAAACATTAGTATTTGGTAATTTTAAACAACGAACCGATACGTGCACTCTTAATAACGAAAATACCCTCTTATTCAGCTTCAAGGGAATGGATACAAATGGCATGGTAGAGCTTTCACGATATTTGGATATCAACATTGACAGCGCTTATACGAGGCGATTGTCGCATGCGATTCAAAGGTTTGGTTCATGGTACAATATCTACTTGGTAATAGCAGCAGGCGTGGTTGTAGTTGTAGCAAGGGGTACCGATGAGACAGCTGATCACGTATGTAGGTACTGGGAGAACTTTTAGGAAATATTTTTCAAAGAAGAAACGGTGATAGGTGGCTGGAAGAATTCGAGTGGCGCTGTGCGAATTTTACATTTGCTGCCGTGTGTCAAACCAAAAGTACAAAACACATCAACTGGGAGGAAATTTGGCAATTAAATCGTTAAAAAAAATGGCTTAAACCTAGAATAGGTCGGCAACTCGCTTCGGCTCCAAACTATTACCATTGGATAGAACTTTTAATTTTAAGTAAAAAAAATTAAATAAAAAAATCGGGGGCAACGCCTATTTTCGGAGTTGTGGGCACCCAAAGTTCGGACATACAGGATGATACTACGAGTGTGGTGCCGTGTTATGGGACCGATTTCAAAACTTTTTTGTGTAAAACGAGTCGAAATAAACAAAAATAAATAAATACATTTTTTCGATAACTGCTTAGTTATCCACGTATCGGATTTTTAAAAATATCCAGAAAATATTTTTTTTTCAAGCAATCGAGTGATTTTTCGGATTTTGCGACACATCGACTTCAGGTAGAGAGGGAATTTTAACCCCCCTGCCTGAGCACGGCCGGGCGACTAATTGCAATATAAATTTAACGATTTTCCAAAAGTTCTACCACACGGTACGAGCAACATAGGTCCCTGCCAGGGCTACTTGGCCCGTAACTCCCAAAATAGGGGTTCCCCCCGATTTTTTTATTTTACTTTTTTTACTTAAAATAGCGATCCCTACAACCAAAAAAAAAAAGCAAAAAAAATTGGACGTGCCGATCTATACTAGGTCTGTTCCAAAAAAATATTTAGTGGAAAAAAAAACAATGTGTAATGAAGTGTTAAGAGTAAAATTATTTGAGTAGATCACAATTAACATTGTTAAAATTAAAGATTTCTCTCATTCAGTTTTCCAAGCGTGCCACGGATATTTTTAGAACATAAAACATCTGTAGCAAACTGTTGTTAATATTACTCTCTGGCCAAGGCTGATCTAGTCGAGGTTAACGCATTAGAACATCTTATTTTGCTTATGACTATCTGTCAAATTCAGTGTATTTTGTTATTTTACTTTTTTGTTTACTTTGTTTGGTAATATGTATTTGTGTTGAATTTGACATTCAGTCATAGAACTAAAACAAAATCCTTGTTGTTGGTGCGTTAACCTCTACTAGATCAGCCTTGTCTGTGGCTCAACTGCCTTAAAAATTTGGGAGGCAGTAAATATTTGTCACTTGCAGCAAATAAAATGTCAAAATGAAAAACCTGAGATTGTACAAATGTATTGGTATTTGGTGAAACAATATTTATAACTATTGTGTACATTTGTTTTAAAAAATTTTAAATTATATCGCAAAATCTGTTGGTGGTAATTCAAAATATGAATTTCATACATAAGTTTCAGAAGAAAAAACATTTTAATACCGACTTTTTGCAGATGTTGAACACATGGCAATACCGGATTCCTATTAATTCGTAAAGAACAGATAATGTGGCGATGACTTTTGTCTTCGACGACATTTTTGAAATAAAATTGCAGTTGAATGTGTGGACACTACTAAAATATGTTTATGTTTTCGATAATACGAATTCTCAACTTCTCATATTTCTACCCAGGGATTGAAAATATTCTTTTTAATTCTTTCATATCTTTTGCTAGACATTAATGGTCAGTTTTTCAGTCAGTGGTGATCTTCGTTTCTTAGTTGAATTGTGGGTAAACATCGAATTGTGTTTTCAGTCATTGTTTAATTATGATTTAACCACCCAATGGTGGTTGGTTAACTTTTAGTCAGAACCATTTGATTTCAGACAGTCAGTAATGTCAAAATGAGAAATGTAAGATCATGGTAAAATAAGTAAGGTAAACCCAGTAGGAAATGTTACAAACAAAAACAGACATTTTGTTTGGTGTCCATATCTCAAATTTTCTTCATGTGTGCATCTACTGTAAAAGTAAACAAAAAGGTACAAAAACAAAATACATGTGAATTTGGGCATACAACTATTTTAGCAGCAAAATCATATCTGCACCAAAATTTCACCAACAGTATAGGCTTATGCGCTGAGTTGAAAAATAAGTTTTGTTGTTTCTTGAGATATAGGCCTTTAAAGCTTGAGTATATAATCGGCCATATCTCAGGTATTTATAACCGGATCTGCTTGAAATATGTATCATTACAAAGCTCTTGTGAAACTCTATAACTCTGTATATAAATATATTCCCTTTTATTAACCCATTGAGGGCTCATTTAAAAAAAATTTTTTAACCTCACTTTTTTGGTTTAATCAACTTGTTCTTGTCTTTTCTCGTTGTTGTCTTTTATTACTGTTGTCCTTTGTTGTAGTTTTCACACACCAAATTTGTTTCCCTTCTGCTTGACTAGTTGGAATATAAATTTAACGATTTATGAAATTTATTTCATCAGGATCGGATAATAAATGTCAGTTATGCGCGATTATACATCAAGCTTTGGAGACCTAATTTCGGAAAATATGGACTTCCGCAAACTTTTTTCTTTTAAATCCGCATTTATGCTCTCTCTACCAGGCAAAAAAAAAAAAACGAAAAAACCCAATTTTACTGCTAAAAGAAATTTGCTCCATTTTTTCTTTTGATTTGAAATTTTAATGTCATGGTTCTTGACTTTTTTTTGTGGGAACAAAAAATCCCATTTATTCATGGTTGAAAGACAAGGTTGTATCGTTAGAACAGCTGATTTGATTTTTTTCATTTGACGCACTTGGGAAATGTCAAATTTGTTTACATTTGTTGGTTATAAGTTGTTTACAGACGCGGAATTAAACAACAGACGCGAATACGAGTTAGAGTTTCACACACACAAACAATTTCAATTATTAATTTCAATCTTCATTAATTTGGCAAATATTTCTTTCCAATTATATCACAACTGATTCAAAAATGCACATTTTGTTTAAATTTTATCAGCTGAGTTTGACAGAAGCCAAGTGCGATTTTGCACATGATTACACACATATTTACTGCTACTACCGTGATTAGTGTGCCCTGCATTTATTGCTTTCAACGACATCTACAAAATTACCCATTACACTAAAATGTTCCAAACACTTGTGCTTCATCTATTAGTCTCTTTATCTATGGTTCTATGTGTCTAATATTATACTATGCACAGGCAGTAACAGCGGCCTTTATAATTGTTGGCAAGAACAGATATTTGTATGGGATAAGCCTGTTGATATTGCCTTCAGTTACAACACCGCGTGCTATCACCTGTAGTAAATACACCTTAGATACTTGTTTTTTATATTAAACGTAAATTTTATCTTTCAATTGCAATTTACCTTTCCAGTTGCAAATACTATATTGGTATTTGTTCTAGTTCACTTTATTAACACACAATGTGATCTTGCGACAGTCGAAATCAACCCCTTTAACTTTGAAAACAAAAATTAACTTAGCGCGTGGTGGTATACATACTTATGTATATCCAAAGATGTGTACGAATGCGTAAATACAAAGCAAAAACGGAATGAGAATAACAAAACAATGTAGATAGATTTTCTCCAAAGTACACTGAGAGAAATTATCGATCTTCATAATGAAACATTTAGAGCAAAGCTAACATTAGGCGTGTTTTGGTTAAACCGCTTGCTTAGATTATCACTTATTTTGTATGGAGAGCTAAGCGGTATTAAGCGGCACTTGAAGTTACCGCTTCCATTTACACACACTCATTCCTATAAGTACATACATAATTATAAAAAATTGTTACTAAAAAACTAAGCACGCACATCCCAGCCCCCGCTATGTGTATTTTCTTCATTTTTGTTTTTATTTCAAATTTTATTATAGTGAAGAAAAAACGGCGCAATTTGGCATCCCTAGTAGAAGAGAACCAAAAAAAGTCGACGTGATTCACTCAAACGCATTTCTTTCCCGCGTCATAACTTGATTATTTCATACTTTTTACATACTTTATAGCGGCATTCATGCAAACGTGAAAGCCGAGAACTTTTGCTCAGCGCAAGTTTCCCTCGCACCGTTGCATGAGGCACCAGGTAAAGTGGCTCAGCGTAGTTGTGCTCAAAACCATATCAGCTGACCAAGATGGATACATAAGGTGGTAGCAGTAGCAATTGCTTGTATTATGTATGTGTACTTTTTCTACTGTTCTAGTGCTATCACCTTATTTATCCATCCTAGTCAGATGACAACGAAATGTCAAAAGTTTACAAGTTTCTCCATCCCACGTTTGCGCAGCAAATTTGCCTCGAAAACTTTCCACTTTTGAGCAAGTCGCTTTGTATGGGAAATTTGTTTGTTTTGATGTTTGCTGTGCAAGTTTACGATGTTTTCGAGTTTACGAGGTTCTTTCGAGCTTTCATGAAGACCACTTATGTAATTTTCTTTAAATACGGTTGGATTTTCTATAGTTAGATGCAATAACATCATCAGAAAACTGCTCGTGTATTGAAATATTCAACGAAGAGAGTAAGAGAGAGAGCAGAGAAACGACCCGCTACACTCGTTTTCTTTGTTGGCATTCCACTCTATGAGTACATATTCTTCTCTATACCATAGTTGCTGCAAAAACGATGTATACGTAGATAGTCAAAATTTCTCTTCACTCAAATGCCAACAACCAAAACGAGTGAAACCCTAACCATTCTCTAGTCTATCTCTTCAGTGAATATTTCAATACACGAGCAGCTTTTTGATAGTGTTTTTGTATACCACTACTCAAAGTAAGGTAAACGCAGCAGGAAATGTTACAACAAAAACAGGCATTTTGTTTTTGTTTAGTGTGCATGATCTGTCAAATTTTCTTTATGTGTGTATCTACTGTAAAAGTAAACAAAAAGGTACAAAAACAAAATGTATGTGAATTTGACATAAGAGAAACACCTAAGCAAGAAAAATTTTCAAATCAGCTGTTCTAACGAGTTTACCTTACTTATTTTACCATGCTATGTACGTAAGTATACCAACAACACAGGAAAGAGGAAGCTTTCAATAATTGGACTGTGGATAAAAATCCAATTACTGACGAGCTGCGCAAAAAAACAAGATCAAATTGTGCCAAAGTACTACGACGCGCTGAGTTTCTATACGAACTAAATTCTTCTTCTCACAGGGGAAGTAAGAGCTTTTGGTCATTTGTTAAGAGAGTAAAGAATAGCAGTTCCTCTTCAATTCCAACTCTTATTAAAGATGATCATATATTTACTGACCCGGTTGATAAGGCTAACCTCTTGCTGAAATTTTTGCAAATAACTCTTCTTTGCCGGATAGCAATCAACCACTCCCCGTGATTGACAACATATCCAGCTCAATGGCTCAGATATTTTTTCGGCTCAGATATTTTTATTTAAATCCCCGGGCCGGGATGGAATACTAGCACTTGTTCTCAAAAAGTGCTCTTCGACGCTTGCTCGTCCCTTGCGCAATCTTTTTAATCGCTCATACCGTGCGGGTATATTTCCTTCGCGTTGGAAAGTTGCCAATGTTCAGCCTATCCCGAAAAAGGGTGAGGCTAGTAACCCCGAAAACTACCGGCCAATTGCAGTATGCTAAAGTGATGGAGACCACGGTAAATTACCATCTGGTCAATTATCTGGAACTTAACAATCTACTAAGTGATCGACAGTATGGCTTCCGCAGAAACCGTTCTACTGGTGATCTGATGGCGTTCCTCTCTGAACAGTGGAGTCGGTCTATTCATAGACTGGGAGAGAGTAAAATAGTGGCTCTGGATATATCCAAAGCTTTTGATAGAGTTTGGCACGATGCACTCGTGTCCAAGGTTAATGCTTTTGGTTTAGGTAGTAACTTCTCTCGATTTGTATCGAATTTTCTCAGGGATCGCACTATACGTGTTGTCATAGATGGGATCTCTTCTGACGAATATAGGATTAATGCGGGGGTACCACAAGGTTCTGTCCTCTCTCCTACTCTTTTTCTTATATTTATTAACGACCTCTTGAGTCTTACTTCGAGTCCAATGTACTTATTTGCGGATGACAGTAGTATATGTCAGTCATATTCATTTGATAGTCGGCCAAGTCCTTCCACAGTGCATGAGAGGAGACGGATGATGAATGACTCACTCAACCAGGACATTCGCCTGGTAACTGAGTGGTGTAGGTCGAATCGGGTCGAATTTAATGAGCGTAAGACCCAGTGCTGCATATTATCGCACAAGCGCACGAATGACATGTCCCTGTCACCTATTTCTATGAATGGTGTGGAGATGCTCTTGAAGTTCTTGGCATGAAAATACAGTGTGATGTTCGGTGGAATGATCACGTATTTAACGTGTCCAAAGAAGCTTTCAAGTGCTTAGGCTTTTTAAAGCGGTGTAAGAAATTTTTCACCTCATCTGCTCTTCTCAATATATACATTTCATATATTAGGCCGAAAATGGAATACAACTCTCATATTTGGGCTGGTGCCCCTAGGTCCACATTGGAGCTTCTGGACCGCGTACAACGGAGAGCGATGATGCTTATAGGAGATAGCAGGGTAACCAACTCTGTTGCTTCCTTAAAGCATCGTCGAAACGTGAGTTGCGTATCACTTTTGTATCGGTATTTTCACGGTAAGTGTTCATATGAGATACACGCCTCTATTCCGGAGGTAAGAGTATTTAATCGCTCAACGCGCTTTTCCAGTAGTTCACATCCATTTGTTATTTCTTGGTCTGTGGATAGAACTACTCACTACAGGGAGAATTCGTTTTTTAGCCGTACATTTCGTATGTGGAATAAACTTTCGGCGGGTGTATTCCCTAATTCTTTCAATATCGAGAGATTCAAATCAAACATTAACAAACATTATACCCTTTTTCCTCCCACCTCTATCCCTACTTCCTAAGTCCAATACAATGCACGGCATTTATAGGGGGCATCCCCTGAGTATTGGTCAATGTGAAAAAGTTTATTTTACATATCGCATGTCACTTTTTTGATTTTTATTTAAAAAAAAAATACGGGTTTTACTTCGTTGTGTAAACATACACAGAATATATAAGGAACAAAGAAACCCCCCAACTGTTGACGACCCTCGCAAACGTTATAAGGACCATGATTTAAGGATTTGTACCTGGAATGTTCGAACGTTATACAGGAGTGGTGCCACTTTCCAACTGGCGGATGTCCTCGGAAAATATAAAGCTGACATCACAGCGATCCAGGAAATGCGATGGACAGAATATGGTTGCACCAGAAAGAAAAACTTCGGTATTTACTACAGCTGCCATGAGCGTAAGCACGAATTTGAGTGCGGATTTATAGTAGGCAAGAGACTGCGACACCTAGTTTCAAGGTCCAACCCAGTGAGTGACCGCATAGCCACAATTCGCATCAAAGCGAAATATTTCAACATCTCGTTAATTTGTGTGCACGCACCGACAGTGGATAAAGATGATGAGGTCAAAGAAACATTTTATGAGCGCCTGGAGGAAGTATATGATCGCTGCCCTGAACACGACATTAAGATTATTCTAGGCGATTTTAATGCCAAATTAGGAAAGGAAAGTGTCTTTCGACCAACCATCGGTAATCACAGTCTACATGATACCACTTCCGATAATGGAATAAGACTATTAGACTTCGCCGCTGCAAAGAACATGGTAGTTAGTAGCACACGATTCCAGCATAAGGACATTCATAAGGCGACCTGGATATCTCCTGATCAACGGACGAAGAACCAGATTGATCACTTGGTAATAGATGGCAGGCACTCTTCTAGTGTAATGGATGTACGTGTGATTCGAGATGCCAATATCGACTCGGATCATTACCTGGTGGCTGCGAAAGTTCGCACGAGACTGAGCAGGGCGAAAAACGTACGAAACCGAACACAGGAAAAGCTGGATATTGACAAGCTACAAATACCGGAGATATCAATGTCCTATCGACAGAAAGTCTCTCTCCTGCTAGAGCAGAATACCCCCCTCCCGAAGACCCAGATGCGCAGTGGAAGCACATCTCCCATTCTTTGGAAATCGCTGCAATGACTGAACTTGGCTATCAAAAACCGCAGAAGGATAATCCATGGTACGACGAATAATGTCGCATTGAAACTGATGAAAAAGACGCTGCACGTATGACAACGAAACAGTCAGTTACAACGCGTGCTGCGAGTGAGCGGTACAAGAAGCTGAGAAGGGAGGAAACCAACTATTTGGGCGAAGAAAATGGCAGTGGGAGCAGAGAGAGAGTGAAAGAACCGAAATGTGCAGGATGAATGGTGAATCGCGAAAGTTTTTCCAGAGGGTAAGAAGATCGACCAACGGGCCTTATAATTGGCTGCCCTCCTGCAAGGACGAGAATGGGAATCTGGTGACTGAGAAGCTCAAAATGTGGAGAGACCACTTTTCGGCACTACTCCACTCAGATTCTTCCACTGAAGATCAGGAGGTAATGATAGTGGAAGATAGTATAGATTGTACCCCCCCCCCCCCTCCACCCAACCAAGACGAGATTAGAACGGCGATCTCCCGCCTGAAGAATAATAGAGCCGGTGGTGCGGATGGCCTACCCGCTGAACTTTTTAAGGCAGGTGGCGAAGGACTGATAGCCCACATGCATCAACTGATATGCGGTATATGGCTGGGGGAATCTATGACTTAGTTTAGGGGTCTCAAAACTTCCCATATTTAGAAATATCTTATTGCCCCAAAACTATTTTTTTTAACAGTAAAATCGTTTTGCTATGGATGACATTTATTGCTTTTATTTTAAAACAACAAACAACGCACAAATAATTTGCGAAGTACTGGGGTGCATGACTTTGTTGCCCCATATTTGTACTGAACTGAATTGTTTCTTAGTAAAATGTTGGTTAAAAAATAAAAACTAAGTAACTTACGTTGAAAATAAATTTAATTTTCACTTTTTACGAATGCGTTTCTAATTACAGGTTTGTTCCCGTACTTTTTTAATAGTAAAACTAGAAATATAACAAAAAATTCTCTCTGAGAGATCAAGTTTTAAACAAGTACGAGAACGAAAAACATGATCCTCGTCCAAAAGGCTCAATAGGAAATCCCCAGCACTGATAGCATCGACCACAGCGACTTAACATTATTTACCTCCGGTTTTTTTTTACGATAAATCAATTCATTTTCCAATATTAAATTATTTTCCAATTTATTTTAAGAATTCAATAAAGAATGACACATTACTACTTTTACTTGATAAAATTCTTCGAGTAAAAAGTAGTAAAAAGTCGTTAAAGAAAAAGACACATTTTTCTGTTCTCTCTTAAATTTTCTTACTACTTTTACTATTTTTTGGGGTACAGGAATGCTTTTTTGAGTAAAAGTGGTGTAAGTTGTAGTACGTACGAGAACAGAGCCTATTTGTCCACCCTCACTGACTGTCCCTTAGAAACACTTGGCACTACAGTTTTCGCAATTTTCGCAAAACTTATTTAGATATGTAGACATCCAAAACCACATTGAACTAGAGTGAGAATATAGCGGGAGTTACCAAAAAGAGAGACACTTTATAAGAAAGTTGTGAATAGAAATGTAACTTTGAATATATCGTTTCTAATTGTATGACTTACCCAACTTCATTGACAAAATTATCACACACCTTTTTTGTTGAAAGCTGATTAGCTACTGAATTAGAGTTGTATACATGGTAGAATTATCTATTAGGTTAAGCTGTCAAAATTAGCTGAATAATGAATAACACTATGCACACAAAATGTGAAAAATTTTATAAGCTTGTCTTATTTGATACAAAATCTATGCTATTAAATTGCATTTTGATTGAAATTCTTTCAATTTTATTAACAAACAAAAAGAAACAAAATCGAATCGAATATCAAGACATTTCGAAATAGCAAGTGATGTACTGTGTTTGGATTTCTTTTTAGAATATTCATTCTTCTATTATTCATTGGCAAATAGTACAACTTTATAGAGTGCAATGAAATAATACTAATGCGTAGACGCTTAAATGAATGTCTTGCTGCAGACCTTTATTACACATTCCCCATGTGTAATGGGTAATCGTGATAGGTAATTCCACATTGTCGTGGGTAACTACCCACAGGGTCATGGGTAATCGTGATAGGTAATTCCTCATTGTCGTGGGTAGCTACCCATTATTTTCTCCATACCCTGTGGGTAATGGGTAAACGTTCATTACCTATTCCCCATTGCGATGTGTATGGGTTACACATAAGGGGGGAGTAAATACGAACTCTGGTTCTAGTAGTTGTAGGCAGCAACAAGACATTCATTCGTTTCAAAACAAGAATACAAAGAGTACAAAAACAAAATAAATATGAGTTTGACAAGTGAAACGAAAAATTACAAGGAAAAAATTAAATCACCTGTTCAAACGAACAGATCAAATATGTATAACATTTACCGCGCGTTGTTGTGAAACATCAATTCCTTCAATTCCTTCCTTATATCCATTTAAAGATATAAAAATATACATAGTTTCCAGAAAATAAAACAATTTGAATGAAGTTACCAGTTGTAAGCCACTTTGCAAATTTATGTTTCGAGTCTCCTTCTTAATAACAATTTCATTTACAAGAAATGATAACATTTATCCAAGATAACTTTTTGTTGGCATTTGGCTTAAATCAGAGTTTAAGTGGGAAATTGAAATGACGATTAATATCACTAGGGCCCCGTACAAATTAAGCAGTAATTAACTTTGGGGGGTAAACAACAAACTTATTATAGAAATAGGTCATGATTTCATTGGAATAACGCACTACTAAACTGGAAATATCACTTTGTCACAAATCTAAGTCCCTATGACGTAAGTATAACACACCTATCAAAATTTTACAACAACGAGATACCAGAATAAAACTAGATTCCAATACACCATAATTACTACTCTTATTTTCGTTACTCCATGTCTATTCAGAATTAATATGACATCCTTGTTAGCAAATTCCCCTTGTGTTTTCGCTAAGTTCAGAAGTATGTATATCGAGCGTATCCTGTACTTCAGATGTGCATTTGAGGTGAAAGCTAAACCGATATTTAGTATAAGCGTCTTTAAAAATTACCAAATATATTTTCCCGGAAATGAGTATGTAAACTGCCTACATACATATGTACATCGGTTGAGACAAGTTCTCCGGGCATTGTTGCTTTATTTCTCGTTCCAAAGGGTAATCTCTATGTGCATTGCCCAAAATGTAAGGCTCACATAAATTGTTGTTCAAATTTACTTGAATGTCCAAAACTCGACTCTCTCTGGTTATTGGGGGTTGCCTTGATGCTCCCACTGTCCATGGTATATGTAATTGTAATACTCCACTATCACTAATTGGTGCATTTACCTCGCTACTGCTTTCTACGCTTATTGCTTTATAATTAGCCTTGTATAAACATCATTCAACTTCACTAGTGCCGTTCAATAAAATTTTATTGGTTACCATAATCCAATAATTTATTGTGGTTCATCTAAATTCGCTGTTTCCCCGCTTGTCGTACACTGCGAGTACTTAAAACACATTTCTGGAGATCTTGGATACATACCAGATATTAGTCAAATTCGACTACCACAGTTCCTTCGCCTACGGCTTCTAAAACCTCCTTTCCCGCTGCTCTAATATGACAGGGATTCTTGAATTTCTTAAAATGTTTACATTAGTCGTGTTTTGATCACAAGCAAGCAATCATCGCTTGCTAAGTTGGAAGGAAAACAGATATTTAGCGAAAAGTCATTATATTCAAAAATATGGTGAAGGGTTAAATATGGTACAGATGTCAAAAATAAAAAATTATAAACTTTACTCTCAACCATTTTCTAGTCACCAACCCAGTGACTTTTTTATAGTAGTTGCAACTATCTTGTAATTCCTGCCTGGACTGTGACTAACTACTACCCATCTTCTTGCGCTTCGAGTGTCTCACAGATAATGCGTCGTCATTCTTAAAATTATCAGAGTTTCCAAAATTCCGTTGAAACATACATACATAGCTGCGTTGTCATATCCTCAAATGGCTTCATTTCTAGAGATCATCATACAGCTGGATTTAAATGTTTCGAATTGGCTGGATAGAATTTTGTATAATTTTGCACACAAGAATTAAATCCGGTAATATCTTACGTTATTGTTTCTTGCTCTTAGACCATTATTCACTCCACTCCACATTGTCTTTAATTTTGCATTGTCTTTAATTCAATTTTGGTTTGAGTTCCAACTAAAGCCGAGTACGAAGATCTCTACGAGAAAAATATTGAGCAACATCAATTTGTTTCGCTGCGAAACGGGCCAGGAACATATCTGTTTTTATTTTTATTTTCAGAAATTGAGCGACAGTAGATAACATCGATCAAATCTTCCTTCAATTTGATTGGCTGTTGAATTTTCTAAGCAACATTAAAATGTTGCTCAATAGATGTTAATGATATTTCGTACCACACATTTTTTGTATGGAGTTTTTTAAAAATTCACGTGAAATGTTAATCTTAGTACGGGTGTTATTCATGAAATAAATGCAAGATAATTCAGAATTAGAGTTGCAGTCTTTCAATTAATTTAAATTTTTTCAAAACTAATTATTTATGCACACATTCATATGTCTCAAATTTTATTTTAAGAATGTCAGAAGTAGCAATAATGAAAACAAGAATCAGAAAAATTTCGGCAATTAAAATTTCCCGTGTAAACACACGTCTAAGAAAGTTTTTGCGACTGAGTACATTTGCATTTTTTTTGTGAAGGTTAAAAAATATCCCTGATGTTGCCCCTGAAAATACCGTTTTACAAAAAGTCGTGTGTGGTTGTTATCACTGAAATATAGAAATGATGGAATGGCTTTGTAATTTATTGCAACTGCAGGCGACATTTTTATACAAATGTACACTAGGGCACAAAACTCTGTATATTCTACAAAAGATGTGTATGTATAAACAATTGGCAATAAATACATATATTTCACTTCCGGTGGTTGTATGGAATTCGTCCATGAACGAGTGTACGAACCAATATTTATTCAAATAAAAATAAGCTATATATTTTTGTAATTGAACCTCATGATCACATTTCGTCGACTGTTGTTAATTTTCTTGATTGTTATTTTGAGGGCTACAATGAAAGTGTAAAAACTAGAAAGCGCACAGCTCACTGGTTGTGAGAAGCTCTCCCTAAACCCTTCATGGGAAGTAATGGGAAATAATTTTTTTTTTATATTTGTGATTATCGTTTTTTTTCAGTTTTACTAGCTTACAATTTTACTCAGTTAATGTAATAATTTATCATATTCTTATAATAATTGAGTAGCCTTGCCCCATGTGCTGTATTTTGTTATTTGATTTAATTAACGGAAACACATATTACACGTATTACATAAGTACTAAATTAAAATATAAATTGATTAATAATCTCGTTTGGTTAAAGTTTTGACTGAACCTAGAAAGTCAACGCGAAATGTTGTTTTGGTTAAGCCAACTTCTATGGAATTGTGTCATTTCAAGATCTTGATAAGACACTAAAAAACAACAAATAGTGACTGCAACAAGCTCCCAGAAACAATAATCTATTGTAAATTTTATTGACGTCGTTGGGGGTCTCATGTTTTTAAGATCGGCTGAACGAGAATTCAGTATAAAAAAATATCATGTTTACATTTAACAACTTTAAAGGAGATAAGGAAAAAAACGCAAAATATATACCCCTCTGTTTTGGTGTGTACAAATTATTAATGAAATTAACATACCCTTTGGTAGGGAATGCAAATTCTCTGACTTTTTCATTTCCCGGGAAAGCGGGAAAAGTAAATAAATTTTCCGGGATCCCGGAAATTCTAGTTTAAAATATGAGTCCCTTATTTTGATCCTCTTTTCGAATTTTGTATGTCAATTTTGTACCAGAAATGAGAAAAAATAGCACAAAAATCTTAAATAACGTAGTTATGTGAGTTTTTTTTTCAATTTGTTACGAAATATTAAATTTGTTGCATGTCATATTTAGGGAGAGGTACTCTTTTATAAATTTGGCAGTGTAATTTCTGTGAAACTTTCCTAACTTTCACACTAACCATATCCTAACCTATAATGGACAGTTTTTCAGTCAGTGGTGATCTTCGTTTCTTAGTTAAATTCTGGTTAAACATCGAATTGTGTTTTTTAGTCATTGTTTAACTATGATTTAACCACCCAATGTTGGTTGGTTAACTTAAAGTCAGAACCATATTATTTTGACAATCAAATTACTGACTGTCAAAGTGAGAAATGAAAATTGTATAAAATACATGTTTCAGATTTGCGTATTTCTACACATACGTTGAGTCTAGATCGTTAAATTGTTGCTCCTATATAGTTTGTTACACATTTTTGTTAAAATGACTTCGATTTTATGCATCTTTTTCTTATTTGTCATAATTCCATTTTGTTTGTTCCCTTTTGTTGTTTTGGTATTTATCCCAAAACACGTTTTTTCCAATAAGAATACAAGGGTTGCCATATTAGTTGACAATATGGCGACTTACATTAACTCGCCACTGAAAAACAAAATGCAAAGTTAACATCTAATTAACTTAGAATTAAGATTAAGTAATCCGATAGTTAGCTACCCACTTAAAAACTAGCCATAAGTGATATGGATAAAACCAACACATTTGTTATACGCTGTTGCATCTGTCCAATGACATTCAGCATGCTATTTTTATATTCAGCCAACAATTGTTTAAGGGCGACAAACTTATTTTGAACTTTGATCGCTTTGTGACACATTCCGGGATGAAATTATTGGTGTCGATTTTAGTTTAGTTTAAACTCTACAAAGCTTGAATTTATAATCGGTGTATCTTTGAAATTTCGTATCCTATCGAAATGATTATATATCATTGAAAACTCTTTGAAATATCTGGTAAGTCCTCTGATTTATTTACTCTTCAACGACAAGATATATTAAAGTTTAAAACTAAAATATAAAATACTTATATATGTATATATTTTGTTCAAAATTGAAATGTTCGAGAGTTTGATCGTTTTTTAATTAAATTTATTAAATTTAAATTGTTTTGCATTATGATGTCTGTTGTGTGAAAACTCAATAATTGAGAGGAAACGTAGTTGTATTTTGCTTATTTTCCTAAGACGCTGTATCACAAGTTTTGGTGTGGCATATCTCATAAGAAACAGTGTGCACTACTTTTTGACGCTGAAGACCGGTATTCAGTGTTTATGAAATTTTCATTGTCATAAGAAGTACATACGTCTATAAAAAATTACGAAAATTTCATGAACCGAAAATTTCGCGCACTTTTCTTTTACTTGGTAGTCAGCTCTTTGCGAAAATTCCGTAAGCTAAATCAATTACAGGGTAGTTACGCCAAAGTTATTACGTACGAAAACAATTGTTTAATTTTAATAACCAAAAGTAACAACACATACGTTAAAAATAAAATGGAGTGCGTAGAGGAATTATAAATTAAATATTTGCAAGGTAAATCAGAGACAGGTGGCAACTCTCCTTATTAAAATTTTCCGTTCAGAGATAAATGACAAAATTTCTTACGAAAATATTCCAATAACTGAGTACGGGACTTGTCGCTGTGCCGAAAAAAAGTTTATGCGGCATTCAGGGTTACCGAGATTTCAACCCGCCGAACATAAGTATATATGTTTTGCCGTATACAAATCAGATGTTTATGGAAACGAAATTCAAGCCGAAATCTCTGTGTACCTGAACATGGCTTTAGGTGTGGGGGACCTTTAAGTATTATTTGTATAAGCCCACCTATCTCTGACTTACCTTGCAAATATTTTATGAATATTTCCTCTTCGCACTCCATTTTATTTTTGCCGCATACTGTGTTACTTTAGTGTGTTAAAATAGTTAAAATATCTTTGGTATAAAAACCCTGTATTTGATTTTGCTTACGAAATATAAAAAACAAATTCCCGTATTTTTTTTGTTTCCAATAAAATAAAGAGAGGAAATTATTGCAAAAACTTGAATTTAGCAGACCAAAAGCTATTGTCATATTAATTCAGAAGTTTTTAGCACTTTTTGTTTGAAATCTGTTTTATTTGTATTAGCTCCATTTTTATTAATATTTAAATTGTAATTTTTTCCCATTTTGATCTCTTTTTTAGAGGTTGTTGTAACACTGATGCTCAGTAAACTTTAATGTGGTCTACAAAAATACATATACATATGTATATGTATATGTTTATTGTTTCGTTTCGAATAAGATTTATTTGGAATTTAACAAATAATGATGAAATGCAGTAAAGATATTTCAAAAATATTGTTGAACTCAATACCTTGTTATATAACGCATTTTGTCACTGATAATTTACAAGTATGTATGTAGGTATAGACGAGTTACAAAATGATTGATTTTAAAAATTGTTTAACGCGTTACTAAATTAGCTTTCCAGTTATATGGTACGATTTATTACACTTATTTTTAACAATTTTTGTTTTTATTCTGCACCAACAGAATCACTTTGTGTATTAATCTTGTTTAAATACACAACACATTGCTGACGCGCTTTTATACCAAATTTTAATATTCTGAAAATAAAGTTGTATTTGTGAGTATACAGCTGTTAGCAAAACCGTAGCATGTAATGGAATTAATACGTCGTTCATATTGTAATCAAAAATTTTGTTTTGTATACTGTATATATTTGTTTGTTTGTATACTGTACATCGTATAGACATGTTTTGAGCTGAAGAACAGATGAGATATCTTAGCTGTTATTTTTATTAGCTTTATAGAAAAGTAGATAGCAAAATCAAAAATTTTTAGTGTATACAAAATCAGGATCTCTGCTCACGATGCGAACAAGGGTTTGATATCATGAACTTTACATTCTTCAGATAAAACTTCATAGAACATGGAACGGTAAACTGAATTTTAAATTTCACAACTAAAATTTCCTGAGGCTACAGTTAGATTAGGGTTAGGTGTTCGTGGCTGGCGATATCGACTCATTAAGGCTTATTAGTTCCTTACACCACGGGCTAACGAGATTAGTCCCACCGGAGAACCATTAACGACCTAATCGTGCATTCCCAGGGAACGAATGAAAAGTGAACTCTATCGTACTCACTGATGGTGAAAAAAGGTATTTTATATATGTATAATTTTGCGCCGGCGTTAACGTTTGTTTAACCGTAGTTGCCCAATCGACACATTTTTTGGTACATTTCCGGACAGGGTTGAATAAAAGTACTTTTTTTACCAAATCATGTGTCCGTTTGTCATATTTTGTAAACAAAAAAGACGAATATCCAAGGAAATCATGAAGCTGAAACACCTCGAAGAAAAGTGTCACGCGGAAGAATTTTAGCATTAATTAACGTTAAAGGTGGTATAAAGAAGCTTAGTGCGAGACGTCGACAATTTTTGTCAGCATTTAACGAATATCGCGACCTTAGAACAACAAAGTTCTAACTAACAATATTTGATAAATTCATCGGCATATCTCATCGTATTAAAATGGGCATGCCCTTTCGATTACTCCTGTCACTATAATTACATATTTCATCTTTGATGAGATATCTAATAGAACAAACTTCTAACTATGTACATATTTTCCTGCGGTCATTTGGTTAACAGAGTGCATTCAAGGTCGCGATATAAAGAAGAACTACTCCAAGAGCAACAACAACAGCATCCCCAACACTCCGCAAGGTGACGCTGCTCAACAACAAAAGCAGCCACCACCAGTTAAGGAAATTATTGCTACCAAGGTAACCGATACCGTTAAATGGTTCAACGTTGAAAGCGGTAATGGTTTCATTAATTGTGACTACACCCACGAATGTGTGTTCAGAGTGCTATCACCAAGAATAATCCCTACAAACAGTTGGTTATTGGGAGCTGAAATAAATTTCACCTATTTTAAATATGTATTTTGTCCATTAGTATAATGGTAAAACTCTTGGATATTTAAACGTCGTAATACGAGTATGCCCTGATTTTACTCAGTTTTTATTCGTCAAACTCTTTTTGCCCTTGATAGGGTTTACAGTATATTGTAAAATTCAAAATTTTAAGTAGAACAATTTATAAATAAATTAATTTTAAGGAGCTTATCTCTTATACCCCCACCCTCCCAAAAAGAAAAAAGGGGTGTAGAACACATTATTGTAAACAAAAAATGTTTAATAAAAAAATTGGCGGCGAGCCCTATTTTGGGAGTTACGGGCCGTCGAAGTTTAGGCACATGGAGTGATTTTGTGATCCCAACTAATTGTAGGAGCTGACCTAGCAGTTGTTTTATGTAAACAGGGTCGAAATAAGTATAAAATATTAAATTAAAAAAATCAATTACTTGCTTAGGTATCGAGTTATGGACGTTGAAAAATGTTAAAATACAGAGTTTCTACACAGAAAAAAATCCTAGTGTAATATTACCCACATTCATGGTCTGATATCAGCCAATGGCACTTGGCAACATAGGGTCAGCTATTTAATTTGACAAAAATCGCGCAATTTCTTTGTAAAATTGTGAAAGGGCGGCAAAAATTCAGGACATGGGGCAGGCAAAAATTTTTTTTTTTAAAAATAAACCAAAATTAAAGAGAAGGTAAAGAATGTGAGAAAATGGAAAAGTAGCCCACGCAGGGACCTATGTTGCTCGTACCGTGTGGTAGAACTTTTGGAAAATCGGTAAATTTATATTGCAGGGGTTAAAATTCCCTCTGTACCTTAAGTCGATGTGTGGCAAAATCGGAAAAATCAGTCGATACTTTAAAACAAAATTATTTTTCTGGATGGTTACCATAACCAATCTCATGGTTTCTGTACGCACAAAAATGGACTTATATGGACTTACAGACATTTTTTTTTAAATAATTTTTATTTTTTGGCATGTTTATGAAATTTTTGCATGCAGTATTCGAGAAATCTTCCTAAGCTTTCCATACCTATATTGCCATATCCCACCGGAAAATGTTAAGCATATAAGGGGTATATATATTCAAGGTTAGGGGACCCGTAATCCGAGAAATATGGGCGACCGCCAAAAAAAATATATATATCTTTTCTCTAAACGACTAATTCTATGTGTGGAAAAAGTTTGGGGCCGATACGAGAGGTGGGGCTATTCTAGATATAAGCCAAATAGTTTTTGATCATATTTTCAAGCCCGACAAACCCTAAAAAATCTAAAAATGAACCTTCTAATATTAGTCATGCTCGAAAATATTTGCCTTTTTTACTATTGTTGTGTTTGCTTGGGCAATGTCAGCTTTATTTGTTCCATAAATGAGGATACTTCGGCCACATTTGTTTATTGCTCCATATTACTTTTGTTTTCCGTCACTGACCAAACGCTGGAAAAATCGGCCAGTTCAGTTTTGACACTTCAGGTGACGGAACTATCCCCGCTGCGGTTTATAAAATATACAAACAAGCTCGCGTTCACTTAACTAAACGCACATAGGCGCAGCGGTGACATACACGATACAAAACTCAAATATTCTAGTTCAAAGTGATGTGTAGCTTGTTGTGCGATAAGGTCGTTAGTTTACTATTTGAAGCTCAATATCTTGACTACACTGAACGGAAAAGCACAGTCACAGGGATGAAAATGTTCATCACCCCAATAACCATTGTCATCGAAAGTGAGCTGGCGTACAGTTTCATTTCCGCTAGGAAAATGTGTTCATCAACTGCAAATTGTTCGTCACTATGATGAAAGAATGGTTGTGGCTGCAATGAATTTGATTTATTATTGCTACGAATTTCGTTCCTGCAATGAATTTGTTTCATTGTTGCAATGAATAAGTATTGTTTTTGCAATGAATTCATTTCATTGCTTTCATTTGTTTCATTGCTGATATGAATTTGTTTCATTGTTGCAAAGAATAAGTATTGTTTTTGCAATGAATTTATTTCATTGCTTTCATTTGTTTCATTGCCGATATGAATTAGTTTCATTGCTGCAATAAATTTGTTTCATTGTTGTATTAGATTGCAGGTGTTTTGATAAAAAAATTTTGAATTTTTATTTCGAAAATGGTCTTAATTTAAATATATTATATCCATTCCATGTTGAAACACTCGTCTGGAGAAAGTTATAGTAGTCGAGTTTGTATTCAAATCCAGCAATTAAAAACAAATATGAGGTATTTATTATTAAGGTTTCTATTTAAGATATGTACATATCTATGTCTGTACTTACCATGAACATAAGCTCTATTCCCCTATGGGTTGCATCACAGCAATTGATCTATGTTCAAAACTTCCTTTAACATCGAACCATATCATTGTTTTCTTAAATTATGTAATTGTGTTGTGTTAATGGTTCTGTTATTCAATTGTAGCGCCACATCTCCCCGTCATTAAGCCAGTAATCGGTCTGTAACTATTTTCTTCAACTGGTTTTTTATTTCTTTTAACCAAACCTTGTTTCTTTCACTTCTTCGTTTTCATTGACTTCAAATCCAAATACCAATCCAACGAAACAAGCGCGACCGAAGTATGGCTAAAACACAAATTTTTTTTTGCGATTTGTTGTCTGTTGCTCTTTTCATCCTGTTTATTTATCAATGCGATTTATAGATACTCAATTTGCACAAACGATTACAGCAAACACATAAATTCACACAATTTATTTTTCACAGTGAAAGATAATTACTAAGTCTAATTAATAAATATTTAGAAAAAAAAATTTCGTTGCAACAACGAAATTGTTTCGTCAACTATAAATGTTGGAAAGTAAGTAAATAATAAACATAAACCATAAAAAGCTAGAGATAAACCAAATAACAATAGTTAAAATCTCATGCACTTATTTTTTTTAATTTTTAAACCTGTTTTCTACAAAGTCCAAGCTAAATAATATCGTTACAGGAACGAAAATTAAGTTGTTGCAGCAACGAAATAAAAACAAACGAAATCATTCATGAAATTTGTATGTTATTCGTTATTCTTTCAGTGCTGGACATGTGCAATGGATTCTTCCTCATCGTTACACCTTCTTCAGAAGTAATTTGACTCAACCACATGGGCCTGGTTGGGGACAGAAGGTTGATAGGTCTCCTGTTATCCACTATAGCTTTAAGCATGCCATCCATTGACGAATCCAACCGGCGAACACATTCGATTCGCCGGAATGTTCGTCGTTAGTGGGGTTGTTCGCGTTGTTTCATTAGTTTTCTTCACTGTTGACATTTTAGACTGTATTGTCTATTTATATTTAGTTTTTTGGCTGGCCGTCGGTGGTGCAATGGGTAGTGTGTGCGCCTCTTGTACTTGAGATCCTGGGTTCGATCCCTGCTCCGACCACCTTAAAATTTCTTTCGACGGCAGTCACCTCGAATATTGACGGCGACACTATCGAGTATTTAGCCATGAAAATGCTTCTCTCAAAAATACCGTTCGGAACCGGTATAAAACTGTAGGTCCCAATCAGTGAGTATAAAACTAGAAAGCGCACAACTCACTGGTTATGAGAAGCTCTCCCCGATTCCTTCATGGGATATAATGGGAAACCATTTTTGTTTTAACTACTATCTACTACTACGCCGGAAATGTGTTCGAAATTTCAACTATTAAGCAGTGGTTTGTAATCTTAGTATCCAATATTCGGACCAGACCCGTGAAGAAGGATTCATGAAATTTGCAAAATGTGTATAACATACATATGTAGTAGACATTTTTCATTAGCATCTTTTACTCCTCCACTATTATATGTACTACGTTTATATAGTGATATATCGCGAAATGTCAAACAAGTACGTGTTACTTGAACGTAGAAGTAAACATACTTGTAAAAGATGTCATAAAAAAAATTGTGTGTCTTTATTCAGACTGAAGGTCATAAGAGTAAAAAAGAACACACTGTATGACTTTCCTTCTGTCACAATTTTATTAATGATTTCCACTATTTAAATCAAATTCGTTGATCATTTTCAAGTATAGTTTAACCAAAAACGATGTACTAAACTAGACAGTCAAAATTTCTCTCCACTCTATCTCTCCACACTCTGTTACTATCTTCATTGCATATTTCAATAAACGAGCAGCTTTTTGATAGTGTTATTGTATATATGTAACTATACAAATTCCAACCATGTTGAAGTAAAATTAAACAATCTATGTAAAAAGTATGAAATAATCAAGATATGGCGAGAGAGAGAAATGCGTTTGAATGAATTGTGACTACTTTTTGGTTCTCTTTTACGAGGGTTGCCAAAAGAGCACATCTTCTGGTCGTCTACTTCTTGATGACGATTTCTTTCCCGCGTCATAACTTGATTATTTCATACTTTTAACATACTTTATGTAATTTTATCTAAATATGGTTGGAATTTCTATAGTTAGATACAATATCATCATCAGAAAACTATTCGTGTATTTAAATATTCAACGAAGAGGGTAAGAGAGAGAGCAGAGAAACGACATGCTTCACTCGTTTTCTTTGTTGACATTCCACTCCATGAGTAAATTTTCTTCTCTATACTATAGTTACTTTATGACGAGATCAGGCTTGGGTGCATGTGGATGTTACATGTTGAAAAGTATTGCTTTACAGAGACAATGGTTCAAAACAACTATCAAGAAAACAGTAACGACATTTCGATTTGTGTGTTAAAATGTTGGTGTTATAGCTAATTCGCACTGGAGATTTTTTTTCCTGATTTCGCATTGGTATTTTTCTAGATTTGATTGAATGTCAAGGCGTCTTAACGAGGTGGTGTTACTACGATCACAAACACACCAAGCCTTCAACAATAAGCATTTTGCTTTGTCTGGTATATTCCCACAATTATTTGCCAAAACCAAATATTTGATATTTATTAATTGTTTATATCTCCTGATGATGTACACAATGGAGTATCGAAATATTGAGAAGAATAAATACGAACAAAGCAAATCTGACCCAAAGCTGGAAAATATAAACTATTTATTGATAAATCGAAATTTTTTATTTTAAATATTTATTGAATATGATCATATATACACACAGAGAAGAGATTCGTTGTCACAACTATATTTACAGCCAACTAAAATTTGGCGGTTCCTTGGACTATCACATTATTCAGTTGTGATTACCAATAATTGTGTTCAGTATCACAAATGTTGTGCATATCAATTGATTTGTAATTCAGTATTGGTTCCAAGAACTGAAATATTTAAATGAAGCCACAGCAACAATAAATAAATGTGATCTGACAATCAAGTTTTAGTTGTAGCAATCAAATTATCCTGTAGTGGTGAATATTCTATAAGTTGGATGAACGAAAAACTTAAAAACTAATTCGGTTGTACCAAATAATATACTGGTATGCTCAACTAATTATGTACTTGAATTTAATGGCTGTCACAACCATTTGGTGATGCTTTAACCCATTATGAATTTTATGGAAAAAAAGTAAAAAAAAATATTTTTTATTAAAATTGCGTATTTTATATTTAAATATAAACAAAATTAATATTATTTATAAACAGGGTTCGTATTTCGTGCCCATTTTTGATCGAAAATATGAACAATTTAGAAAAATTGTCTGTATCGGGAAAACGAAGCCTCTATGTTTAAGCGTGTATGTTTAAGTTAATTTGTGTGTTTGCACTTGTTTGTGAAGGCGTCAATAGTGGCGTCATATTCAGCGATTTATGTTTAAAAGTCTCACTTCACCTAAATTTATGATAACATGTATTCTTCGCTGGCTGATATCCATAATTATACACTTTATTGTTTTTTCACAACTTTGTTCATTACTTTCTGTTTAAAATATTAGTTTTTCTGTAAAGTCCTCGTGTAACATTCAAATATACATAATTTCTCTTTAACAGCAAAGCCTCTTGTGAAAAATCGAATACATAACTTTGTAAGAAGTGTTTTTGTAACAGAAACTAAATTATGATTACAGTGACTAATATTTGAACACGAATTGTAATATTGTACTTTTTATTAGTTGTATCTTTCAGATGAATGAGGATTTTGAAATACTCAAATTGGTTAATGCAACTAAAATTCTGTAGTAGAAACTTGTATTTAGTAAGACCGATTTTTAATCTATCAATAACATCGACAAAGAATTCTGATGTTTGACAATTACGATTCGGATCAAAATATAGACTTTATCATGGAATTTCTAATGCCTGGATTGATTTCCAACTAATCTTTTCCCTGTATGTACCAAAGTACGCTCCGAGTGATTATCACCATCAAAAGTCTTACAATAATTTTGATGATTCTGGGTTTTGTCGACTGTAGTTATTTCATGAGATCAGCCAATATGATCAGCCACATATTACGCTTATAACGTCCCGTGCAGATGTATAAATTAATTCCAAAAACAGGGATTTGGACAAAACCGTCCCACTTCATCAAAATCAACCACATATCGCAGTCGCACACATTCTTTTAATTGTTAACATCCCTTTGAGAAATCGCAATTATCCGAAAGAAAATGTTTGAATTAGCTCATATTATATATTTTATAAAATTTGTATCCACTTACCTTTTTCACAATTAACAAAGCCCCGTATCCAGTTATTGCGAAATTTTCGTAAGAAATTTTGTCATTTATCTCTAAACGGAAAATGTTGTTACAGGCAGTTACCACATATCTTGGATTTACCTTGCAAATATTTCAGTAATAATTCATTTTTGCATTTCATTTTATTTTTAAGGCATTACTTTTACTTACTTATTACTTTTGTTTACTAAAATACTCGAGATGTCAAAATTCCGTCCCTAAAAAATTATCAAACAATTGTTTTCGTACAAAATATGTTTAGCGTAACAACCCTTGTACTTGATTTTGCCTATTTTTCGCAAAGAGCTGAGTACCAAGCAAATGAAAAGTGAGCAAAATTTTCGGTTCATGAAATTTTCGTTATTTTTTGTAACGTACTTCTTATGGCAACGAAAATTTCATAAAAACTGAATACCGGGCTTAATGTGCAATATAGACTTGTAATATAGACTTACAACAACTGGTGGATAGACGAATATAGGTATGATACATTTTTTCTCTCATCTGACGTTTCATTTCACACTCTTCGTCGTAGATTTGTGGAAATGAGAGAAATTACATTTAAAATTAACTTACACCAGGTGGAGTTACAAAATATGTTCACTTAACTTTTTCATGTCGTTTTGGTGTAGAACTGAAAAATTTAAATGTATTTTGCACTTTGTTGTTGACTTTTATCGTTGGTATACATTTGAATAGTAACGGGTTTTTCACTAAGAGCGCTACAAAAGTTTTTTTTAAATAAAACAAACCCGGTTTTAGATACCAATGAAATTCTTTATTCCTGTGAAAGTACGCTCGGTTCCATTATGTATGGAACTCGATTTCTTTTACATGGCCACCACGGGCACGCTTGCAGAAGTTCAGACGCTGAACCCAATTTTCGACGGTTTTCAAGCATAAATCGGCCGATACTGCTGCAATTTCACGTTAGATATTCGTACGAAGTTCATCAATCGTCGCTGGCTTGTTAGCATTGACCATAGACTTGACGTAGCCCCACAGGAAATAATCTAACGGCGTCAAATCGCCGACTTGGCCATTTCGTGAGATAACACGTTCACCAAACTTGGTTTCCAATAAATTGATTGTGGCATTCGCTGTGTGGCTTGTGGCGCCGTCCTGTTGGAACCACATGTCCTCCAAGTCCATATTATCCAATTGGGGCCAAAAATATTCGGTTATCATTGAACCGTAGCGACTCGCATTCACAGTAATGTGCCGGTCTTGATCATCACGGAAGAAGTACGGCCCAATGACGCCGCCGGCCCATAAACCGCACCAAACCGTAATTTTTTCGGGATGCTCATGGATTACGTGTGGATTGCTGTCTGACCAATAACGCATATTTTGCTTATTGACGAAGCCATTCAGCCAGAAATGAGCTTCATCGCTGAAGATGATTTTCCGATGAAAATCCGAATCATTCTCAAGTTGTTGCTCAGTCCAATTCACGAACATACGACGCTTATGGTGGTCAAGCAGCTTCAGTTCTTGCGTCAATTTGATCTTGTAACGATGTAGGTCAAGATCTTTTTGCAAAATTCGCCACAACGACGTCACAGAGATGCCCAACGCTTGAGAACGACGTGTGAGAGACACATTTGGGACACTTGGCCTGAGCGGCAGCAATATTCTCGACACTACGGGCACTTCTTTGTCTCACTGGCGCGGGAACATTTTGTACTGTGCCTGTGGATTCAAATTTTTCCACTAGACGCTCAATTGTTGATCTGGTAGGACGATTGTGACGACCATAAATTGGACGTAGCGCTCTTAAAGTTGAGGCCACTGACTCCAATTTTCGGTAGTAAATTTCAATAATTTCGACTCGTTGTTGGCTCGTATATCTTTCCATGATGAAATGGCAAACCCTACTGAAGAGAAATGTCAAAAGAGCGGGAAAAAAATATGGCGTCGTTTGCTGTCCCTATCGATTTACTTTTGTAGCGTCTCTGTTGAAAAACCCTTTATTTAACACAACTAGTTTGCCACAAGAACACGAAATTCGGTTGTTGTTCCTTTGTTGAATGTTGTTTACTATTGGCTCTATCTGGTATTATTGAACCCATGTTTTCCACCATCCAATGTTTACTTTCCACCGTACTTAAGACGTTTAATTTATTGAGAGAATAAATGTATCTATATTCGTCTATGAATATAGGTATACTTATTCTACTAGGCTGAGAACATTTGATATGCACTCGCACACACATACACATATACACAATCTAATTTCTATGGAGGAAAAATGCGCATACACACATGCCAGCTTTGTCCGCTATATGTAATTTCTTTATTTTTACAAGCGGTTATGCTTTTTATTTATTAGCATTTTATTTTATTAAATTAAAATAGTTTTTCTTCGTTTCACATTAGTTAGTTAGTTTTAAAAGAGGGGTGCGGTGTTGAGTTGAGGAGCACTCTAAACCTTCCCATGTCAGTAAGACATACATTTAAGCCGCTAATTCGACCTGTTGTGCGCTCTAAGTTTATCCTACTACTTCACTATATCCCTTATAGGAATTCGGTGCTATTCACGAAATTCCTTAGGTTGTTCCAGTCCATACTCACAAGTTTGGTCATATCCGGTATCGTACTATCCAAAAGATATCTGGATCTAGCTTGTGTGAAGGCCGAGCAGTCGCATAAGAACTCCATCGTCTCATCGTCCTCCATGCATGCCCTGGACTCACTGTTCGCCACTAGTCCAATACGGTACAGGTGGGCCCGTAATCCCGAATGCCCCGTTAAGACTCCCATCATTTTGCTCATTTCGGATTTTCCCAGTTTCAGCAAACCTTTCGTCCTCAATCCATCTGGGTCTCCTCATAGGATCTTTGCCATCCTGCCTACTGATTCCCGGTTCCACTGGGCTATATGTGCCGACTCCGCTCATTTACTTAACTCAGCCTTCGTCATCCCAAAGGGTTTCGCTCCATCTAGGCTCACCGTTTGGAGTTCCCTGGCTTTCGTTGCCAGGAGGTTCGCTCCCTCGTTGCCGAATACTCCGCTGTGCCCCGGCACCCAGATGATGTTGAGTCTGCCGTGCATATAGGACCGTGCATCAAGGACCGTTCTAGATTTGGCAGTTTCCGATGATATTGCCTTGATTGCCATTTGGCTATCTGTGAAGATATTTGCCTCGGCTGGGATTGTATTATCGCCGAGCCATTTGATACACTCCGTAATCGCCCGAACTTCCGCCTGAAAGTTTGTATTATGATCCTATGAAGAATGAAGAATCGTAGACCCGTTTTTTCTCCTAGCATTGAGCCATCCGTGTAGCAGCAAGTCCCATTTGACCTTTAATGCCAGGGTCCTATTTTGCCAGGCGTCTCTAGTTGGCGTTAAGGTCACGCAGTTCGCCTTAACCCTTATCTCGGGTATTCGGTCAGATTCACTTGTATCTTGCGTGTACCCGACTAAGGCCTCAATTGTCCGTTGGTGTTTTGACGTAAGATCCCTGTTGATCCATTCACCTGTAGCTTGTCGGCGTTTTGCCGCAAGGGCAGCCTCGTATTTGATTCTAATCTCGATTGGCTGGATACATAAAATAGTCTCCATGGCTCTTGTCGAGGTTGTCCTTATTGCACCGCTGATACCAATGCAGCACATTCTTTGAACCCTCTACAGTATTGCGATGTTACATTTCCTCTCAACTGCCGTCCACCATACTACAGAAGAATATGTTAGTACGTGCCTGATTACGCTTCTGTAGAGCCAGTGTGTTATAGTCAGTTTGAGGCCCCATTTGGACCCTATAGCCCTTCTGCATAGCGACCAGCATCTGTAGGCCTTATTGGCCCTTTCCTCTATGTGGTGCTTCCAATTCAGTTTCCGATCTAAGATTACCCCTAAGTATTTAACCTTATCGGATATTTTAATTGTCTTTCCCAAGAATCGTGGCTCTTCATATTCTGAGATTTTCGTTTTCCTTGTGAATAGACATATTTCCGTTTTGTCCGGGTTTAAATTTAGGCCCCTTGGCTGTGCCCAGTCATACACTATACTCAGTGCCCTCTCGGCCTCTCTGCATAATTGGTTAGGATTCTTTCCCGTCAGAAGTATAACGTCATCTGCGTAGCAGATTGGTTTAAGTCCTTCTTCGATAAGTTTCCTTAGGAGACTGTGTATTGTTAGGACCCATAAGAGTGGCGATATAATCCCTCCCTGTGGAGTTCCACGTTGTACTCTGTCTCTAATATTTACATAATGGGAACCACAGTTTATCCATCTATTCCTTAGCATATGGTTGATCCAGTCTTTTAATGCCCGGTCCACCATAAACTGGTATATGGATTGGATGAGTGTTTCGGTCCGGACATTATTGAACGCTCCCTCAATATCTATGCATACAGCGAGTGTATATAGTTTGTCATTGAGAGATTGCTCTATGTAGTAGGCGTGTTGTCTAAACTTCAGCATATCGCTCGGTAATCCGCTTTTCACCATGTCGTCCACTATTCTCTCCAGGGTTTTGAGTAGAAACGAGGTGAGGCTAATTGGTCTATAAGCCTTTACCGTTGCATAGCTTGCTTTTCCAGGTTTGGGTATGAATACTACCCTGGCCTCCTGCCAGTTTCTCGGTGTGTAGGCGTATTTTAAGCATGCGGTAAAAATTCCTGCCAAATGGGTTGTTATTTGGTCAACACTATGTTGTAGCATAGCCGTGAAAATACCAACCGGTCCCGCCGCTTTATATGGGGAGAAGCTCTTTATAGCTTTTTCGACCATTTGGTCCATAATGATTGGCGTCTGATGTACTACACTCTCACCTTCCTATTTGGAAAGTGTGTATCCATCAGGTGCCTTAGCGTTTGTTCCATTGTATCCGTGTCATCTACTAGCGTTTCCGCCTGTACGTCGGTCTTAGAGAGGAATTTTTTCATCTTCGACATGTCGTTGACGCTATCCACCTGTTCACTGAATAGTCTCCAGGAGTTGCGTCTCGCTTTTTTCAATATTGCGTTGTATTCGCTGAGACTCCTCTTTTAGTCGTCCCAGTATACTGGTGATTTCTTACGCGTGGCCTGTTGTAAAGTCTACGGACGTTCTTCCCTAGATTTCATATTTCCCCTGTAACCCAGGGTTTTTCTTGTGCCGATTTCCTTTCCCGAAGTGGGCAGCTGTCCTCGAAAGACTTTACTAGTGCTTGCGTTGTCTTTGTCATTATGTCGTCTAGTTCGTCCCTGCTAGAGTATTCGAGTTGAAGGTGATCTAGTCGATTCCTAAGTAGGCTTCCGAACTTTGTCCAGTCTGTCTTGGTCCTATTTCGGGAACTTATCAGTTTCGGCGGTGGCCGGGTTATCATGAATCTAATGTATCTGTGATCCGAGAATAAGTGCTCATTTGAAACCCTCCATTCTTGAATCTCATCTATAAGGTGTTCAGAACAGATTGTGATATCTAACACCTTATCTAACACTTATATTCAGTGTGAAAAGGTCGTTACCTGTCTGTTTTGCCCTATCTGCCAGTCGCTGTAATTCCGACGAAGGTGGTGGTGTCGGCGAATCATATGGCAAGTATACTGATGCCAGGTATATATTTCCATCTCCCTGTTTCAGTACAGTTGCATCCGATGTTGACAATTCTGGGGAGAAGAAAAAACAAAGGTTTTTATGGCATAAGATACATGTTCTCGGACGGGAACCCGTCCTTGTATAGAATAGTTGGTAATTAATATGATTCAATCCAATAACCTTGTCTTTACTGGTCCAAGGTTCTTGTATTAAAGCAATGTGTATTTTACCTTTATTAATTTTATCCAACAGAGCGTGGGTTGCCATCTCGCTCCGGTGGATTTTAATCTGGATGACCTCTAGCATTGGTCCTCCAGTAACCGGTCTTCTTGGGAGTGGGTGATGCATTCGGTCACTTCCTCCTTCTTGTTTTGCGGTGTCTGCTCCGCCGAGCCTCCAATCGCTTCATCGTACTTCGCATTCTCCGGCTGTGTTCCTCCGGTCGTCTTGCCAATTGACACTTTGCAAACTTTGATGTAGACAGCTTTGGTCACAGAGAACACCATACCTTTAGTCTTGGCAAGACCAGCCATGGATGCCGGGTCTATTCCGATCACAAGGAGAGTGCCCTCCTGCCCCTCATCCCTGTAGAAAACGATCCATTTATCCACGGATAGTCCTGCGTTTTGCTTGCCAATGACTTTAAGTATGGCGTCCGATGCAATCTTGCTGCCCCATCCTTTTATGTACACGGTAGCCTTTGTCAGCCTTGGGATGTCCTTCTTCCTTACGAGGGCTAGCTTACCGCTTCCCAGGGGGCTGAGATTTCATCCCCAAGCTTCTTCAATGTCCCCGCACAGTGTTGTGAGGCCAGCTGTAATGTGAGTACCTCCCCTTTGAAGCCGCTGCTGACGACTTCTATGGGAGGTCCACTTTCGGCCTTCATTAACCTTCGTGTTGACAATGTCCTCCACGGTTTGGTGCTGGTTATTTGGTATTAAGCCAGTTGGATTTCCGCTGTCAATTACTGCATAGCATAGATCGTCCAGTAGTTGCCTTCTTGCTACCTTTGCGTAGGATGGTGGTTCTTTGCCTGTGTTCACATTCAGCTTGATAGCTTGCTATGCTCTCGCTTACTTCATCGACCATTCTATTTACCTCGTCATTTTTTGGAGTTGCTAAAATGGTAATATTATTTTCATTAGTATCGCTTTGGGAATCAGAGTTGGAGTCACCACCTGTTATTGAAGGCTGAGGGCTTATGCGGCCCCGCTTGGTTTCGTCCGCGTCATCATCGTTGTTTTGGTTGCCATTAGCTTTTTGTGTGCTTGCCACAGACTCTACTACAGGGGTCAAGACACCACCCCCTGTAGAACCATGAGTATGATGAACCTGACTCTGTGTTTTCATCATCATCGAAACGATCTCATGGTGTTGTTGCACAATGCTATCGTGGATTAGCCTGTGTTCCGTTTCAAATGTCGTATTGGTATCGTTTCGTGTATCAGTTTCGTTTGCAGTGTTGTTATCATTGGTTTGTTTTCCTGTTTAAGTTTTTTCATTAGTTCTTTGTTCATGTTAGTCCCACGAGTATGCCAGTAAATATACTACAGTCCACCCCAATGACGGCGTGAGTTGGACCGGGCGACACATTACTACCGACCCGTGCCCTGGCGTCCGAGGGAGCTGTTAGGAACCAGTTTGTTTAAACACTAACTGGCCATTCTAGGTCCTCGGCACTGCTTCCAACCACCTTGACCTTAAAAGTGTTTTGCATTCAAGGTTGGACATTCTAATGGCGCCAAAAATCGCCAGAATCGCTATGTCGTTTCACATTAAATTCTAGTTAATTTGTAGTTTTCCGCTTTTCTCCTTTTCGTTTGCTCTCTCCGACATTTTATCTCTCGTTCTCTGTATTATCGATAACCTCAAAAAAATCGCTTGGTTTTCAAACTGTTTTGAAGACTATCAGATTTACCTGACGACAGCTGTTCACATTGACAATTTTTCTTCAGATTCGACAGATCGTCAAATCCGTTTGATAATCTGAACTCCACTTAAGAAAACTTGGTGACGTCCATAATAGAATGAGAAGGTAAACCCAGTAGACAGCTGATTTCAATTTTTTCTTGTACTTGTACTTTTCTGTTAACATTTATTTGTTGGTATTCGTATGTGTTGACTTTGACATGAGAAGAGCCTAAACGAAACCAAAATGCCTGTGTTTGTTGCCCACAATTGTTGTTGTATCTACTGCGAGTACTTGGTATTTTTACTATGGCGACGTCGTTGTCTTTAATTGCCTTTGATTTTGGCGTCGGCCATTTTAATGTTGCCTTGCGTTGAGTTGTTTTAAATTTATTGTTGTCTTTAATTTTTAATAATTTTTTTAATTTTTAATAAAATATAAATAAAATGCATATATTACACGCAATGTTGCTGCCAATTTTATTGTGTTTGGAACAAGCGTTGATCTCGTCCCTTTTTTTAAATGAGGCTCTATTATTTTCAACTCATATTTAAAAGGTTTATTCAGCCGTAAATAACTTTCAAATTTAAAAAGGATAAAAAAAATCCATTACTTAGGATATTATGACTTTAAATATGTCCCTTACTTCTCATCGGGCAAATTAAAAATGCAAGATTTCTGTCTAAGCAATCTCTTTCCAATATCATCACTGGACGAGAATCAGCAAGAATAAATATTTTTATTTAAACTTGTTTTTTTACAATCTTTTTTCCCACTTACTATTATATTTTCTCATATTTTTTCAAAAACAAGAAACAAAATTAATCAGCTGACTATAATATCAGATATGTGTACTGTATTTTATTAATATTGTCGATAAACAAGCAACGGCGTCGTAATGCTCTTACAGAATACCAAATTAACATAGAATTGATGTTGTCTTTGTCTTTGCTGTTGCCTTAAAATTGCCGTTGTTATTGCCGACGCCAAACACAATAAAGGTTAATAATTAACCCACGATATATGTATGTATGTATCAAATATACATACATATCGTCACCTCATTAATGGTTTCACCAACCGACCATTTTTGAAAAAAATGAGTTAGGAATGGATTATATATGATATAAATGTCATACTTCTAATTCATAAACTCGTTTCACGATAGTTCTTTTCATACCTGAGATATCCAGCATAGACTTTGCTCCATACTCGCAATTTTAACATTTAATGAATATTGATTTGCTGCGAACGCCACTGTTTGTCTTATACATCAAATGTTTAATACAAAGTGAAAACTATAGTTCATTATTGGTTTGCCACATTATCATAACAACGAACGTATATCAAAACAAAAACCGTAATAAAAAAATTGGTTTGGCGCACATAAATGGTATTTTAATTAACATTCCAATGGTGTTCATACTGTCCAAATTGGAATATAAATGGCGGAGATATAGGCAAGTCCATATTCATACATTGAACCAAAATAACTCCCGAAATATGTAGGTCCAAACGATGAAAAAATAAAATTGTTTTGGAATCCCAATAAGAAGTTTTATCTATGGTAAACATTTGGACCGGATCGGAGAGTTTCACCTAAACTCAACTTTACAAGAAAAACGTATGGATATGCGGCATAAACAGTTAAATTTAAAAAAAAATTGATATGCAGCACAAATCAAACAAACAAATTTTAATAACTTTTGATTTATTTTAATAAATGTTAAGAAAATTTATAATTTTGTTGAAAATATATGCCACAATAAATAGAAAAAATAAAAAAATATATTTGAGAAAAACTAACTTAAACTTTCTTTATCGTTTTTCTCGTTACCGACCTCTTACAACTTTTTATGAGTAAGGCGGTAATTTTTTAAAGACAGAATATTTGACTCATCTGACGTTTCCTTTCACACTCTTCGTGGTACGGTCAGTGTAATAAGGTGGAATTACAATAACTTCTGACTTGAATTTTTCATGTGAAAACTGTGAAATTGAAATGTGTTTTGCACTTTTCTATTGACTGTTATTAGGCGTGTTTTGGTTACACCACTTGCTTAGATTCTCACTTATTATGCATGGAGAGCTGAGCGATATTAAGCGGCACTTGAAGTTACCGCTACCATTTCAGTTCAAGCAGGCATAATGTTACCAGTCTTAAAAAAATTAGAAAAGCTGTGTTGGATATCGTTAAGCAGAAGAATATGAACATTTGCAAGAATAATTACAAACCATGCGTTAGAGCAAGACGATCATATGTATTTCTCGGTTCAAAAAGGCAGAAAGTTGCCAGTATGAAAAATCAGAAAAACAGTGTTGGACATCGCCATTATGAGCCAAAGACAAGGAGAAGAATATACACATATACAAGAATAACTACAAACCATGCATTAGAGCAAGACGATTATATATTATATAATAAATTACCGCTAGTTTGGCGTTTTGGTTACCAGCAAGCAAGCAATAAACGCTAGCTTGTAACGAAACCACGCCTATTGTTAGCATACATTTGTTCGGAAGTCATACCAGAGGGGTCCGCAAGATATCATTAGATTATACATTACAAAAAACTGGCTGGCAAAGCTCGTATCAAAGCAGTAGCCCCTGAGGTGAAATGGACACACTGTTGTATTCATCGTGAAGCCTTAGTAACCAAAAGATTGCCTGAACATTTGAAGAAGATACTTCACGAAGTAGTTCAAATCATTAACTACATTAAAGCTCGATCTCTGCAATCCAGATTATTTTCTTTGTTGTGCAAAGAGATTGGCAGTGAGCATGAGCAGCTTCTTATTCATACAGAAGTAAGGTGGCTCTCTCGAGGTAGGATGTTGACAAGATTTTTTGAACTTAGAGATGAGGTTCGTGTCTTCCTTCTTGACACCAAGTACGCAGACTTTCTCACTGACTTTTCTTGGCTTTGCTTAACTGCCTACTTAGCTCATGTGTTTGAAAACTTAAATGTGTTAAACTTAAGTTTGCAAGGGAACAATGTAGATATGTTCAAAGTTGAAGATAAGATTTTACTAACTTCCCTACTTTGAAAGAATTCAGAGGAGAGTTCGCCAGAACAGATAAAGAGCAACGTAGCCGAGCCTCTACACAGCCTAGCCACCACTTTTAGGGAGTATTTCCCTGAACCTGACCCTGACTATAGTTGGATTCGAAATCCCTTTACCTGTCAAGTAATAGAAAAATCTAAGGTCTCACAGTAGAAGCACAAGATCAACTTGTGGATCTGTCTAGTTGTGGTACAATGAATAAAATATTTAAAGGTGAGAAAATTGCAGACTTCTGGGCTACAGCACTCAAGGATTACAAAGAACTTGGAGATAAGGCAATGAAAAATATCCTTCCATTTGCAATTACCTATCAGTGTGAACAAGAATTCTCTTGCATGTGGTTCATGAAAAACAAGTACAGGAATCGGCTTAACATGCGGTTGGATTTCAGTGTGAAAGTGTCAAATTTTGAAGCAAACATTTCAGAAATATTGGGTTCAAAGGTCAGATACAACTCATCTCATTAAGAACCGAATTGGTCGTACATATATAAAATCCACATAAAAAAACTTTATAGCGAATGTATGAGGGGGTCCTTGGACAAATATTGTTGGGAATCCCTGCTCTATGGAATTAAATTAAAAAGCCGTGATCACGGTTGCTGCCTAAAAGAACGATGATTTACAAATCACGTTCACTGTAACGTCGTCCCTAAAAATTCACTGGATCGCGCGTTTTGGCTGGTATCAGACGAAGAATTTGTGTAATATTACACAAGTTTTTTTATGTATTTTTTCATGCAACTGTTTATTTCACGTGTGGTTTCAGGGTAACTGCGTAGAAATAAGGCGGCGGCCCGCCACCGCGTTTTTTCTGGTCGAGTTATTTTCTGTTGTTAACACTTACCGAATGTTGTTTTTACGTCTTTTATGTAGATGAAACCATTCGCGAAAAGTATACGGTCTATTATTATTTTTTATTTTTCCATCAAATTCAATAAAAATATGCAGTAAGGTTTCACATAATTGAAAAATTAAAAGAATTAATAAATTTTTTCCTTCAAAAGGAGAAATCCTACAGCGGCTAATATTTTACCACATCAACAAATGTTCTTGCCTACAGCGAGCAACGACATTGTCCAACAGTCGCCGGCTCATGCTATGCCCACACCAACAACCAACTGGAGTGTGGAGTCAATGCCATGGAAAATAACCAAAACAGATCAATCGGGAAATGTTATGGAATTTACCGCTAGTAGTCTGGATAAAGACAACACCATACGCCGTGCACTGCTTCATCAGAAAAGGAAATCAAATCTTAATGCTCCGCCACCCATGTGAGTACATAAGCTACCAGCGTAGTAAGTTTCGAAAACTAAAGTCACTGCAGGCGGACCATCAATAAAGTTTAGGTCCAACTCTGTAAACCAAAAATTGTTTTCAGGTATGACGGGTCGGGCGTTTAGTGCACTATTTTAAGCATAAAATTTAAAATATAAAAATCGAGGGGCAACCCATATTATTAGAGTTATGGACCCCCAAATTACGGATATACATATTTTGTTAAAGGAATGGTCTTAAAGACCATGTTAGACTATAAGAGGGGCCCTTAGACTTGTGGATATGTTGAGCGACTTTAAGTTAAAACACTAAATAACACTACAATTCATGTCTATTTAGTTTGTATTTATTTGATAATGTTTATGTTAATTATTTTTTGATTTATTTATTTATATTTTGTCGATGTTGCCACATGAGCAAGTGGTTGCAGCAACTGTCCCTAAAGGAACCCTTCTCTTCGTAGCAATGGCGGTGTTCATTGGAAAGCTATTCGCATCCTTGGACACTCAGAGTCCGGCTTTACCAGTCTTGGGTATCACATTCACCTTTGTAAGGGTATTCATTCCATATTGGCCTATATGACCAAAGCGTCGATGCCCCAAGGTGGTTTGTCTGTTGCAGAGATTTGCCGCATACTTTTCTACGAAAATATCCACCAAGTACAGGTGACCTCGCAAGTAGGAAACTTGTAGCGAGTAGTCAATTACCATTCATAATTAAGGCGCGATTTCCCTGAAAACTCACCGAGGCACCAACTTTCGTTAGTTCCCTGACACACGAGTTATTTCGTCAGTTATGAAGTGTACGTACAGTACGTCTTCATATCCCCGATCTGTTTTGCCCTTAATATTGCCATTTAACTTTGCCAGTATGGTCAGATTGTCTTTTCCAATATTTATTTCAATAGAATTATTGAGCCTATTTGAACTAGAAAAATATCAGTTTTCTCTAGCAAGATGTGCACTAGCCCTCGAATCCAACCTAAAAATAATTTTCAAATTTTACAGTTTCTGTTGGATGCCGTCGGTGCTGCAATGGTTAGTGTGCGCGTCTCTTGTACACGAGATCCTGGGTTCGATTCCTGCTCGGACCCCCTTAAAAATTTCTTTCGACGACAGTCACCTCGCTTAGACCCCTTTCACACTCGGCAAGTTACTTGCGCAAGTCTCTTGCCCAAGTCTTGGTTTGTTGATGACAGAGGTAAGGTCGGGATAGGGGAATAAATTTTGAGTACAGACTTGCTTGTACTCGGAAAGTTGAAAAACTGACTTGCGCAAGTAACTTGCCGAATGTGAAAGGGGTCTTAGTGACGGCGACACTATCGAGTACTTAGCCATGAAAAAGCTTCTAAAAATACCGTTCGGAACCGGGGTAAAACTGTAGGTCCCAATCAGTGAGTATAAAACTATAAAGCGCACAGCTCACTGGTTGTGAGAAGCTCTCCCCAATTCCTTCATGGGATGTAATGGGAAACCATTTATTTTTATTTATTGGATGCCATAAATAAGAAACTTGTATGCACTGCATAAGCTTCACCAGATTTACAATACCTTGACATATGAACCAATTTATTACAGCTAAAGCATTTTCCGGTGTTTTACTTAGAATGTTCCTTAATATAGAAAGGCCCTAACTCGTGAAAAACTAAGTTTATAGGAGGAGGAAAAATTTTAATAGAACAAGAAATACACCAGATACAAAAACATTTGAAATGCAGTTTTTATTAAAAACATCAGACAAATTCGAATGAGTAAATAGTAATTTCAGTGAGAAAACAATATAATTTTAAATTATTTAAAATTGAGATCTGTCCTTCGATTGCATTTCAGCCTAAATTGGCTACTACTTATAAGCAATGAAATCCAAAATACTTCTTCCATCTGCCCATCCTCGATCGACATTTTTCTTTAAATTTGTAATTTCTTTAACTAACGCGAGGAACTGTGGCGTGGTCAACTTGACAGCTGAAGTAATCAAATACGTTGCGCTCCGTTTTATAAACTACCCATTAAAGAACGAAACTAAACGCAGGTAGTCTCGAGCAAATGTGACGTATTATAGACTAGCAAAATGACAAACGTCGTAGTCGTTATTCAAACTTCTTTGAATTATGTATTTGTGAATATACACTTAACGAAATAAATATAGCATACAACATTGGAACTATGTTTACAAGCTCAAAAAGATTTATTTCATTGATGTTTCATTACTAAATTAAAAATAGTTTAATTAAAATACATAAAAATTATATTTAAACACATGTTTTAAAGAAACTAACAAAATGATTTTTTTTGCGAACGAAATATGTAAAGAGTACATATTGAATTTCAAGATATTTTTTATATAAGCTTAATATATGTATATGTCGGTGGTGCAAGTACGTGAGAACATGGGTTCGATCCCTGCTCTGACCACCTAAAATTTCAGTCGACGGCGGTCACCTCGTTTAGTGACGGCGACACTATCGAGTATTTAGCCATGAAAAAGCTTCTCAAAATACCGTTCGGAACCGGAATAAAATTGTAGGTCCCAATCAGTGAATGTAAAACTAAAACGCTCTCCCTAATCCCTTCATGGGATGTTACGGGAAACCAGTTATTTATATATTAATATATATGTTAAGTCTAATAATCTATTGTACCACCTTTAGATATAGATATTGCATTAATGAGCCTCGGCATTGATTCGATCAGAGAACGGAATGTGGTCTGTGGAATATTCTTCCATTCGTGCTCAATGCATGTCCTTAAATCCTTTGCAGTCGCAAATTGTCGTCTGTGAGCGTAAAATCGTTGTGATAGTATTGCTCAAATATTTTCTATTGGATTTACGTCAGGACTGATCTCTTAGTTGCTTTGGCATTATGGACGGCTGCGTTATCCTGTTCGGAATAATCAATTAAATCGTTGTCTAAAAGCTAAATATACAATTCTGCATTAGTTTTACTGTCCATATCATAAACGAACCGCCTTGAAAATTTCTTCTGAAACGTTCGCGCAGAATATCATTCCAATATTTTTATTGTCCATCAGGACCATCTAGATTACATTTTTTCTCGTTGCTAAATACCACAGATCTCCAATCATCTTCCCAGAACTTGTGCTTTTCCGCAAACAGCAACCGTTTTTGAAGCCTAGGTTGGGGCACACGTTTAACATATTTGAGATTTTCATCATTCTGCGTGTGGATACCGGGAGGCTTATTTGGAGCGTGCGTATCTATAGCTAAACGCTTTATCTGCCGCTTAGTCCTTTCACGTACAACAGGCTTGCGTTCTGTCCTTTTAGAAGTTCCATAATTCTCGGGATTTTTAAAAAAAAAGAGAGATTGTTTTTTTTATTCCTTTGCATTCTTCTTGCAATATCCCTTATAGTTGTGCCACATTCTCGTAAAGATATATGGGATCCGCGCGGCATTTCCTTTATAAAAAACCAGATATTGAAACTATTTTCACTATTCTAATTTTATTTTAGAAAACATCCAACAATTAACCAACTTTAAATATAGGTTCAGCCCAAACGAAATGTCAAATACAACTGTCAACATAAATTATCTCATTTCTATGCTTTACTTACTTCGCTCTGTATTTATACATAGAGTAATACTTACTCCATTTCCATTACTCTCTTCGATGCCTCTTCATGACGACGAGGTAGTAGGCCATTTCATAGAGTTTTATTTGCTGCTGTATTTTTACCAATTTTACACTTTCGCTGGACATAAAACGGACATAAATCAAAGGGAATGCGTATTTTCGTTCATTGCAAACAACATAAAATATAATTTAGCTGTCATTAGTATCAATAAACACTATTTAAAATTAGTTCCTGTATTCTTTGGTCTCTCATTCTTCATCATTTCCCTAGTACCTTTTTGATCAGCAGTGCCATAAAAAAACCCTGATTTATAACTTCTTCCAGTTATTTAGAGATAACGGTAGGATATAGAAGATAAACTTCAAATGATCTATGAAATCTACTAGTATACTCTTCTTCGATGAACCGTGTAATGGAAGAAAGGAGAAATTACATGACTGATAAAAATAATACCAAAGATATTTTTGTATGCTATATTTATTTCATTGAGTGTAGTATCTGATTTTATTGCCAAATTGGATAAATTTGAGGATTTTTGTCCACTTCTTTTAAAGTAAAGTTGGTCACCTCGCATAGTGACGACGAGCCACGAAAAAGCTTCTCAAAATACCGTTCGGAATCGGTGTAAAACTGTAGGTCCCAATCAGTGAGTAAAAACTGGAAAGCACACAGCTCAGTGATTGTGAGAAATTCTCCCCGGTCCCTTCATGGGATGTAATGGGAAACCATTTATTTATTTATAAAGTTGGCATCTCTGGTATTTAAATCCTTTGGGCGCAAACTGCGCGACTTTATTTTCAACAGTACAGGTCTTTTTAAATGTATTAAATATTGTTTGTGCTGTTGATTTTGTTAAATTTAATAGTTTTGATAGTTTACCAAAGGATTTTTGTCTTTCTACATTTCACAACTAAGTTTCCCACAAAAATTGAAATTTCTTTTCGACAAGCCATTTTCACAATTGAAGAGTCGCTGAAAAAAACGTGACTTTTTGTATTATTTTTACAAAATGTATTTTGACATATTTTTCGTTTTCTATATATTTCTCTAATTTCGGTCTTTTTTTTATTGCCGCCCGAACTCCGGCAATTTAGCCCTAGTAGCCAAGTGTTTGCCTTAAAATCAGCACCCTGTTGCTACAGTGGACTTTTGTTCCAAATGAGGGCATCGTGAGTAGAACCAGGATGTCTGGCGTCAACATACCTAATTCCCATTCCGTAGTCGCACATCTACAATTAGATCATTGTTATGAAAATAATTATTATAGTATTATAACTTATCAGCAAAACATTCAAACTAAACTAGCCTTTCCTATTTATGGATAAATGGGGAACTTCTTCCTTCGCTCCAATGATACGTAATACGTAAAATAATCCACTTTTACAAATGTTTTTTTCAATTAGATGCACAACTTCCTTCCTTCAGGTTGAGCCATGCCAAGGTTGAAGTGGTTGTCATGTGACTTTTGGAAACTTCCCTCCGCAAAAAACCTTAAAGCTGCACAAACATTAACAGCGGAGGTATTGCTGTCACCCGATGACTTCGTTTGAAGTCATTTTCCAAAATATCCACTAAAAACTATTCCTTCTTTTGGGAGGCGAAAATATGCCTTGAACCTTAACACGGAAGTGTTTATTAACAATTATTCTCAGCAACAACATTCACTCAGTGTAGCCGGCAATTCTAAAGGATAAGAGTAGTCTCTTAAGTGTCTTCTAATAGATGCCACATTTTGTACTTTGTCTTCCTCATAGAATAATACATACATAGAAACTTTTATTCCCTCAATAAATTAAACGTCATAGATGCGATGGAAAGTAAACATTGGATGGTGGAAAATATGGGTTCAATAATACCAGATAGTGGCAATAGTATACAACGATCAACAAAGGAACAACAACCGAATTTCGTATTTTTGTGGCAAACTAGTTCTGTTAAATACAATACAAATGTATACCAACGATAAAAGTCAACAAAAAGGTGCAAAATATATTTACATTTTTCAGTTCTACACCAAAACGACAGGAAAAAGTTAAGTGAACATATTTTGTAACTCCACCTGGTGTAAGGTAATTTTAAATTTAATTGCTCTCATTTCCTCAAACCTACGATGAAGAGTGTGAAATGAAACGTCAGATGAGAGAATAAGTTTATCTATGTATGTATGATTCTATGGCCTTCCTCGTCAAAATATAACTCGTCAAATTAAAAAGGTTTTTTCTTTTCGTCCTAAAGACACGTTTATTTCTCACACATTTTAGATTTATTGTTTGTTTACATTATTTACAGTTGGCGAAGTGTCAAAACTCTGTTATCGACGGCAAAACACTGTTACCTACGGCACCTGGCCAAAGTTGCCATACATAATACTAATTTTTATTTCAGTGGCGTTGTCAGTTGACAACGCAACTGAGGTTCGGTTGCTATCGATAATCGACCCATAAGTCATCCAAGACAATAGAGTTAAAGAGAGAATCGATTTCCAGAAAAATAAGCAATTTCGGAGCAAATATACTTTAGGAGAAATTTGCCTATTTTTTGGTCTGATAGGGCGTTAAACGCTTTTTAAAAAAATGTCCGAAATATAGGTCTCAAAAGCTTGTATGTATAATCGCGGCATAACTCACATTTATCAGCCGATCCCGTTGAAACTACACTCGATGAAATGTGGCGACGAGATTTCATTGCAAAAATATAATCCGCAACCCTATTAAGTACTAGTACAATCTTATTTAGGTATATTTTGTTCGTACACTTCTATGCAATATAATATGTTAAACACAATTAATGCATGACTTAACTTAAACACAATTAATGCATGACTTAACTTCCGCCTAAATATATACAAATTGTGCGCATTTTACGCGACCACTTTTTACTTTTCTAAGGATTGTTTTAAAATAAATTTCTGTTTTTCAGGCCAATTAAGCAGTTTATTTCCGAAGAAAAAATAACAGCCCACTTTAATGGCCTACACATATCAAGTGACTACATACCACATAACACTGATGACTCAAGTTCAACTGACGGTCCTTCAACAAGTGGAAAATGTTTTTCTAATCTAACTTATGAGGATTATCAACTGACTGCCAAAGAATTAGAAAAGAAATTGCGCAATGCGAATCGAATTACCTTATGCGACGAACTAAAGAAGATCCATGAACAACAGAATAAAGTGCCATATTTACCCGAAGCATTATTAAATCGCATCGATAAGCCATGTACAGCTTTAGTATTATGGCAACCACCACCGCCCATAATTAACATTTTTAAACAAAATTTTCAAATTTCATCAACCTCAAATACAAACACTATTGAAGATTATATTCCTGATGTAGATTTGCCAACAGAAAGGGGAGATGATGATATTGATGATTTCATTGATAACAACAACACATGTAATTTGGATTTTAATAATATGAAGCCTGATAGTATGGATGAAGACATGTAGTTCTCGCTTTATATAACTCTTGACAGCGATTACACTTAGTTTAGCACTTTGTTAGAATTAAACGTAACTTTAAATTAAAACAAGATTATTGATACATTGGTAAGTGATGGAAATCGATCGATTGAACTCTGTTTATTATATCGATCGAATGTTTTGGATACAAGTGTGAATATTGATATAGCAAAATAATCGTCATTAATATACCACATTAAGTTCGATTAAAATCGGTCGACTTCCATCACATTCCAGACTTTTTATAAAACGACTGCTAACTATTATATAATCTACACATACATATGCATGCATTATCCTGATTCTTGAGTTACGAATTTTGAGTTTTTTCTACTTGTTTTTTTTTACTTTTTATATATTAATATAAGCTACGATGATGTGATTAGCCTGAAACAGATAAAGAAGATTTATGTTTAAAATAAGATAATTTTTTAAGCTTGACATTCAGTTAGATAACGTAACAATGATATCTATGTATGTACCAATACTGAAATAAATGTAATGTTTTTTTTGTGATGTTCCAATATTGAAGTCTTTTATACTTTCTATTTATTTTTCCTACAAAACTCAGTCGGTCTTTCACTTGATAGCTGGAAACCTTGCAGTTGCCTCCGATCGCGTCAAATAAATTACATATGTAGTGTGGACTTAAAATTTTCTTTCTGGAAAATTCATCTCCATGAAAAATCCCAAAGCCTGCACATCCTTTCCCATACCAGGAAGACCGTTATACCATGCCGTTCGGTATGTGCAACACGACACAAATGTTGTGTAGGCTTATGGATAAAGTGATACCTCACGTACTCAAGTTTACTGTTTTTATATACTTAGACGACTTGCTCGTCATATCGACTTGCTTCGAGGATAACATGAGGCTAGTGTTGAAAGTACCAAATTGTTTAATGGGTCCGATTATCGATAGCAACCGAACCTCAGTTACGTTGCTCGTTGGCGAAAAGTTAGTACAGCTGAGTACTATAAAGCTCCATACGCCATCAACTTAGTTTCGAGAAAAACATAATTTAAAACTAAATGGTCGATGACAAAGTGGATTATACAGCATCATTGACACTGAGTATCTTAGCAACGGAGTGAGATAGCGAAATTCTGAAGACAGCGTTCTAATCTGAGCTTAAAAAATGTGAAATTGGCGTATGGAGCTGGCACGAATTTTTGGTTGCTGTATAGTTTTTAAAACAAAACGTTCAGCTGAACGGAAGAGTCAAAAGCTGTGGCTCTAAGGGAAATCCTAATTTTGTTGTTAAAGTGTAACGTTTATAAAAATTTCTCTATACCAATATTATTCATATAAAATAGAACCTAGTAGCCACGTGTTTGCCCTGAAACCAGCAACCTGTTGCTTCAATGGGCTGTTGCTCCAAATGAAGGCAGCGTGAATAGAGCCAGCATGTCTGGGGTCAATGTGCCTGATTCTCAGAACCCAGAACTTGCAATTATTTTTCAATTAGATCCTTCAAAACCACCGACTATGTAAGGTTATAACACAACATACTATGCCGAAGCCGCGAAACCCCAGAGGAGAATATCCCTCAATATCTACTCAAAAAATACATTAGCTTGAGCACTTAAGACGGTTCCACAAATGTAACGCCCTCCAGCACTCTCAAACTTTGGGAGTCCATAACTCCGAAAATATAGGTCACCGCCGATACTTTTGTTATAATTTTTGTACTTAAAATTAGGCAAAAATTCAGGACCAGGGGCTGGCAAAAAAAAATCAAAAATAGGGTAAAATCAGAGGAAACAAAAAAAGAAAAAAATTGTCGGAGTCCAAAAAAGGGTCAGACAAAAAAATTAAATAAGTTTTTTTTCGATAACTACCTTAGTTATCGAACGATAACATTTTTATAATTTGTTTGTTTAACGCGTTTTATAATAAATGTCAAAGTAACACGAAAAAATTAAGTAGTTTTTTCGACCAAAAAATTTTATTTTAATTGGGGTTTTAATGTTTCCCCGCAAAGTGTGTAAATAACTTAGTTATCGGGTTCTCGACCGGAAAAAGGAGAAAAAATAAATAAAAAGTTTCGTACAAGGAGTGTATTTAAAAAAAAATTATTTTCCTGGATGGTTATCATAACCAAACGCGCATGGTCACTGTACGTACAAAAATGGACTTATATTGCGCAATATTTTTAAAAAATGTGTATTTTTCTGGATGGTTATCATAACCAATCGCATGGGCACAGTACGTATAAAAGTGGACTTATATGGGCTTACAGACATCCCACATAAAAAAATGACACCGCCGAATTCGTGACATGAATACCTTTCGTTGAAGTACCCACACTAATCCATACCCAAATGGTCCTGGGTGTACCGCTTTTTTGGACCCTCCGACGGCTAGTTTTCCATTTTCTCATTCTTTAATTTTGTTTTTTTTAAAAAATTTTTTTTGCCTGCCCCTGGTCCTTAACTTCAGCCTAAAATTATGTACACAGAAAAATAATTCGAGATATTATTGCCTACAAATATTGTATAATTTCACCTAAGTGCTAAGGCAACATAGGGTTTGCTATGTTCTACGGCAATACGAACAAACAGCTTAGGCATTTTTTATGTCGAAATTTAACCTAAAATTTTAGGTAATTTAAATTTTTTATTTTGTAAATTTAACTACGCTAAATACGTAATTGTAGAAAAATATTTTGGTAAATTTATCGTACATTATAGTAATATTTTCTAATAAATTAACTATTCTGCATTTGAAGAACTACAGACACTTCCAATACGATAGTTAAGTGGACAATTACACAATAAATTATATTTAAGTCTTTATTCATGAAACATATTTAAAGGGAAGCTATAATACTGCTGAAGAAGGTTACATAATCCACTGCGGAAAAGTGTTAAGGCAGCACCGTACATCCATAATTATAGTAAAAATGTGTGTAGGAGTAACTGCAGCTATAATATTTATGTTGTTCAAAATCATCTCTGTTTCTTCTTGAAATCCGAATCGCGAATCACGATGAATTCCAACCTAACAATCATTGACGAATCCCTTTGTAGCACCAACAACTATGGGGGTTAGGAGAACCATATTCTTCCTATTAAGTGACCTTGGAGAGATAAACTTCCTCGAATTTCAAGAAAAAAAACTGGGCTATAATGATAGAATTAATAATCAAACCATTAAATAAATAAATAAATGGTTTCCCATTACATCCCATGAAGGGACCGGGGAGAACTTCTCACAATCACTGAGCTGTGCGCTTTCCAGTTTTCACTCACTGATTGGGACCTACAGTTTTACACCGATTCCGAACGGTATTTTGAGAAGCTTTTTCATGGCTATATACTCGATAGTGTCGCCGTCACTAAGCGAGGTGACCGTCGTCGAAAGAAATTTTTTTTTTTTTTTAAGGTGGTTGGAGCAGGGATCGAACCCAGGATCTCCTGTACAAGAGGCGCGCACACTACCCATTGCACCACCGACATAATCAAACCATTAATATGAGCATAAATTACAAAATTATTAGTTACCGTTTTTTCAATGAAATAAATTCTATTCCCGTATTCCCGATTGGATTGTTTTTCAGAATATTATTTATATTCTGGCATTCGAAATCAAATAAGTTTTGAAAAAGAGTTACCAATTTTCAAATGTAAATTTTATAAAGCCAATACGAATGGGGATTGCATAATAGCATAGGTAATAAATCCAAGTGTTTTAGTTTTATGCAAAAAATGTTTACCTAAGTCAACCAAGGCATCACAACTTCGAGAGATTTTTTCTGTGTATGTGATCTACCCGGCAAAAAAATTAAATTTTTTTATTGGACAGTTGTACCCATACACCATAGATTAATACAACGTTTGAAAACGTTTTCATTCACTCAAACCCATGGCATAAACAGCTATAAAAACAGTTTTGAAATTTCGAAACGTTTTCACTGACACTGCTTTTCAAACCTGTTTGAGCCAGACCTAGCGTTTTCAAAATTGAGTATAAACGCATACGGTTTCACGAAATCGCGGTGTATGAATATGAAAAAGCATCTGCGGCACAGCACCATTACTTTGAAGCATCTTTTTAATTTTTTTTATTTTTCCTGTCTTTTATTATTTCACGCAACATTTCATTTTCCACTTTAAGCATATTATGAATTATAATATTTCGTCTTATTTGCATGGATTGCAATAAGAATTTAAAAAGCATTTGAAAAATTATGTTGTTAATTAAAATCCGAAACAACAACCGCCTCCTAGTACCTTTTGTGTCTCATTCTCGCAGTTCCAGCATCAATTCGGTTCGAGAATCGCCAGGTTTCCGTCTTTCGCAGTCACCGTCACCTTATACCCGCCCACAGTCAAGGTAGCGACGAAATCCCGCAACAACACGCTCATCAATGCATACTTAGCCGCAATCTAACGAGAGTGAGAGTCGTAAGTCGACGGTCCAGGTCCCATATATTCCTCCATACGGCTCAAACGTTAATCCTTAGAGATCTGGTAGACAGGTTGCAGCTCAAAACCACAGAGGGAAGGCAGCGAATATTGCTCTACAGACATATCACGATCCATCTGCAAAAATACAAGTGACCGGGGTGTCAAGTCCAATTTCAGCATAAAAAAAATAAAATAAATGGTTTCCCATTACATCCCATGAAGGGACTGGGGAGAACTTCTCACAATCACTGAGCTGTGCGCTTTCAAGTTTTCACTCACTGATTGGGACCTACAGTTTTACACCGATTCCGAACGGTATTTTGAGAAGCTTTTTCATGGCTAGATACTCGATAGTGTCGCCGTCACTATGCGAGGTGACCGCCGCCGAAAGAAAATTTGAAGGTGGTCAGAGTCGGGTTCGAACCCAGGATCTCATGTACAAGAGCCGCGCACACTAACCATTGCACCACCGACGGCCACCCAATTTCAGCATCAATCTCCCTAAACCGGCGAGAGAACGCAAGCTGCAATCCATCTAATCGAACACTTGACTCGGGAAAAAACATATTTTTGAACAGTTGACATAAACTACATCTGATACTAGAGTGTATTCTAATAGATGCCATGTTTTTTACTTTGTATTCCTCATCAAAAAATTCCACTAAACTCATCGTCTTTCTAAATAAAAAAAGTTTTTCTTGGCTTTTCCGTAAAGACACTTTTATTTCTCAAACTCACTTTAGATTTAATGTTTGTATAAAATATTTACAGTTGCCTATAATGGCCAGTTTTTCAGTCAGTGGTGATCTTCGTTTCTTAGTTAAATTGTGGTTAAACATCGAATTGTGTTTTTTAGTCATTGTTTAACTATGATTTAACCACCCAATGTTGGTTGGTTAACTTATAGTCAGAACCATATTATTTTGACAATCAAATTACTGACTGTCAAAGTGAGAAATGAAGATTGTATAAAATACATGTTTCAGATTTGCGTATTTGTACACATACGTTGAGTCTAGATCGTTAAATGATTGCGCCTATATAGTTTTTTACACATTTTTGTTAAAATGACTTCGATTTTATGCATCTATTTCTTATTCTACATAATTCCATTTTGTTTGTTCCCCTTTGTTGTTTTGGTATTTATCCCAAAACACACGTTTCTTCCAATAAGAATACAAGGGTTGCCATATTAGTTGACAATATGGCGACTTACATTAACTAACCACTGAAAAACAAAATGCAAAGTTAACCTCTAATTAACTTAGAATTAAGATTAAGTGATCCGATAGTTAACTACCCACTTAAAAACTGGCCATAAGTGTCAAAACTCTGTTATGGACGGCAACACACTGTTACGGCAACTGGCTAATAAAGTTGCCGTACATAATACTAATTTTTATTTCAGTGGAGTTCCACTTTGTCGATAGATCAATACGTGGTTCAATCCCTTAGTTTGAAAATACTGACAGGATTTATAAGATAAATTTTTGAATTTGAAAATTGTGTCAAGCGTGTAAGGGGCAAATAAGTGCAAATACACTATCACGCCAATTGACAGAGGTCCTACCTAGTCTGCAGACCGTTGGTCTGCAGACCGTTGGTTTAAAATATCATTTGGAAAATTTTAATATATTGATTTCAGTGACCAAACAGAAAGATATTCTGTGAAAGGCGTATAGAGGAGAATTGTTGTATGTAATTATTTTGCGTTTAAGTGCCACTTTTAGAATAAGTAATTTGTATATATGTGGCCGTCGGTGGTGCAATGGTTAGTGTGCGCGCCTCTTGTACAGGAGATCCTGGGTTCGATCCCTGCTCCGACCACCTTAAAATATCTTTCGACGACGGTCACCTCGCATAGTGACGGCGACACTATCGAGTACTTAGCCATGAAAAAGCTTCCCAAAATACCGTTCGGAACCGGTGTAAAACTGTAGGTCCCATTCAGTGTGTATAAAACTATATAAAGCGCACAGCTCACTGGTTGTAAGAAGCTCTCCCAAATTCCTTCATGGGATGCAATGGGAAACTATTTATTTATTTTATTTTTAATTTGTATATATATATGTATGTATGTAGTTCTAGTCTTTCTAATAATAAAATAAAATAATGATTTGAATTATATAGTACAAAAAAAATAATGTGTTGCTAATATATTAAAATAGGGATTTCAATATGGTTGGTTTATAAGTAGGGTACTGGTGAGTTGTTGGTCAAATAAAGTGGTTATCCAATGGCAAGTCAAGGATAACATTGGTAGGGAATGGTCAACGTATGTGGGCTCATGGAAATTATATTTTGGGAATGTCGTTGTGTGTAATCATTTCGGTAAGTTGTTTGTTTTAGTTGTTGCTGTGTGTAATAAGATAGTTTGATTTACATTGAGAAATGTTAATGATAATGTTGAATGGCCCAAGGAACTATGAGTGCGGGTTGGGAACGTATGCCGAGCAGGAACTAGCTAAGGCTGCATCATGCCGAGCAGGAACTAGCTAAGGCTGCATCATAGTCTGGTGAGAAATGGATTACATAACACGCTTGTCAAAGCGTATTACTACTTGTATCGAATTTTTCAGATTTTGTAAACCCCTCACATATATTGCAAACACCTCGCAGTTACATAAAAGTTAATGTTCCATTCCAGAAGATATAAAAGGTATCTTTTATTCTGCATCCTTCTCATTCTTCGTCGGCGTAATATTTTTTGGTGATAAATTGTTTGTATGGTTTCCGAACAAATATTGTACAATTTACAGACCATATATATTAATATTTTGTAATATCTACGTCACCAAAATATTGTTATTCCCTTCCATATTTTATATTGCCTTTATTCCGAACGATAATCTATAAATTCTCACCTTTTCTTTGTTTACATCAAAGATGAATCTGCCAAATTAACTTCGAAAATCCAAAACACGTCAACCATAGTGGAAACGGTTTGAGGTGTTTTGAGAAGGCAAGTGTTTTGGGCTGTATTGGAATTGCTCGATTAATATCTGTTTTTCTTGATTTATTTTGAAACAAAATGCACTTGCCACAATGGAAATATTTTACACGCGTCACCACTAATCACTTTCAAACCAACCGAAATAACAATTTCAAAACTTCTTTTTAATATTAAAACTGTAAGATTTCCGTTATTCAACGATCGTCAAGAAGAATCGCATAATTATCGCTTCGGAGGTTACTCATGAAATAAACTCCCAAATGTTTGAAGGAAGATTGTTTGTACTTTTTGGCAATTTCAGTTGTCACTAATATGTATTCAGTTTATTGGAATATAAGTATGTAGTGAATATTTGTTCACAATTCACTTTGTTCAGTTTGTATCGCTTTACCATATAAATTAGTTTTATATGGAATATGTTGAAATACAATATCTTTTTTCAATTAATACAAATACTATTATTAAATTGAAATAAAATTTGTCGATAGCTGTAGTAGTTATCGAGATATTAGTCGTGTTTTGGTTACAAGCAAGCGATTTTCGCTTGCTAAGTTGCAAAGAAAACGGCAATTTAGCGATAAGTCATTTTATTCAAAAATATGATTAAGGGTTGAAAACGGTAAAAGTTGTCAAAAAAAATTTGTTTAAACTTAGCGAAAATCATTCTCGTCGTTAAGTTCTCGCTAAGTCTTCGCTAACTGCTTCCTACAAAACAAGCGAATACATAAACAAGCGGTGTACCCAAAACACGTTTATTGCCAAGAGTACGATTTCCGTGGCCCTCAAATTTTATTTTTATAACATTTGAAAGAAAGCCGAAAAAACTAAATAAAAGTTATCGATAACTCGCCTAGTTATCAAAATATTGAGGGTTAAAGTTCTAAAAAATCGATAACTGTTTCACCGTTTTGTCATAAAGATAATTTTTTTTTGTAGTACTTTCAAAATTATTCGGAAAATTTAAATAAAATTTCTTGATAACTGTAGTAGTTATCGAGATATTTAATATCGAATTGGTAAGCTTTGTGATTTGGAAAGATATACTGAAATTGAAAAATTGTGAAGTAAAAGGTTATATAAGTTTTAATTTTTTTTTGTCCTTTTGCTCATCGGAGGCGATAAATTATTTTAAAAAAAATCGCGCAATTTTTTTTAAAATAATTTTTAATTTTTTGTTCATTGGATTGGTAAAAAATTACAAGTAAAATTGTGGAACGTACCGCCACAGATATCTCGATAACTAAAGACGGTATCGAGAAATTTTATTTAATATTTTGGCTTATTTTGAGGATTTGTACCACTCTGGTTGAGTAAATTGGTAAAAAAGTTATTAATTTTTTAAAACTTTAACCCACGATATCTCGATAACTAAGCGAGTTATCGAAAAATTTTATTTAATTGTTTCGTCTTATTTTCGGGGGGCCACGGATATCATACTCTCCCTTTTTATTTAATGGAAGACTACGTATACTTTTATATCTCTAAATTTGAAGGATAGATTTTTATTTCCGATTTAAAACAAAATTGGAACTAAATTTTTCACAAATGTTATACATATTGATCATGGTAGAATTATCTATCAGGTGTAGTCGTTTAAACAGGTGATGCAATTTTTTTATGTCATTTTACGTATTTTGTTTTTATACTTTTTTGTATTCTTGTATTGTTGGTATATATTTGTGTAGAGTTAGACAACTGAAACGAATGATAGCAAATAAAATGTCTGTTGTTGCTGTTTTCAACTACAACAACATCTGCTGCTACCATGTATTTGTTGGCACTTTTCACCCATTACAGCAAATGTTGCCACATTTCGTAGTATTAAGTGTGGATCGTTTTATTTGAAAAATCGTAAGTGGCGATAGCTTTATATGCCTTTATATGTTACATGCTCAGAAATACGTAACGGTAAATTGTGTACCATTGCTTTTACTCCCTTTTCTTCAAAATTCACAAGAATAAGACCATTGAAGTGTAAATAATCAAAAAAATAATAAAATGTTTACTGTCGAATTGGCCACCGATAACCAAAAAATAAATTTTCTTTCAATAATGGTTATTGCTAACCAAAAAATTTTTTTGGTTGCTGTAATAGTTATTCAGAACCAAAAAAATATTTCTCATTTAAATTGGTTACGTTTACCAAAGTACTATATATCTTACGATAGTGTTTAAAAATTCCCCAAAACAGATAAAGGGAATTTTCGCGTAACCTTTTTGTTTGAACAAAAAAAATAACAATTATTTTCGGTCCCTGTATCTAACTATAGATATTCAAACCATGTTTAAATAAAATTACATAAAGTATGTAATGGCCGTCGGTGGTGCAATGGTTAGTGTGCGCGGCTCTTGTACATGAGATCCTGGGTTCGAACCCGGCTCTGACCACCTTAAAAAAAAATTCTTTCGGCGGCGGTCGCCTCGCATAGTAACGGCGACACTATCGAGTATCTAGCTATGAAAAAGCTTCTAAAATTACCGTTCGGAATCGGTGTAAAACTATAGGTCCCAATCAGTGAGTGAAAACTGGAAAGCGCACAGCTCAGTGATTGTGAGAAGTTCTCCCCAGTCCCTTCATGGGATGTAATGGGAAACCATTTATTTTTATTTTTAAAGTATGTAAAAAGTCTGAAATAATCAAGTTTTACACGAGAGAGAAATCGGATTGAGTGAATCGCATCGTCTTTTTGGTTCTCTTTGTTCTCTATCTTTATCATCCATTTGTCTCTACTTTTAAATCCTCTTTGGATATACCAAACAAAAACGATGTACAAATAGGCAGTCAAAATTTCTCTTCACTCAAATGCCAACAAACAAAACGAGTGAAACCCTAGGACTTATCTGCCCTCTCTCTTACTCTCTTCATGAATATTTGAATACACAAGCGGCTTTTTGATAGTGTTATTGTATATAACTATACAAATTCCAACCGTGTTGAAATAAAATTTCATAAACTATACAAAAAGTATGGAATAATCAAGATATGATACAAGAGAGAAATGAGTTTGAGTGAATATCTTGCACCAAAAACGATGTACATCTTTGATGTACAGGTAGAGAAGAAAAAAACCCCGCAGTTTGGCAACCCTAGTAGAAGAAAACCAAAAAAGTCGACGCGGTTCACTCAAACGCATTTCTTTCCCGCGTCATAACTTGATTATTTCATACTTTTTACATACTCTATGTAATTTTATTTAAATATGGTTGGAGTTTCTATAGTTAGATAGAATAACATCATCAGATAACTACCCGTGTATTGAAATATTCAACCAAGAGAGTAAGAGAGCGAGCAGAGAAACGACACGCTTCACTCGATTTCTTTGTTGGCATTCCACTCCATGAGTAAAAATTCTTCTCTATACAATAGTTGTTTTATACGTAGAAAAAAAATGGACTTGGGTCGCATAGACCAATACATACATAGATATTTTTATTCACTCATCTGACGTTCCATTTCACACACTTCGTCGTAGGTTTGTGGCATAGACCAACACATACATAGATACTTTTATTCTCTCATCCGACGTTTCATTTCACACTCTTCGTCGTAGGCATAGTGTAATAATATAAGTGGAAGCATAAGCCCAGCTGATCAGGCATTTTGTTATTGGGTTGTTTCATTTTATCATTCTTTGTTTACGTAATACACTCGAAGTGTCAAACTTGTCTCATCATTTGTTTTGATTCTTATTGTTCGTTATTTAACGTTTGAAAAGTGTTGTGCAAATTAAATTGAAACATAAATATAATTGTAAATTGTATAATTTCTGCCTATTACTTTTTTTTAATACTTGTAATTATTTACTTTGACGTTTTTCCTTTGCCTCTTCTTCGTATATAAAATGATTTTGACATATCGAGTGTATTGTCATAACAATAGTACAACAAAATTCTGTCAAAATCGTTTCATATTACAACAACACTCCACGCGTCGACTTATATTATTAGACTATGGTCGTAGGTTTGTGGAAATGAGAGCAATTAAATTTAAAATTACCTTACACCAGGTGGAGTTACAAAATATGTTCACTTAACTTTTTCCTGTCGTTTTGGTGTAGAACTGAAAAATTTAATTATATTTTGCACTTTTTTGATGACTTTTAGCATTGGTATACATTTGTATTGTATTTAACACAACTAGTTGCCACAAACACACGAAATTCGGTTGTTGTTCCTTTGTTAAACTTTGTTTACTACTGCCTCTATCTGGTATTATTGAACCCATGTTTTCCACTATCCAATGCATGATACAAATACAAGGTAGTAGCATTAGCATTACTGGATACAATAAAATGTAAACAAAGGACACCATATGGGCTGCCGCTACTACCTTGTATTTGTATCATGATCCAATGTTTACTTTCCACCGAACCTATGACGTTTAATTTATTGAGCGAATAAAAGTATCTATGTATGGATTGTTGTACGCAGGGCACACTAATCACGGTAGTAGCAGTAAATATGTGAGTAATCATGTGCAAAATCGCACTTGGCTTCTGTCAAACTCAGCTGATTAAAATGTAAACAAAATGTTCATTTTTGAATCAGTTGTGATATAATTGGAAAGAAATATTTGCCAAATTAATGAAGATTGAAATTAATAATAGAAATTGTTTGATGCTGCAGTTGAATTGGTTTTCCCGGTGTGAAACTCTAACTCGTATTCGCGTCTGTTGTTTAATTCCGCGTCTGTAAACAACTTATAACAAACAAATTTGACATTTCCCAAGTGCGTCAAATGAAAAAAATCAAAACAGCTGTTCTAACGATACAACCTTGTCTTTCAACCATGGGTGTACGTTGCAAAGTCGGCCACATACTTAGGCGACCAACATCAGATATTGCTAGATCGTTACTTGAATGGAACCCGCTGTCGAAGGCCAGGAAGACCACAAAATACATGGAAGCGGTGCCTGGAAGAGGAATAAAAGCAAACTCGTCTATCATGGAATCAAATTAAATCAAATCGATGGTGAGAATTCGTTGACGCTCTTTTTTCGTTGTTTAGTTGGCCGCTTCTGCCAGATTCAAAGGTTTTGTTTTTGTACTTTTCTGTTACATTTGTTTGTTGGTATGCGTATGTGTTGCCTTTGACATGAGGAGAGCCTAAACAAAAACAAAATGCCTGTTGTTCTTGCCCACAATTTTTGTTGTATCTACTGCGACTACTTGATATTTTTACTATGGTATTGATCATAGTCTAACAGACGATTTTGACAGAAATTTGTTGTTTTGATTGTTATGACGGCACTTTCCAGTTGTCAACCAACACCATTAACGTTTAATAAAGAATGATACAAATCAAAACAAAAGATGAAACAGTTTGACACTACTTAAGTGCCATCAAAACAAACACCGATTAAAACATAAACAAACCAAAAAAAAGTCTGAACAGCTGACCGCATGCTCTGACTTTATAATTAGACTATGGTATTGATCTGCTGATTTTGACAGCGTAAGCACCGAATTTCTAATACGACTACCTTATAGTAGTTGTATCATGACCACCTATTCAATGAACATTGGCAAACCCACCAAAAAACAATTTCATTTTCATTTGTGGCGATGCCATCAAAAGGTGTGGACGTGATTGGCGGGTTTTAATAGTTGCTTGTTTTTCGTCTGTGGCGCAAGTTGTCGTATCAAAATTAACGTAGCAAAAGATTTCTTATGCTCTGTGCGAAATAATAAAAAAACGCAAAAATAAAATTACACATTTATATGATTGATAGGAAGGAGAGATTATCAATCCAAACCATTGATGGTTAAATTACCGCGACCTATAAAGTCAAGTGTTTTAGATAAAAAAAAATTAACCCTGCAAAAGGTATATATTTTGTATATGAAAACATCAGATGAAACTCAGTAAAAAAAACTAAGTGAATTGGCAGTGTAGTCGCATATGAAAAGTCTTAAGAGAAAAATAAAATCTCGTCATCGCTTGCGGTGACTTATGCAGGAGGAAAACAAAATCACTTTATTATGATAAAGAACTTTTACTATTTATGAGATTTTGCCTATCTCAGTTGGAGAATTTAATTAATCTCCTATATCCACAATGTGATTACACTATGAGATGAAATATTTATTAATTTACGGTATGCGGTCGTTCGTCGCTGTGTCTGTGCGAAATTCGAGTGTCTAAATTAAGCATAGCATACATTTTGTACAAAACTACGAAGGAAAAAAAATAACCAATTAAAAAGAATAAAATTTGGAGGCGGACGTGATGTGGTTTAATGCTTTAAAAAATGGATTGATATGTGATAGTACTAGCAAAAAATGGTTTTGTGTAAATGGGAGAGAAAAATCCCTTTTGCATTTCTTGCAATATTTTTTTAATACGGAATACAAACTCGAAAACATCTTCACCGCTGAGATATTCGTCGTGTCAAGTCAAGTGTTAATCAGCCGCGGTACGCACGGTATCGACACACGCTGCACGAAGACTACTTGAACAAACTGAACTAACGTATTCTCGATGACCTGTGAAATAATATCAAATATAGAATATAGCCAGCTACACAACAAGCGCACATGCATAGTATTGCCATCGTCCAAAATGAGGACTTTTTGCGGGTAGAGAAGTTCCATGGTACAATTCAGAGTGAAGATTATTTGAAAAAACGTATGTTAGAGAGTCCCTTAAAAACAGTCGTTTATAGGCTAATACCATGAAACAAAAGGATAGTATGTAGATATGGTACAAATATAATGGTAAACGCAAGGAAATATTACCAGATATCGGGCACAGCTCAAAACTTGATCAAAACAAAAAAAAACTAATTTGGATTAAAATATAAGAACAATTAATTTGAAAAAAATGTCGGTCGGGCCTACTGGGTCCAAAAACTGTTAAACGTAGGAGAAGGCAAGTAAGTGCTGGTACTGATATGAGAGGTATTAATTATTCGGACTCTGTGTGGCCAGATGAATATTTTGGCATATTGTACGGTTGCAAGATTGATCGGCAGTCGGCGGGGATTGTGGATTTTCTCTGGGGTATGCAACGGCTTGGGCATTGTTTCTTGTTCAATAGTGCTTTACGCTCCTCCTCTGGGAAGATTTCAACACTCAGGCAGGGGGAATCAAATTCCTTCTGTAGCTTAAGTCAATGTGCGGCAAAATCGGAAAAAAGTTGATTAAAGCAAAAAAGTGAGGTTAAAAAATTTTTTTTAAATGAGCCCTCTATGGGTTAATAAAAGAGAATGTATTTATATACAGAGTTATAGAGTTTCACAAGGGCTTTGTAATGATACATATTTAAAGCAGATGCGATTATAAATACCTGAGATATGACCGATTATATACTTTTTGTGCAGATTTATGCCAAAAATATTTGGCTTAAACCTAGAATAGGTCGGCAACTCGCTCCAAACTATTACCATTGGATAGAACTTTTAATTTTAAGTAAAAAAAATTAAATAAAAAAATGGGGGGCAACGCCTATTTTCGGAGTTGTGGGCACCCAAAGTTCGGACATACAGGATGATACTACGAGTGTGGTGCCGTGTTATGGGACCGATTTCACAACTTTTTTGTGTAAAACGAGTCGAAATAAACAAAAATAAATAAATACATTTTTTCGATAACTGCTTAGTTATCCACGTATCGGATTTTTAAAAATATCCAGAAAATATTTTTTTTTCAAGCAATCGAGTGATTTTTCGGATTTTGCCACACATCGACTTCAGGTACAGAGGGAATTTTAACCCCCCTGCCTGAGCGACTAATTGCAATATAAATTTAACGATTTTCCAAAAGTTCTACCACACGGTACGAGCAACATAGGCCCCTGCCAGGGCTACTTGGCCCGTAACTCCCAAAATAGGGGTTCCCCCCGATTTTTTTATTTTACTTAAAATAGCGATCCCTACAACCAAAAAAAAAATCAAAAAAATTGGACGTGCCGATCTATAATCTGTTCCAAATATTTTTTTCTAGTCTGAAAAAATTTGTCTAGTTTCTGAAAACTTTTCTTAAAGTTTCCAAAATTCCAAAGCAGGTTTACCATTCCCTTTAATTTGAGCGCCAGCACTAAGTGTTTAGCGTGTTTCGACTCTCCAGACCCACTATAATGTTGCACATTGGAATTATCTGGGTCCACTGAATTCCCCCCACCCCCCTACAAAAATAAAGGCACAATTAAATTGGTGGGAAAATTACGTCTCATTTTAGTACCCATAGTTGGCTAAAACTGGGCAATTTGTTGGGTTTGTGGTCGCTTTTTTACGTCTCTGGAAATGTCAAATTATTCGCCATTACTAAAAAATTGCGAATGAGAAGAACTGAAAGAATTGCAGAGTTCATGCAAGTTTTTTCTTCGTTCCATTCATTTTACCTCTCTCTCCTACGAAACCATGAATTGCAGCAATTATAATTGCACGTCTAGAAACAGACTAACACCATCTTTACACGATGCCATTTTTAGCTGCCATTTTTATCAATTCTCTTTTGAAATTGCAGCGTAAATCTTCGTGCCTTTACACGTTGCCATCTCATGATATTAGTGCTTGCCATTTTTTCTGACATTTCTCTTTAGTGAGTGTTCCTGTGTGTGTTGTTCATTTTTGTAAGCGGTCAAATTTTGTTCTACATGAGTCTAAAAATTGTTTTTTCGAAGGAAGAAATGAAATTTTTCTTAATTATTTTTAATTAATTTTTATGTTTAACTTTCTTTTTATTTTTTTAAACTTCTGTTAAATTATTAAACGTAACCTCTAACAATGTAACACAACACATGAAAAACTAGTATGAAAGAATGCCAAAATCATAACAAATGCGGAAAGAGCACAAAGAGAATTGCAATAAAATTTCGTGAAACCCGGTGCGGTGGCGCTTCGTGCCATTTTTTCCTCCCTTCTTGCTTCTCTAAAAAATGGCATCGTGTAAAGACTGTGTAAATCGTTCGTCTATGCCTAGATTAAATGGTTCCGATTTTCGTACCGCGTGGACTCGCAGCTCCGTAGTTTGTATTATTTATAAAAATAATATACAGTGGTGGTCCAGTATAACGAATGATATGATGTCCAGGGTCGTTCGGTATATCGAAAATTCGTTATATCTTTATATCTATATCTTATATTTCTTTTCATAAATATTAGCATAGTAGCAAGTTAAACGCTATTCGTATTATATCAATTCATTTATTTAAAAAAAAGGAAAAAATTTACATACATGAGCAAAATTATTTATTTTTAGAAGAAATATCTCCAATATGTGTTTTTTTTTAATTGTTGTACTGAAATCAATAGCTTGTTCTTGCAATCTCCTTAAAATAACGCAACCAGTGGTCAACAAATCTCACAGTAAATAAACGGGGACTTCCCTTTTTAAAAATTAGGCAAATGTAATGTTTGCTATGTGTAAGTGCACAAAGCAAACAAACAAAAATAACAAAGAATAAAACAAAGCATAGAAAAAGAGAGCATTCATTATATACATAGAATACTTAATTTTTCAACCGTTAGTTATTTAGAGTCATCAATGGACTAGAAAAACGCGTTCGTTATACTGGGCATTCGTTGTATCGGCGTTCGTTATATTGAGCCACCACTGTATATTCAAAAAAAAATTCGTTTCCAAACTATGTTTTCTATGTTATTCAAAACTGGGGGAGAGTACGGTTTCCGAGGCCCCTCGATCCGACAATGTTTTTCATTAGTCGACCCCAAAATAAGACGAAAAAATTTAATAAAATTTTTCGATAACTCGCTTAGTTATCGAGTGTTACAATTTTAAAAAATCGACAAGTTTTTTGGCTGAAGTTCAGAAGCAGGCAAAAAAAAAATTTTTAAAAAAAACCAAAATTAAAGAGATATTAAAGAATGTGAGAAAATTGAAAACTAGCCGTCGCACGGACCTATGGGGCCCACAGGGTCCAAAAAACCGTCACACCCAGGGACATTTGGCTATGGATTAGTGTGGGTACTTCAACGAAAGGTATTTGTGTCACGAATTCCGTGGTGTCATTCTTTTTTTCGTGGGATGTCTGTAAGTCCATATAAGTCCACTTTTGTGCGTCCAGTAACCATGAGATTGGTTATGGTAACCATCCAGAAATTTTTTTTTTTAAAAAAGTACCGAGTGATTTTTCCGATTTTGCCACACATCGACTTAAGGTACAGAGGGAATTTTAACCCTCCTGCCTGAGCTTAGTGCAATATAAATTTAACGATTTTTCAAAAGTTGTACCACACGGTACGAGCAACATAGGTCCCTGCGATGGCTACTTTTCCATGTTCTCACATTCTTTACCTTTTCTTTAATTTTGGTTTATTTAAAAAAAATTTTTTTTTTGCCTGCCCCAGGTCCTGAATTTTTGTCAGTTTTTTAACTCTCAAAATAAGCTCAACAATTTTCTAAAAATTTCGATAACTCGTTTAGTTATCGACATATTTGATGTGGACTAGCGTGGTACAACTCAAAATAACCCCAACAAATTAAATAAAATATATCGATAACTTCTTTAGTTATCGGGATATCGGGGGCTGCAACATTTTATATGTACAACTTTCAGCAATTTTACTTCTTATTTTTTACCACTCAAGAAAACTACACAAAAATGAAAAATTATTTTAAAAAAATCGCGCGACTATCTCGATAACTAAGCGAGTTATCGATAAATTTTATTTCTTTCTTTCGGCCTATTTTGGGTTGTTCGAAAAATAAATTATGAAAATTTATCAAATGGAAAAAAAGTTATTGATTTTTTAAAATTTCAACGCCAATACCTCGATAACTAAGCGAGTTATCGATAAATTTTATTTAATTTTTTCGGCTTATTTCGGCTCCAAAAAAAAGTTATCGAAATTAATAAAATGGCGAAAAAAGTTATTGATTTTTAAAAACTTCAACGTCCTATATCTCGATAAATAAGAGAGTTATCGATGACTTTTATTTTATTTTTTCGGCTTATTTTGGGGTGCTTGAAAAAAAAAGTTATCGAAATGAGGGGCCTCGGAAACAGTACTCTTGCCCAAAACTGTACTTTGCCCATGTTTTTCGTAATTGTTTATCAGTGTAGGGTTTTTTTGGCATAAAATTATTTTATTAGCAAAATCAGATCTTTCGCGCTAGTTCCAAATTCTTGAGATATTGCTCTTTAAAGGGAGTATATAATCGGTCATATCCCAGGAATTTATCATCGGATCTGTATATTTCCTTTTATTAACCTATTGAGGGCGCATTTAAAAAATGTTTTTTAACCTCATTTTTTTGGTTTAATCAACTTGTTCTTGTTTTTCTGATTTTGTCACACATCGACTTAGGGTACAAAGGGAATTTGAACCCTTTTGCCTGAGCCTGGCCGGGAGACTAGGTGAAATATAAATTTATCGATTTATGAAATTTATTTCATCAGTATCTGATAATAAATGACAGAGCTATGAGCGATTACACATTCAAGCAAACTTTTTATTAAATAAAAAAAATACAATTTTGCTGCTAAAAGAAATTTGCTCCTAAAGCTTCTCAAAATACCGTTCGGAACCGGAGTAAAACTGTACGTAAAACTAGAAAGCGCATATCTCACTGATTGTGAGAAGCTCTACCCAATGCCTTCATTGCATGTTACTGAACACCATTTTTTTTAAACCGTCGACTCCAGTGTAATTTGAAATTAGTTTGTTAAGACATCTGTTCAAATATTTTGCACATAACAATCATCTGTTTCTGGAAATTTGAAGCAATTCTGGTAACGTGCAGCAAAATCGACAAAAACCCCTATCAAATTATTTCAGTTAGTGATGCCTTTGAACAGATGTCAGTAGCCTACAACTAAGCCTCTGTTGATGAACTTCACAAATTTCAAAACGGTCGATGAAAGTCCGAGTTGAAAACCTGCGGAATGTTTGGTTAATTATAATTATAGATTATTTATAAATAAATAATGCATACTGTAGTTATGTATAAATATCTGCGATATCCATGATTGGCACATTTGTTTTCATTTTCCGGATTAAATTTAGCGTATTTAATTCTAGTCTTTGACATACGCTGACCCATTTTAGTGTGTCCAGCATATGTTTCATTGGTGTATCGATTATATTTTAATATTGAATTAGATCAGGCTGTTTGTTGTCGAGATACGATGCAATTGTACAACTGTTTGCCTTTTGGGTTCACGAAACGGAAGCCCCAATGAGTATATTTCGCATTGTAATCTCCAGCAACTAAAAATGTATGTCCGCGTCTGTGAAAAATTTCATACATACATGTATCACTCTATATCGAAACTCGATATCTAAATTTTAAATTTCAATGTCTCAATAATTAAACGAGTTATCGAAAAGCTATTTAGTTTTTCTAGTTATTTATACATTTCCTATTATTCAATTTATGGACGTTTATTCTTGATTTTGCCGTTCATTTTTTTAGTTCTGGAAAACGAACAAAGTAACGAAAATTAAATGAAATTCAAATACAATTATATTAATCGAGGTTTAAAATTTATAATTAAACGAGATATTTACGTCTTGTTTTACTTTGTATTTTATTTTCGTATCAAATTTTGAGCTGTGACCGAACTCCGGTAATTCAGCCGTCTGAAAAATATTATAAACACTCGTTTGCCAATTTCCCAATAAATTGATAAATTTGAACAGATTTTAATCACTTCCAAGGAACATAATTTAAATATCACCTGAAATAGGTTCAAATGAAATAATTCCCAATGATACAAGTTACAAATTAATTAAATTACATCCAAACGAAATAACTCCCCTGCTACAAATATGAAATATAAGCCGAAATGAAATAAATCCCAAGAAATATGAAACTGTGTAGATATTCTCGTTTTATTAAACGTGCGTATTTGCTGTCATTATTTCGGTTCATAATCATAATTCCTCATTCTGTGTTGTGTCTTCATTGCAATTTTTTTTATTTTCATAAATCGTGGAAACAGTAGTTGTATCCATCTGGTCCATCGATATTAAATTTTTTATCTTCGGAAAACACTACTTTCGACCACTTGTCCTGAATTTCGGGTTCAGATTTTTCAGGCGACTTTCCGTCTGGTAGAACCATAGTGTAATAATATAAGTGGAAGCATAAGCCCAGCTGATCAGGCATTTTGTTATCGGGTTGTTTCTTTTTATCATTCTTTGTTTACGTAATACACTCGAAGTGTCAAACTTGTCGCATCATTTGTTTTGAATCTTCCTTGCCCTCTTTGCTTACGCTGGTCGTTTCACCGCCTGTAGTTTTTTTGATGGCTAAAAATATATAGAAGAAGTAACTAAAATTACCTACATACATATGTATGGACTTACTGATGGATACTTACCAATTTGGATCTAAAATGCGTTCCAACTTTCTGCCTATTACTTTTTTTTAGTACATGTAATTCTATGCATGTAATTATTTACTTTGGCGTTTTTCCTTTGCCTCTCTTCGTATATAAAATGATTTTGACATATCGAGTGTATTGTCATAACAATAGTACAACAAAATTCTGTCAAAATCGTTTATTATTACAACAACACGCCACGCGTCGACTTATATTATTAGACTATGGTTCTACCCATAGTCTAATAATATAAGTCGACGCGTGGCGTGTTGTTGTAATAATAAACGATTTTGACAGAATTTTGTTGTACTATTGTTATGACAATACACTCGATATGTCAAAATCATTTTATATACGAAGAGAGGCAAAGGAAAAACGCCAAAGTAAATAATTACATGCATAGAATTACATGTACTAAAAAAAAGTAATAGGCAGAAAGTTGGAACGCATTTTAGATCCAAATTGGTAAGTATCCATCAGTAAGTCCATACATATGTATGTAGGTAATTTTAGTTACTTCTTCTATATATTTTTAGCCATCAAAAAAACTACAGGCGGTGAAACGACCAGCGTAAGCAAAGAGGGCAAGGAAGATTCAAAACAAATGATGCGACAAGTTTGACACTTCGAGTGTATTACGTAAACAAAGAATGATAAAAAGAAACAACCCGATAACAAAATGCCTGATCAGCTGGGCTTATGCTTCCACTTATATTATTACACTATGGGTAGAACGCAGCTGAAAAGAAATACAAACGGAATTTTTGACATTTTCTGTCTATTACAGGGCTGCTTACAACGGGCCAAGGCAGATTGAAAAGGTAGAAGCAATACTACAAAAATTACAACAAGGCAACAACAACCAGCATTCTGTTATTGTTTGGTGTGTAGTTTACATAGTCTAATAATATAAGTCGACGCGTGGCGTGTTGTTGTAATAATAAACGATTTTGACAGAATTTTGTTGTACTATTGTTATGACAATACACTCGATATGTCAAAATCATTTTATATACGAAGAGAGGCAAAGGAAAAACGCCAAAGTAAATAATTACATGCATAGAATTACATGTATTAAAAAAAAGTAATAGGCAGAAAGTTGGACCGCATTTAAGATCCAAATTGGTAAGTATCCATCAGTAAGTCCATACATATGTATGTAGGTAATTTTAGTTACTTCTTCTATATATTTTTAGCCATCAAAAAAACTACAGGCGGTGAAACGACCAGCGTAAGCAAAGAGGGCAAGGAAGATTCAAAACAAATGATGCGACAAGTTTGACACTTCGAGTGTATTACGTAAACAAAGAATGATAAAAAGAAACAACCCGATAACAAAATGCCTGATCAGCTGGGCTTATGCTTCCACTTATATTATTACACTATGGTAGTTTATGTCATTATCAACGTACTACGAACAACGGACACAAAACAAAGCGAAACAGTATTTGACTTTGGCACCGCGACATGAAAAAAGACCAATCAGCTTTGCATAAATTTTCCCCTACCAGAAATACAAATTAATGTTCTAAGAATTGTTAGGTCAAGGAATTTGTGGCATTTGCAAAGAAAATTATTGTAAATATTAGTTGTGTGCTGTGAACTGAAAAAATGTGTAATAATTAATGATTTGAAAATAGTTACTTGCAACAAACTCTACTCCAAACACAAACATATATACATATCTACACATTTCCGTGTAGAGATAAATCTTTGGATAAATGAAAATATCTCAACCTGAGATTCAGGTTAAGCTCTGTACTGGGCTTTGAGCCATAATCTTAGCACGCGGGAAAAATAAGGGAGAGCGGTAACTCTGAACAATCAAGATTTTTTTAATGCAGAAGCAGCAGGCGTAAACACAACACGAACACCACATTATTTTCCGGTGGAGGAACAACGAATGTAGGAATGAACTGAAAATAAACATTGTTAGCGAAAACGAACCCCAAGATGTATCTATTCCAGGTGGAAACTGAGAACTGGTGATATAAATTTTTTTCATGACGGTTGTGATCCGAACTTGACAAATTGAATTCTGTGTATGTATGTACAATATTTTGTTCAGTTTTATTGTTGCCTTCGATTTCAACAACACCTGCTACAACCTGCAATAAATAAACCTTGTCTAACTCAAGCATTTCATTTTTCGTGTTCTTTTCCCATTTATACGTAATATACTTGCTATACTATATGATTTAGTTTACACTGCGTTCAGAAAATATATATAAGCACCCATATGGTGAAATGTTAGGTACTAGAATCGGAGAGGTACATAAGTGAAAATAAACATGTATGTATATGAAAATAAAACCCGATAGAAACGATACACAGTGGAGTGACCATTCTTCCAAATTGTCCTTGTTTAATGGCGAGGAACGTGCTGAGAAAGAAGACATCAGAGTCGGGTAGTACCACCTATGAATGTTCGGTTTAGTTCGCTAAGAAGCTTCGTATGAAACAGTTGGGTTGCAGTGCTGACCGCACGGAAAAGATTTAGATTTAATTTCGATATTTTCATTCGGGCCGTAACCATATTTGTGAAACGAGAAAAAACAATCTTACTAACCGACCTGCGGTAATGATAAACGCGATAATAGTTTTAGCGTCACATACTTTTTTTTACATACGGATATGCATAGGCATGTGTGTATATCTGTATATTTGAAACAAGTATAAGAAAATGAATTTACGGAAAATAAAAATTAATCGAAAATAAATCAGCCTGTACAAAGTTACGGCTAAACGGTATGATTAGTGCACAATTATCCTTGGTGAGGAACCAGAAGTGATGTTATTTTGTCTACTATTTACTTGATGTAGTGTTACATACATATCCATGTATGCGTAATAGAAAATAATTACTCTTTTATTTATCTACTTGCAGCCCGTATTAAGTTCTTAAAAACTTCAATCGGAAAAAAGTGTTAGTAACTTAAGGGTTTCCATCTTAAAACGGTATACTTAAAACAAATATAAACAAAAAAAAAAACAATCTACACACAGGCGATGTCCGAATCAGCGGAGTCGCCAGGAAAACTAAAGGCAGCGCAACAACGCCGACAACTGGTGAGTAAAAATAAAAATGTAACTCCAAAATGCTTTCGAAATATTTGTCGATATTGTTTTATTTTTTTTTATGTTGATACTAAATATTAGTGGAAATAAAACATTTTATGTTTGCCATACTCATGCACCCCGTGTTACTTGCAGTACGCCGTCTTTAAAAGAAGAAAAATAAATCTCATTTTACGCGTTAAGACCGCGATTCAATGATTATATACTGTCCCATACACTTACTCTGTTGAATGACAAACCCCGACTAACGCCGCATGACAGATGACGAATTCATTTCGCTTTTATCATGGTAGAATAAGAAGGTAGACGCAGTAGGAATTGTTGTAATTGTAGGCAACAAAAACAGGCATTTTGTTTCGTGTTGTTTTTGTGTCAAATTTAATACATATGTGGCATGGTAAACTAAATAAGGCAAACACAGTGGAATTGTTATTTTAGGCAAAAAGAACAGGCGTTTTATTCTTGTTTGGTGTTTATCTGTAAATTGTTGTACATGTGCATGGTAAAATAAGTAAGGTAAACGCAGAACGAATTGTAATTTTAGGCAACAAAAACAGGTATTTTGTTTATGTTTGGGGTTCACAAGCTGTCAAATGTTTATATGTGTGTAACTACTGTAAAACGGTATGGCGGCACATCAAACCATATATTAATACTTATAGTAGACCCACTAGTTCTCCCAGCAAATTTATGACATTTGGCCTGGTGTGATATTTACGTTTGACGTTTAAAATAATTGCTTTACTAATACCAGATAGTGGCAATGGTTCAAAACAACGAACAAAATGACAACAACGGCATTTCGTTTTGTGCGTTAAAATTATTGTGTTAAATACAACACAAAAGTATGCTAACAATAACAGTCAATAAAAAAGTTTAAAACACATTTAAATTTCACAGTTTTTCACCAAAACGACATGAAAAATTAAAGCAAGAAGTTATTGTAATTCCACCTGGTGTATGCCACTTTTCGTCAAACATCTCTCTATCACACCGACCGCATTACGAAGAGGGTGAAAGGAAACGTCAGATGAGACAAATATTCTCTCTAGTCTGAGATTACTCTATGGTACAGCCACACATCAAATTCATACCATCAAATTTCATTGCAAAGTTGTTGTGAAAACGAAAAACGTATGATTTTTATTGATTATTGAAAATATTTTTTTTTTAATTTTCAAGTGTTTTTTTTTCCGAAATATTTTTTATCCATTCATATTGTCACTGCGAAAACTAAACAGAAATAAAATTTGAAGGAATTTCGCGCACACACATCAAACTGGCTTCAAATCTCTGCAGCGACGGTAGTGAAAATCAAAAGTTTTTGATTTTCGTCAAACTCACATCAACCTATCCGTGTGAGTTTTTTTTTCACTAATACAATCAAAATTATGACAGTTTGATGAGTAAGTTTGATGTGAGGCCATGCCGCTTAAAATGTGTGTGCGCGTATCTACTTCAAATTTTATTTCTGTTTGAAAAATGGATGAAAAATATTTCTGAAAAATAGATAATAAAGCCGGAATCACAATGCAAGCAACAGTTTACTTCGAATCGAGATGTTTGTTCTAACAGGTGATACCAGTATTACGGCCAATATATCAAGGCAACAATAAAATATATTTTGTTTTCATGTCAAAGTTAACACAAATGTTTGTCAAGAATAAAAGTAAGCCAGAAATTATAAAAACCAAATACATTTGATATGATTCTTCATATAATGAACAGAAGGAAAAGCAAATCATTTAAGTTGTCCTTGTAACACAACCTCTATTAGTTACATCATGATTAAAATGTCACATCCAGGGTTGTATTTCGAATATTAAAAAATTTTAATGTATTTAAACATATTTGGTATTAAAAGATTCTATAGATAAAATAACGTTTTATAATGCGTCTTTTAACACAAATGGGTTCAATTTTCATTGATGTTTTTAAGTTTGAAAATTAAATTCTAAGTACTGCGCCATCTACCGCTTAATAGTACATATCAATAGATCAACTTCAGCGACAAATTGGAGTTACATTTTTGTCAAAAAAAACGAAAGGCCATTATGTGAAATTCTGTGTGTGAGAACGAGATAGCTTGAAAAACGAAATTGTCGCTTGCATTGTGAATGCGGCTTAATAGATAAATAATATTATCATGAGTTTGATCAAATTTATATATGTTTGTGTTGGGAACATTTTGTTTGACTTAGCACAGCCACACATCAAATTCATACCATGATACAAATACAAGGTAGTAGCGTCAGCCCATATGATTTCCTTTGATTACATTTCATCGTACCCAGTAAAGGCTCGTTCACAATGATAGCAACAAATTCAACAGGCGTTCACAATGCAAGCAACAAATTTGTTCGAATAAGTTCGAAAAACAGCTGACTGGCAACATTGTTTACATTATACAGCAGTATACATATTTGGGGATTGAAAACCATGGAGAATTGCAATACAAACGAAAAAGCAAACAGTAAAAAATAGAAAAATTAAATATGAGACACGGACCTCAGATTTGTACCACTACCCGGAGCAAAAAGTATTAAGTGTTTTTCTTTAGAAAACTTTCAAAATTTTTCTATAGAAGAGTTTTAAAACTTTTCTATAGAAAAGTTGTCAATGTTTTAAAATTTTTCTATAGAAAAATTGTAAAATTTTATGGAAATCTTTAAAAATTTTTCTATACAATTGTTTTAAAATTATTCTATAGAAATTTTTTGAAATTTTTCTATAGAAATGTTCTCAAATTTTTCTATAGAAAAGTTTTAAAATTTTTCTATAGAAATGTTTTAACATTTTTCTTTAGAAAAGTTTTAAAAATTTTCTATAGAAATGCTTTAAAATTTTTCTATAGAAAAATTGTAAAATTTTATAGAAATCTTAAAATTTTTCTATAGAATTGTTTTAAAATTATTCTATAGTAATTTTTTGAAATTTTTCTATAGAAATGTTCTCAAATTTTTCTATAGAAAAGTTTTAAAATTTTTCTATAGAAATGTTTTAAAATTTTTCTTTGGAAATCTCAAATTTTTCTATAGAAATATTCTCAAATTTTCTATAGAAAAGTTTTAAAATTTTTCTGTAGAAATATTTTAAAATTTTTCTATAGAAATATTTTCAAATTTTTCTTTAGAAATGTTTACAAATTTTTCTATAGAAATGTTTAGAAACTTATGTTCCATAATATGTCATGGCCTTGGGCGGTTTCGATAAACCTGAAAATGTCAGCTTTTTTAAACTTTTTCCTTTTGTTTATTAATAAAATTGGCGCCAACTACACTTACTACAAACAACTACACTTTTCACATTTGCATCAGCTGATTTGTTCGAAAGCCAGCGACAGTGTTGTATTCTTGGTAATAAAAAATTATAATTATATGTGAAATTATTGTTATGTTTGTTTTGATACAAAATGTTTACATTTTCATTCATACTTTCAAGTTTTAAAACAAAATTCGGAGTAGAGCCCCCCTAGCGGTCAGTAGAATAAACTGATTCGAACAAATTCCAATTTGAAGTAGAACCTACTTCTATGACAAATTTGAATTCCAATTTCACGAAAAACATGAGAGGGCATTATATGCAATACCGTGAGTGGGAACGAGAAAGCTTGAATTACAAATTCGTTGTTGCCATTGTGAACGCTACTTAAATGTCAAAGTTGTTTGTGTGAGTGCGTTCTCTTTTGATTTCATCTATCTATTAGAGATGGGCACGTGAGTAAGTTTTGACTCACGCTCACGCACGCTCACGAAAGGAACACAGCCACTCACGCACCATCACGCACGAAGATTTTGTCGGTACTCACGTTCACGCACGCTCACGTGAGCAGAATTTGATCCTACTCACATTCACGCGTGAATCACACGTGATTCACGTGAGTCACGCAAAAATTACTCACAAAAATAAACCAGGGTTTTGACATGAACCACTTGCTTTATATTCAAACCAATATTAAAAACTATACGAAACAGTGTTCGTAAAAAGTAAGTTCTTAAATACGTTAATTGGGACCATATGCAGGAATTAGACACTACTACTCGTACACTTAAATGTAAATGCCTTAGTTAAATTAAGTGTCGTTTTTAATAAATTTAGCAAATGAACTAAGCCCTTTTATACAGGAACAACATTTTATCAGCTTTATCTTAAAGAAGTTTGCCTCTTATTATCATTACTATTCTTCCAGACGGACAATGGAACCAATTGCAAAATAAAGTGGTAATAATGTCAGAAATTCTAAATTATTAGTCAGATTATTTTAGAATGTACAAGGTATTTATAGGGAAAAAGCCAGGCCTCCAGAATACTGTATCTAAATGCACCCTGTTTCAATGCACGGTTTGCTACAGAGAGTGAAACTTGTAACCAGATTTTTTGGTTTTGAGATTCTACTAAGCAGCACAAACAAAAAACACTTACACCCCTATTCTGTGTATGTGGTAACAATCAAATGGTAACCACAAAATTGTTACAAAGTTGTCACCATTGTTTGTATCTGGTATTCTGGCAACACAGTGACAACGAAAAATTCACCTCGTAACAAATAATCCACCTCACAATGACAGGTTGTCAAAAGCAGGGACGAAAAACAAAAACATATGGCTTTATGCACAAAATGAACGCGGTAAAAAAGGAAAAGTAGGTATTTAATATATTTTTTAGGGAATTTGAGCGCACCGCAAAGGCACAGCTGGAATGCTATATTGCCCTCCTCAAGGAATATCCGGAGACGCTAAGCGGAAAGAATACTCCTGCTCATCCGCGCCATATAGAGGAAGAAATTTACTTTAGTGCTAACTCTCTGATCTACATCAAAATTTCACCACCGACAAAAGCTTCTGCGCTGAGTTCAAAAAGTTGTTTTTCCCACCGCGGTCAGTCCAACTTCTTGAGCTATAGGCCTTTAAAGCTTGAGAATATAATCGTTCGTATCTCCGGGATTTATAATCCGATCTGGTTGAAATGGTAATCATTACAAAGGTCTTTCTAAGCTCTATAAATCAGTGCATAAACATATTTATTTTTATTAGCCCATAGGGGAGCTAATTAAAAAATAGTTTTTAAACCCCACTTTTCTGCTAAAAATTGATATATTTTTTCAAAAAAAATTCCCTATTGTACTTATTTTTTTGGCAGGTTTCGATAATATACAAGACCTTAGCCTTTTTTTTAAAGGTATATCACTCAATATCCCTTGAAAGACCGGAGATATTTACGTTAAAAGTTGTGTAATACTTTTTGCGCTTTTTCAATCTTTCTAACACAAAATCGAGTTCTTTCTGCTCCATTTCCATAGGACAAAGTAACAAAAGTCCTTCCGTCATTTAATTATTTCCTCTTGTCGATTTGGTACAAAATATATTATTATTTTTTCTCACATACAGTTTTATTGTTTACTTGCAGAATTTATAAAATGATTTTGTATCAACTTTCTGGCAAATAATACAGCTGTCACGCACTGTTACCTCCTCTTTGGCAGGTAACAGTTTTTGTTACTTTTGTCACCAAAAAAATGTGCCCGAATACCGATTTGTGACAATTGTCACATTGCTGCCAAATAGTAACAGTGGTGACTTTCGTAACCCTGCCAGAATAGGGCTGGTAGTCTGACCGTTACAATGATAAATAATTGAAATCAAAAGTTTAACACGTCAATTTTTGCACTGACATTGTTTAGTCTCTTGGCAATAACTTGGTAATTTTGAGTCAAAATGCTACATTGACTAAACTTCAAACAGTAGTAGGTTGAACAAATTGTTAAAGTCTTTCAAATCGGTCGGTAACGACAATCTCTCAAAGTTAAAAATTTTTGTAAACCTGAAAAAAAGGAATGTGTTAGAAAGGGTACCAACACCAAAGATGAAATATTAAACCAAAATAGTTTCTGCCCGTACAGATTTTTATAGGTGGAAATTCTAAACTTGGAGTCAGAGCCGTGCAAATTTTTACGACACAAATTCTGACTCCAGGCACTCCACAGCAATACATGGAAAAATTACGAAAAAAAATTAAAAAAAATATATTTTTTTAAATCTGTGAAAATTCGATTTGAAGTAACGTAATACCGCAATTTTGTATTTTAGCCTAGTATATGTTTAATATAATGAAATTAATATTACTTGAGAAATAGGGACGCAAGTGTGGGATTTTTACTCCCAAAAAAGTCTGTTATGAAAATTCGAGTTTTTTTAAAAAATTCAGCTTTGCTGACCAAGATTATGCGTATGATCAAAAATTTTTTCTGCCTTGTAGTTATCCTCATTTTAGTCTAGAATTTGGTGTAAAAAATTATAAAAATCAACAAGCGAGACTTTTCACAAACTCAAAAATTTAAAATTTTGTTCACAAATCATTAATTTTCTGTCAAGGCTGGCTGTAGGATGAATGCCAAGGCCCTTACTTAAAAAAATACAATATTTTATGTCTTTCTTACAAAAAATTTGAGAAACTGTTGAAAGAATGATGGCACTTTTCCTAACAAATTTGAAAACATTTTAAATGTGAGAAGTTGACGTTCCCAACCAGTTTTAAATAATTTAAAAAGGTTTTTAACTTACGTTTGGTTGCAGTTTTGTCAATGTAGTTACATTATGGCTCAAAATTACCAAGTTATTACCAAAAAACTAAAGAAAGTCAGTGCGAATGTTTACATTTTAAACTTATAATTCAAAATATCTTTGTAACGGTTAGAGAGACGACACACGACTCTAAATGTTTTTGGTTTGTGCGGCTCAGTAGAATCTCTAAACCAAAGATCATTTCAATCAGACCACAAGTTAGGAACTCACATGCCATGAAAGTTTTGTCTGCCTGTAGCGAAACGTACGATGAAACAAGGTGCCTCTAAATACCAGATTCTGAAAGCCTGACTTCTCCCCTACAAATCCTTAGTGTATTCTCAAACAATCGGACCTATAGTTTAGAAGTTCTGACATTATTACCATTTTTTTGCAAACGGTCCCACTATAAAATTTATAAAAACTCCTTCGCTTGTAGCAGAGTTCGTTGAAATACAGAAGATGATTAACGACGCTTTGTTAGAGGGAAATGTTATTAGAAGCCTTCCAAAAATACTTTGTGTAACAAAGTAGTAAGAAAATCGAATTTACATGATATCAACCATTCAGAAATATGCGTGACTCACCCGAAAATAGTGCTCACGCACACTCATTCACGCAAAGATTGGACTCACGCACGAAGATTTTTTAACTACTCACGTTCACGCACACTCACGTGAGCAAAATTTGGCCCGCTCACGTTCACGCGTGATTCACGTGAATCACGCCAAACACGTGACTCGTGCCCATCTCTACTATCTATGCTCACAATTGTACATGTATGTGTACATTTTTATCAGCTGATTTTGACAATATCTAGGTACGGAAATTACAACAATGCTAATGCTACTACCCTGCAGTCGACGTAGCTAACGAATTTTTAGTTATTTCCCTAACTACCAATAATTACCATTAACAACCTGCCAGACTACCAGCAATGTTTTACACTGACTACCCTCTGCACTACCATGTACCATGCAGATCGCTAGTTACATGGAATTGACGAAATATCTAACAACATCGTACTAACTACTTGACTAGTACAATCAGCTTGATGAATTCGCCGGACCATAATGTATTAATGTTATGAATAAATCTTTTTCATTATCTTCACCACATTCGTTTTCTACATTTTCAAAATTTGGCACTATTTGTTCCTTTTCTTTCTTTATTAAGCGTTTCATTTGATTTTAAATATTAAAATTCACTTTTTATACCTCTAACCCACGTAAGCTGTCATGATGATACTTCTACGAACGTTTAATAGCAACTGACGTCAACACAACAAAATGTAACCAGGCAACCAAAAAATCATAACGGGATAACGGTTCAGTGCATTGTTTTTTTCTTGTTTTCATACTTATAATAATCAAAAGGCAATCTCTAGCATTACCTGTAGCCACTCAAGTAGCTAGTCAGGCTTTTCGCTATCGACATACATAACTGACTCCATAGAGCCACTAGATACTTTTGAAACTGCAGGGTACCTTGTATTTGTATCATGATTCATACCATCAAATTTCATTTCAAAGTTGTTGTAAAAACGAAAAACGTATGATTTTTTGGTCGGCAAAAATGTCATTATTTGTCAAATTATTTATTGATTGTTGAAAATAATTCCTTTTTGAATTTTCAAGTGTTTTTTTTTCCAGAAATATTTTATATCCATTTTTCAAAACACCGCGTCACCAAGAAAAAATCACTGCGAAAACTAAACAGAAATAAAATTTGAAGGAATTACGCGCACAAACCAGTGATGATATTTGATAATTTTCGAGGGGACTTTTTGTATTCTTTCGAAAGAACTTTTTTCGTAAAAATCAATGAGTGTTCGAACTCACGAGCGATGTATTAACACCTTTTAGTTACATGGTACCTGTTCGATTTCTATGAACACTTTAGTAAATGTTACATTGGAAAGTAAAAAACAGCGTTCAATCATATGATGAGGTTTCATTTAAATAATATTAATACTTAATAACACTTACAGCCTGTTTCTCTATCTCGAACGAATAGCTAAGCGGACGAAAATCAGTCACCCAAATTCGACTCAAATTTTGTTTCTCTAAGTCGAAGTTTTCGTTCTCCTGACTTCACGTTTGTTCCTAAGTGACATGACAGCACATTCGAAATAGAAAAACCAAAATTTGTACTTAAAAATTTTATGTTTTCATTTCGTTTCCAGACAAGATTGTGAAACCCAAACCAACTTTCTTTCGTATAGTATACGAACGAAAACTTTCGTTCGAGATAGAGAAACAGGCTGTTAAAAATATTTAAAGACAAGTGTCACTATTTTCTTGCTTAATACTTTTTGTGTTATTCCCACAAAAAACAAAGAGAATGCAAAGCAACAGACACATGAATAAAGGGGTTTTCAACAGAGACGCTACAAAAGTAAATCGATAGGGACAGCAAACGACGCCATATTTTTTCCCGCTCTTTTGACATTTCTCTTCAGTAAGGTTTGCCATTTCATCATGGAAAGATATACGAGTCAAAAACGAGTCGAAATTATTAAAATTTACTACCGAAATTTGGAGTCAGTGTCCTCAACTTTAAGAGCGCTACGACCAATTTATGGTCGTCATAATCGTCCTACCAGATCAACAATTGAGCGTCTAGTGGAAAAATTTGAATCCACAGGCACAGTACAAAATGTTCCCGTGCCAGTGAGACAAAGAAGTGCCCGTAGTGTCGAGAATATTGCTGCCGCTGAGGCTTCAGTTCAAGAAAGCCCAAATGTGTCTCTCACACGTCATTCTCAAGCGTTGGGCATCTCTGTGACGTCGTTGTGGCGAATTTTGCGAAAAGATCTTGGCCTACATCCTTACAAGATCAAATTGACGCAAGAACTGAAGCCGCTTGACCACCATAAGCGTCGTATGTTCGTGAATTGGGCTGAGCAACAACTTGAAAATGATTCGGATTTTCATCGGAAAATCATCTTCAGCGATGAGGCTCATTTCTGGCTGAATGGCTTCGTCAATAAGCAAAATATGCGTTATTGGTCAGACAGCAATCCACACGTAATCCATGAGTCATCATTGCATCCCTAAAAAATTACGGTTTGGTGCGGTTTATGGGCCGACGGCGTCATTGGGCTGTACTTCTTCTGTGATGATCAAGACCGGCACATTACTGTGAATGCGAATCGCTACCGTTCAATGATAACCGAATATTTTTGCCCCCAATTGGATAATATGGACTTGGAGGACATGTGGTTCCAACAGGACGGCGCCACAAGCCACACAGCGAATGCCACAATCAATTTATTGGAAACCAAGTTTGGTGAACGTGTTATCTCACGAAATGGCCCAGTCGATTGGCCGCCTCGGTCGTGCGATTTGACGCCGTTAGATTATTTCCTGTGGGGCTACGTCAAGTCTATGGTCTATGCCAACAAGCCAGCGACGATTGATGAACTTCGTACGAATATCAAACGTGAAATTGCAGCAGTATCGGCCGATTTATGCTTGAAAACTGTCGAAAATTGGGTTCAGCGTCTGGACTTCTGCAAGCGTGCCCGTGGTTGCCATGCAAAAGAAATCGAGTTCCATACATAATGGCATCGAACGTACTTTCACAGGAATAAAGAATTTCATTGGTATCTAAAACCGGTTTTGTTTTATTTAAAAAAAAACTTTTGTAGCGCTCTTATTGAAAAACCCTATACAGGCGTGGGTGACCTACCCGATATGCACACAAATCGGTTCAGCCATTTCGGAGGAGTTTAACGCCAAACAATCTGTGGTAGCAGTCGGACAAACTGTGTTTGGATGTGTTCACTTTGTGAATTTAGTCCCTACACGCGCCTATAGATGTTAACACATCAAAAATTATTTAATCTGCGTACGGTTTTTCAATCTTTCGGTGTAAATGCAGTGATATTACACAAAAAATAACAATAAATAAATCTTGGCAATTTCGATCAGCTGAGTTTGACAAGGTCGGCCTTTGATATAAAAACTAAATTCCTGTAATTTCTACTGCTTCTACCTTACTAATTTTGCCATGTGTAGTATTTAAAATCCTGTCACATAAAATTTGGTGAGTCAAATCCGAAAGTACTATTATTGAACCAAAAGGAGTTGGGGACTTTTTGAAACCGAAACGAGGTAAAATAGTCCTTATCCACTACAAATATCATCCCTGGTACACATATCAAACTGGCTTTTCGTCAAACTCACATCTACCTATCCGTGTGAGTTTTTTTTACTAACACAATTAAAATTATGTCAGTTTGATGTGTGGCCATGCCGCTTAAAAGTAAACCATGGTAGAATTATCGGCGTGAAGTTAACAAACCAAAGTTAACAAACTAAATTATTTGAGAGAGAAAGAGGGAGTAAATTGTGAGAGATGGCGGACACTCTCTGAGTATTTATGATTATTCTCTTTCAGGTACTGCCAGGCCATAATGATGTTCCATTAACTTAATTAGGTGGTATCACTGTGGTTCCATAAGGAATTGCCATTTAAATATATTGTGTCCGTAAATTTATTAAGTATGGTAGCACAATTCGATTTTGACATTTCGTTGCAAAATATTCCGAATTTCGTTGTAGAGCCGTGCCGTGAAGTTAACAAACCAAAGTTAACAAACTAAAAACGAAAGGAATTGCTGAATTATGTCAATAAATTAAATAAAAGATGTAATAAAGCATAAATATTTAAGAAAAAAAATTTCAGATGTGTCTTATTTCGCTTTGGTGTCTACACACTGTGTTTAGCTGACACTCATATTATGTATGTACATCCATATATTCTATGGACTCTGGAGAGCTGTAAGATTATTTGAAAATTCATAGGCTTCATTCCTGCGCTTGAGAACGAGGCAATAATCATGATTGGAAGCGACAAGTTTGGCTAACAATTGCCTATATCGCATGTGGTGCCCAGAGAATTAGGGAAAAAGTTTTTAGTACAAAAACTTTTTCGTCTTAATGAAACACATATTTTTTTTTGCTGGATTTGATAATTTCTGGTCACTTGTTTCCCAGACTTACGAAAAATGCAATGATGGAGGTTGAAAGCGACGGGTCTGGGGAACAATTTGGTATATCGCATGTGGTGCCCAGAGAATTAGGGAAAAAGTTTTTAGTACAAAAACTTTTTCGTCTTAATGAAACACATAATTTTTTTTTGCTGGATTTGATAATTTCTGGTCACTTGTTTCCCAGACTTACGAAAAATGCAATGATGGAGGTTGAAAGCGACGGGTCTGGGGAACAATTTGGTATATTCCATGTGGTGCCCAGAGAATTAGGGAAAAAGTTTTTAGTACAAAAACTTTTTCGTCTTAACGAAACACATATTTTTTTTTTTGCTGGATTTGATAATTTCTGGTCACTTGTTTCCCAGACTTACGAAAAATGCAATGATGGAGGTTGAAAGCGACGGGTCTGGGGAACAATTTGGTATATTCCATGTGGTGCCCAGAGAATTAGGGAAAAAGTTTTTAGTACAAAAACTTTTTCGTCTTAATGAAACACATATTTTTTTTTTTTGCTGGATTTGATAATTTCTGGTCACTTGTTTCCCAGACTTACGAAAAATGCAATGATGGAGGTTGAAAGCGACGGGTCTGGGGAACAATTTGGTATATCGCATGTGGTGCCCAGAGAATTAGGGAAAAAGTTTTTAGTACAAAAACTTTTTCGTCTTAATGAAACACATATTTTTTTTTTTCTGCTGGATTTGATAATTTCTGGTCACTTGTTTCCCAGACTTACGAAAAATGCAATGATGGAGGTTGAAAGCGACGGGTCTGGGGAACAATTTGGTATATCGCATGTGGTGCCCAGAGAATTAGGGAAAAAGTTTTTAGTACAAAAACTTTTTCGTCTTAATGAAACACATATTTTTTTTTTTTTGCTGGATTTGATAATTTCTGGTCACTTGTTTCCCAGACTTACGAAAAATGCAATGATGGAGGTTGAAAGCGACGGGTCTGGGGAACAATTTGGTATATCGCATGTGGTGCCCAGAGACTTAGGGAAAAAGTTTTTAGTACAAAAACTTTTTCGTCTTAATGAAACACATATTTTTTTTTTTCTGCTGGATTTGATAATTTCTGGTCACTTGTTTCCCAGACTTACGAAAAATGCAATGATGGAGGTTGAAAGCGACGGGTCTGGGGAACAATTTGGTATATCGCATGTGGTGCCCAGAGAATTAGGGAAAAAGTTTTTAGTACAAAAACTTTTTCGTCTTAATGAAACACATATTTTTTTTTTGCTGGATTTGATAATTTCTGGTCACTTGTTTCCCAGACTTACGAAAAATGCAATGATGGAGGTTGAAAGCGACGGGTCTGGGGAACAATTTGGTATATTCCATGTGGTGCCCAGAGAATTAGGGAAAAAGTTTTTAGTACAAAAACTTTTTCGTCTTAATGAAACACATATTTTTTTTTTGCTGGATTTGATAATTTCTGGTCACTTGTTTCCCAGACTTACGAAAAATGCAATGATGGAGGTTGAAAGCGACGGGTCTGGGGAACAATTTGGTATATTCCATGTGGTGCCCAGAGAATTAGGGAAAAAGTTTTTAGTACAAAAACTTTTTCGTCTTAATGAAACACATATTTTTTTTTTTGCTGGATTTGATAATTTCTGGTCACTTGTTTCCCAGACTTACGAAAAATGCAATGATGGAGGTTGAAAGCGACGGGTCTGGGGAACAATTTGGTATATTCCATGTGGTGCCCAGAGAATTAGGGAAAAAGTTTTTAGTACAAAAACTTTTTCGTCTTAATGAAACACATATTTTTTTTTTTTGCTGGATTTGATAATTTCTGGTCACTTGTTTCCCAGACTTACGAAAAATGCAATGATAGAGGTTGAAAGCGACGGGTCTGGGGAACAATTTGGTATATCGCATGTGGTGCCCAGAGAATTAGGGAAAAAGTTTTTAGTACAAAAACTTTTTCGTCTAAATGAAACACATATTTTTTTTTTTGCTGGATTTGATAATTTCTGGTCACTTGTTTCCCAGACTTACGAAAAATGCAATGATGGAGGTTGAAAGCGACGGGTCTGGGGAACAATTTGGTATATCGCATGTGGTGCCCAGAGAATTAGGGAAAAAGTTTTTAGTACAAAAACTTTTTCGTCTTAATGAAACACATATTTTTTTTTTTGCTGGATTTGATAATTTCTGGTCACTTGTTTCCCAGACTTACGAAAAATGCAATGATGGAGGTTGAAAGCGACGGGTCTGGGGAACAATTTGGTATATCGCATGTGGTGCCCAGAGAATTAGGGAAAAAGTTTTTAGTAGAAAAACTTTTTCGTCTTAATGAAACACATATTTTTTTTTTTTTGCTGGATTTGATAATTTCTGGTCACTTGTTTCCCAGACTTACGAAAAATGCAATGATGGAGGTTGAAAGCGACGGGTCTGGGGAACAATTTGGTATATCGCATGTGGTGCCCAGAGAATTAGGGAAAAAGTTTTTAGTACAAAAACTTTTTCGTCTTAATGAAACACATATTTTTTTTTTTGCTGGATTTGATAATTTCTGGTCACTTGTTTCCCAGACTTACGAAAAATGCAATGATGGAGGTTGAAAGCGACGGGTCTGGGGAACAATTTGGTATATCGCATGTGGTGCCCAGAGAATTAGGGAAAAAGTTTTTAGTACAAAAACTTTTTCGTCTTAATGAAACACATATTTTTTTTTTTGCTGGATTTGATAATTTCTGGTCACTTGTTTCCCAGACTTACGAAAAATGCAATGATGGAGGTTGAAAGCGACGGGTCTGGGGAACAATTTGGTATATTCCATGTGGTGCCCAGAGAATTAGGGAAAAAGTTTTTAGTACAAAAACTTTTTCGTCTTAATGAAACACATATTTTTTTTTTTTGCTGGATTTGATAATTTCTGGTCACTTGTTTCCCAGACTTACGAAAAATGCAATGATGGAGGTTGAAAGCGACGGGTCTGGGGAACAATTTGGT